>OZ038490.1:10012035-10042035 GCA_964036315.1 Acanthosepion esculentum | reverse complement strand
TATATATATAGATAATATTAGTGGTCAATATATATATATATAGATAATATTAGTGCTCAATATATATATATATATATATATATATATATATAGATAATATTAGTGGTCAATATATATATATATATATATATATATATATATATAGATAATATTAGTGGTCAATATATATATATATATATATATATATATATATATAGATAATATTAGTGGTCAATATATATATATATATATATATATATATATATATAGATAATATTAGTGGTCAATATATATATATATATAGATAATATTAGTGCTCAATATATATATATATATATATATATATATATATATAAAAATCTATATAAATGAATTTCCAAGAGGATAGAATCCAGGTAGAACTCAATGTCCAGGACAGAGTAAGAATATAATAAAAAAGGCTTAAACACTAATATTCCATGGTTATAATTTATTACATTGGAATCAAAATCACAATCCAATTCATCAGACCTACAAATTCAAAAAGAAATCGGAAAATATAACTCTGGGTATAAAAGACAAAATTTTAATGAGAGTGTATTTGTGGGAGTGGGAAACAAGTGTGAGAGGGAAATATATGAAAGCTCTAGAGAGAGGTGTAACAGTAGAAAGAAGAACAGGAAGGCCTAAAGGTAAAGGTGGGGATTAAAATTGAACATTTTATTTTAGGATATTACATCGAAAAACATGTCAAAATCACTACACAATTGCAGTCATGTTTTGCTGTGTATCAAAGCATCTCAATAGGTGATTGTAAATTACTGGTGAGTAATTTACAATCACCTGATGAGATGCTTTGATATGCATCGAAACACGACTGCAATTGTGTAGTGATTTTGACATGATTTTTTATGTAATATCCTAAAATAAAGAATATTGCTCTACTTTGTATTGAGCCCTCTTTTAAATGAAATGTTACAAATGTTAGAATTGGACTCTATTCGTTCCTATCTTACCTGGATATACACACACACACACACACACATATATATATATATATATATATATATATATATATATATATATATATATATATATATTTATTACTTCAAACATTTTTTTTAGTCGATACACATATTTGAATAGATGCTCTGTTTATTTTGAATAGTATTTATTTTTTGCATAATTAGATATAAATAATTACAATACCTCATCTCAGAAATATAGACAGTATTTATTTTGTTTACTGGCCTGTGTACATGAGAAAATAGTGTAGGAGAAACCACCATCTGATCTAATGTACTTCAGAGTCCAGCAAGATTCAAATACTCTTTTAAGCAATGGACATCTTGCTGAAATCTGATCAAAATTCCATATGTACTAAATTTATTTTCATATCCGAAAAATAATCAAAAGTAATTCCTAGAGAATTAATGGATTTTTATTTTTCAAATGCAAAACATAACATTTAAGTAATAACAAATAATGTCAGATTAAAAACAAAATTTTCTTTTATTTATATATATATATATATATATATATATATATATATATATATATATATATATATATATATAATAAATGCAAATGTCAGTGTGACACAGTGACATTCACATTTATTATATTGGAATCAGGCTGACTCAGTTAGCAAATTAAAAAATTAAAAAAAGCAGTGTGATGGGGAAAACCACCCTTTTGAGACTACGTCTGATTGCGGGCATCTTTGTTCAAATTTTGAACACACACAAACGCCTCACACACACACACCCACACACATATATATTTATTACTTCAAACTTTATTTTTTTTAGTCGATACACATATTTGAATAGATGCTCTGTTTATTTTGAATAGTATTTATTTTTTTGCATTATTAGATATCAATAATTACAATACCTCATCTCAGAAATATAGACAGTATTTATTTTGTTTACTGGCCTGTGTACAGGAGAAAATAGTGTTGGAGAAACCACCATCTGATCTAATGTACTTGAGCGTCCAGCAAGATTCAAATACTCTTTTAAGCAATGGACATCTTTTTTATATATATTTATAAATTTTCTTTGTTCTTGAGAATTAACAACAAAAATAATAAACACTATTTATTTATTAGATTGTTTATTGGAATGCTTGACAAAATGCTGGTTAATTGCCAATTGATTCAAACTTTATAAAATGGTAAATAATAAGGATTTCTTTATAGTTGGTTTACATTTTTTAATCATTTAGTAAATGTTTATAAATTTATGAATAAAAAATGCTTTCATATTTATTTCTATATAAATTGGTAAATGATTAATATTACAGTGCTTTAATTTTTAGAATGTAGCAAAAATAAAATTATTCTTGTAAATAAACAATTCAATAATTAAATAGTGTTTAATATTTTTGTTGTAAATTCTCAAGAACAAAAAATAGTATATAAATTCATTTTTATCATATGTTTAAACTTTATTACAATTCTAATCATTGCTTTTTAAAACATTGCCAAGGAGTGAAGGTAGTTAAAATAATAGCAGTGTCAAGGGAAAAACCATCCTTTTGATACACCATTTTTCTGCATTTGCCTACAGGAAAATTGTCATTCTTCTTGATGACAACGCAAAGACGCATACACCAAGAATAACAAAGGAAAAAAGATTTAGAAATTGGTTGGTCTGTTTGCCTCTACGTGTCATATTCACCAGCCCATTATTAGCTTTTTTTGATTGCTGCAAAACACTTTGATAAATGACTCACATCAAAACCAGTGAAATGTTACTTGAAAGGTATTGAAACCCTGCCTGATAAGTGACAAGTCATTTCAAATAATGGCAAATGTATAAATGAATAAAATATAATTGTCCCTTATTTTTTGAAAAATAAATATGATAAATAATAAACAGAAATTACTTGCATTATTCGGACTGTTATCCTCATCTTCATTGCCATATTCATAATGTTTCGGCCATGCATGTTGTTTGTTTTTTATTTTGTTGACTGCACAGTAGGGTCAGTTGGGCACTGTCTGTGAGAAAAAGAGCACCATGACGCAATTCATTCCACCAGAAATTTGGAAATGGCATACTGTACTGCTTGGTATTGATACCAGAAGTTCCAATACGAATATTTCAGTGTGTTTGGGTGTCAATCTGAGGACAGTCAACATCATGGTGTTTGGAATGATCACTATTGATGGTGAAGTCATGCCACCATTCATCTTCCCACAGGCCCTCAGACTCAACGCAGAGGCCTACATCAAGTGACTTGAGGAAGTAGTGCTCCCCTGGGTCAAGAAGGTGGCTGCTGGAAGAACATCTGTCTAGCAACAGGACTCTGCATCATGACACACAAGCAGGAGAACACAGTCATGGCTGTCAGACAGTTTCTGCAACCACATCTCCCCTTACATCTGGCCACCTAACTCCTCAGACTGCAACCCCCTTGATTATTATGTATGGGGTGCAGTTGAGTGAGAGACCAACAAAACTCCTTGTAAAACCAAAGATGAACTGAAGGCAAGGATTATGGTAGCATTCACCAATTTAAACAAGGAGACCATCAAGAAGAGTTGCAGGAGATTCCAAAGTCATGTGGAGGCAGTGGTTAAAGCTAATGGCGATTTTATTGAATAGATTTACTCTTTAGTATTTCAAGATATTTTTGTGTAATTTTGGTCAATATATCTGTTAAAATAAGATGTCAGTGTCATTTTCGTTTTTCTATCATTTAGACGACAATTTATCCATCGCACCCTCTCTCTCTCTCTCTCTCTCTCTGTGTGTGTGTGTATATATATATATATACACACACACACAGGTTTAGGTTTATATATATATATATATATATATATATATACACACACACACACACACACACAGGTTTAGGTTTTTATATATATATATATATATAAACCTAAAGAGTCAGGCAAACCTACCTCGGTTTCACCTAAACGGTTCGTCATGGAAATGCCGGCATTGCCCTGATGATCCATTTAGGTGAAACCTAGGTAGGTTTGCCTGGCTCTTTAGGTTTATATTAGGTTTGCTCTACTTCGTGTATTGAGCACTTTATGTAGTTACTTTACTCGTTTTGGAGGTTCTTTTCTTTGGACTCTGAGCTTGAACTCTGGGCGATTGTTTTTGCCTCAATTTCATGTTCTTATCTCTTTCTTTTTTATTCCTCATTTTTCCTTGGGTACGAGTTTGTTCTACTACAAGCCAACATACCGAAGGTTTTTCCAAACAAGTACCACCATTTATATATATATATATATATATATATATATTCATTTTTGCATAATTTAGATGAAAGTTTATCCGTCACATCATCTATTGACCTCTTTATTTATTTATTTATAGATTTTTGCTGGCAAGTATAACAATAACTTCTGAAGTGGACATTTAAAAAAATCTGCAGCCAGAAGAAATCTCCACAGTGGTCCATGAAAAAAGCCAAAATTTTTAACAAAGAATGGTATGTCTTATTTAAGTTATTCTTTTAGAAAACTCCTTAACAGTTGTTCTATGTTGCACTTTTTATCGCCTATCATTTCTTTTTTTTCCGCCTGAATACACATCTGTCTTTACTGCTTAGTTTTGTCTGACACTAGTTTTGAAGAGTGGAGCATACAGTGACGTATAAATAATTAAGGGTCATTTTTAATACCTAAACATTCCGTTGTAAGCATGACAAGTGAATACAAAAAAGAAATATGAAAGAAAAATAACCAAAAAACAAAGTGTAACTAAATTGACTACATTTTAATGCCACTAACTTCAAATACTGGGTGTCCATAAAGTTTGTGTGAACTTTAAAAAATTTATAACTTTAAAGTGCACACCAACTTTATGGACACCCTGTATATTAAAATGTCTGTGACAAAAGTAGGGAGAAACCAAATTGTTCAAATTAATTCCTAGCTTACTATTAAAGATGGCTATGTTTACTGTGTGGATGTCCGAGAGGGAAGAGATAGCTTTTGAATTGGGAAATCAACAGTTTCGGCCTGAAATTTCCTGAAGGTTACCAGGATTGATAGACATCTTAAGAAGGCCAAAGGTAAAGTGGCTGAAACATTGTGATAATAACGATAAGGATATTGTGTAAATATAATGCGATATGTTGATTTTTTGTAGAAAGTGAATTTCCAAAGAACTGGGGGGGGGGTGCGATTAAATTTTTATCATTTACATCTTTGTTGTTTTCATTCCTGTTTTTTTTTTTTTTTTCCAACATGAAACAACAAAATACCAAAATCTATTACTGGCTATTTAAAAAAATAATGTTTGTTGTGCTCTTGTGGGCCACATAAACTCTTCAGGTAGGCTGCATATGGCCCTTGCGCCATAGTTTTCCCACCCCTGCTCTAGGGTATTTTTCTCTGTAGAGGTTTCTGATAAGTTAGAAGTGCAAAATAAATAACACAATCCGAATTAATAAACTCTGCCGAAAAAAGAAAAAAAGCTAAAAAAAATGAAAGAGCAGCAATCATACAAGCAAGCAAACAATATCGTTAAAAGAAATCAAAATCAGTAAGAAGGAAAAAGAATTCACAAACTAGGAGTTGGTGTTTCTACACTAAAGTAAGGTCAACTAAGCAAGCACAGTATGCAAGCCGTCCCATTTTATTGGCTAAGGAAAACATCCCAGCATGCATTCTGTGTCCTAACTATAAGAGCGGGAGGGGGGAACTTTTGCAATCATTGCCATTGGGAGATCATCAGTTTCAGTTTGAAATTTCCTGAAGCTTACCAGGATTGATAGACACCTGAAGAAGGCTGGAGGTACAGTGGCCGAAACATTGTGATAATAACAATAAAGATAAGGATATTGTGTAAATATAATGCGATATGTTGATTTTTGTAGAAAGTGAATTTCCAAAGAACTGGGGGAGGGGGTTTGCGATTAAATTTCTATCATTTACATCTTTGTTGTTTTCATTCCTGTTTTTTTTTTTTTTTTTTCCAACATGAAACAACAAAATACCAAAATCTATTACTGGCTATTTAAAAAAAATAATGTTTGTTGTGCTCTTGTGGGCCACATAAACTCTTCAGGTAGGCTGCATATGGCCCTTGCGCCATAGTTTTCCCACCCCTGCTCTAGGGTATTTTTCTCTGCAAATTAAATAAAGGTTTCTGATGAGTTAGAAGCCATTGTTATAGTGCAAGATAAATCAATCAGAATTAATAAAATTTGCAATGAAAAGATCAAAAAGATGAAACAGCAACAATCATGTAAGTAAACAAACAATTTAGTTAAAGCAAATCAAAATTATTAAGGCAAAAGAATTCACAAACTAGGAGTTAGTGTTTGTACAAAAAAGCAAGGTCGATCAAGCGAATGCATTATGTCTGTCTGGTTGTTAGTAGTTCAGGCAAATCTGGACTGAGGTTATTTACCTCACCTCTCAGAAGGTAGGATGTGGCACAAGGCCGTTTTTTTACATGGAGTAAATCTGAGCCCATAGGCTTGGGCAAAAATCTCCATAGACCCTGCATACATGGGGTCAGGCTTGTCTACCTTCCGTGACGTAACTTTACCCTTCAGCATGGCCTCGTCTGGGTTACTCTCTGTCCAAAGGCAGAGAGTTCAAAAAGTCAGTCTGAACTGCCTGAAAAGACATCTGTACTGAGTCATGTCAAAATGCAAATTGTCCCATTTTACTGGCTAAGAAAAATATCCCAGCATGCATTCTGTGTCCTTTTGACTATAACACGGGGAGGGGGGAAACTTTTGCAATCATTCCCACTCTCATTGGATATGGTTGCATTCTTTGGGCATCAGCTCAGGTTGAAGATCAGATCTAATAGAAAGCATTTGATATTGATAGATTTCAGTGAAAGGTGGGTATCTGTGGCAAGCATGGTTCGCGTAAACGGGTCTTGCCTTGATTCTCTCTTTTAAGACCCATTGAACACAATGGGGTGGTTTCCTGTGAACCTTCCTCTAGTTAAGTTAGACTGTTTTATGTTTTCCTAGTTAATGTGAATAAGTGTTGTTCCCAGCCTGTTCCTGGGACTTTCTTATTTTATGAGCCACGTCAAGATTCTCAACTTCCCCAGTTTGTTTTTGTCCCCTTTTTTACATCTCGGTTGAGTTAGACTTTGTTTTCTCCCCACTTCACTGTTTAATTTTTCCTTCCCCACTCCATTAGTGAATGTGCCGCTTTATTCTGTAGAATGGCAGAATACAGTGGCCACTCATTATTTTGAGGAATCTTCAGGTCCAACTAACATCTGTTTTGTTTTAGTTTGATTCTTTAGTTTTGTTCTAAGAAAGATTTTTATATAATTTTGTTAAAAAAAAAAAGAAGGTGAATATGCAGTATTTTGGTATATGTAGGATTGAGAGGAGATGGACAAGTTCTAAGAAGTTTTTATATTTTTTTGTAAAAAAGAAAAAAGGGACTTTTATAAATTTTTACATCATGGGTTGTTTTATAGGTCCCTTGTTAATATGCGGTATTTTGGTATATGTAGGATTGAGAGGAGAATGAGTATATTGTATTGAACGAGTGGGTCATGATTGTGATTAACTAGGACTAGTATAGTCAGTGAAGACCAGCCTTTCCCCACTTCCCTTTCGGCCACAATTTTTGTTGCAAAAAAAAAAAAAAAAAACAGAAATAAATATTCATTCCCACTCTTATTGGGAAATCAACAATGTCAAAAAAAAAAAACATTGTCTGTTCTGAAAAATTTTGTGAAGACAATTCTCTGAACTTTGAGAGGCAACAATATTTGATGTGCAGACAAATAATAGAAATATAAATGTACACGTGGCATGGAGAATGAGAAATTTTCAAACTTTTCCTGTTTCAAGTTCATTTTTCTTTTATTTGCATCTCATTTCTTCTTGGTTATTTTAATTCTGCATTTTCATTTCCCTCTCATTATTTACGACCGTATTTGTTTTTCTCATCAGACAGTGTTACCATGCCCTTTCTTTGTGAAAGTCAGATGAATCCAAGAATAGAATACTGCTGACACATCTGGGCTGGTTCTTAACAATCCCTACTGTCCAACCTCAACAGGGTACAGACACAATTATGCGACCTTGTGGGTGATTAAAAATTTTCCACCTTTCAATGTTTATCCCGCAAGCGATACATTGCTAGCCTCTCACTATGACGGATATTCACATCTAGGACCCGTCATAACATGCACACGGTGGCAACTCATCCCCATTTCCTTCATGTTCCTTTGATAAGGAGTAAGTTTCACTCAGATAGATTCTTTCCGAGAACTGTTACTTTGCAGGAACCAACTCCCAAGACAATGCTTACCTGAAAACTACAATCTTGAGCTCTTCAATTCTAGGGTCACCCATTATCTATCATACCTATCCTCATAATATGCATTTCTTACTTCCTCCTTTACAACAATCTCATTCAGTAGACCTCTACCTTGAGTGGCTCTTGGGCCTTCAATTATGCGTACCAACATTTTTAAAAAATGGTTCATGAGTTATTGCCCTTTGTTGTGGTTATTTCCTTTGCTGTTTCTCTTATTGACTTCTTAACTATTATCACTTTTTTATACTTATTTTTTCGATGTTATTTTTGCTCTTCCATAAAGCGTGTCTCATGTGGCTCTACTACTGTAGTGAGGTCAATCCTCTCACACTTGGGACTAAAAAAAAAACTTAGTACCTAGTTAAAAAAAAAAAAAAAAAATGAAATAAGGGAGATAATCCATAACTGCCAATATTGTGATAAAATAGATATTAAAGAATTATCTCCCTTAGGCATAATAACGTTTTGAGAAAGCTAAAAAGAAAAAAGTTGTCAATAAAACTTTTATTTAATTTATGATGTCCTTCTGATAATTTCGTAGATGATACAGAAATGTTGTAGCAGAAGGAAAAATCTAGAATATCAGAAATATAAGATAAACAGCAAAAACGAAACGTATGAAACAAAATAAAAGGAGTAGATAGGTTCAGTTATCATCCAATTCACATTCTTCTCATCTTTTAAACAGGAACAGAGGTTTATTTACAATATTTACATTATTCGGACTGTTGTCCTCATCATTATTGTCATATTCACGATATTTCGGCCTTTGTAGATTCCAGTAATAAGGTTGGAGCATACAATGGGCACAATGTTGTGAATAAGACAATAATGATGTGGATAACAGTCCGAACAATACAAAAGACCTCCTTTCAGAAATATAGACAGATGTTAAGTAGAGATTTATCTTTTTCTGGTTTCATCTAAATTCTACTTCAGCTCTATACTCCTAACTTCTTTTCCTACACTAATATAACTCCGCACAGTAACCCTCTACCTTCAGTGGCTCTTTGGCCTTGTAAAAACAAGAACAAAAAAATGAAATAGAAGACAGCCACGTAAAATTTAAACATTCTTATAAAATTAGTTGTACTATTTACATTTTAACTATTTTCCTCATCTCTGTTGTAATTATACAGTTTTGGTCATTGTGCCCTCCGACAATCTGGGTAACCTCGAGGGAATTTTGAACTGAAACCTTTTATTTAACCTACAGGAGTAAACTATTCTCGCTTCACTGCTCATGTCTCGGGATATCTCGTCTAGTTCTTAGTTTTAGTATGGCTCAGTTATTGTATTATTTACATTATTCGGACTGTTAGCCTCATCTTCGTTGCCATATTCACAACGTTTCGGCCGTTGTATGCGCCGGTATTCTTCAGGTGACTGGAATTTCGAACCAGACCCTTATTAGTGACTAGACCCAAAGAGTTGTGAGTTCAATGCCAGGCCACAGCAGTGGTGAACCAAAAACCTTGTTAAAAGTTAAAGGGAAATAACTGAGATATCTGGAAGAGGCATGGCACGTGGAACTAGAACATTCTACCCTGGTGGACAAAATTAGGTGTTTGGTGTTTGAAATTCCAATCACCTGAAGGAGGCCAGAGCATGCAATGGTCAAAATATTGTGAATATGGCAACGAAGAGGAGGGTAACAGTCTAAATAATGTAAATAATACAAGTAATCATAATACCTCATCTCAGAGATATAGACAGGTTCAGTTATTGCTAGCCATAGGGATTGAACTCACAATTACAATTTCAACAAAAAATCAAGGACCAACGCTTTAATCCAGTCATGGCAGGCCACAAGCTGCATGTGACCCAATTTGGCTTTCTTGAACGGCATGCCTAATTTCATGAGGAAAATAATATTTATTAAAATCTTCTTTGTTTCCTTTTGTTCTCACTTGTTCTCTCTCATGTATAACCGCATATATAAACAATGATTAAGTTCAATGTTTCTTGTAACTTTTTGTTGAATATAACATTGTCAGCAGTTAAAACCATTGGCACTTTTCACTAAGGAAGATCATATGTGTAAACATCTTTTACTTCAGAAATAGGAAACATCAATAATTATTCTTCTTTTACAAATATTTTTGTCTACTCAAATGAATAAATTAGAAACAAATCATATGCAGTAATGCGTGTTAATCGCGCTGCCATTAGTGAAAATATTTTATTCCAAAACTTCAATTTTTTTTTAATTATACAAGGAAAAGAAAAATCAACTTTTTCTCCATTTTTAATTTTGTTGGGAAAATGGCTGTGGTATCTTTAATAATGAAAAAGTATACCTTAATTCTTTTGGTAGTCCAGCCCACTGTTCGAAAAAGGTTGCCCATGCTTGCTTTTATCCACTAGACTATTGTTTTGTAGGTTACCTGGATCAATATACACCTGATAAAAGCTGGAGGGTACAACAGCCGAAATGTTGTGATAACAACAACAATGATAAGGATAATAATGATCATTTCTCATGCCAGAAAATACTAATAAAAGGAGCTGATAATAGAGATGTGGGTAGCATTAATGGCTGTCAGCATGGAAGGTGAACTTGCAAGTTCAAGTTCTGGGTTTGTCTTTTGCATTCATTTTCATATAAACGCTCTTGGAAAAGGCATGAATCCATCTCTTCTCCACACAGCTATGGATTAAATAACAAAGTAGACTGTGCTCTTGGAAGACTACCAGTCTAAAAAAAAATGAAAACTTTGAATTCCAAACCTTAGTGGAATGGTTTCTCAATGCCTTCTCCATCTTCTCCAAGAATGGCAATTCACAGAAGTTGTAGCAATTTACAGATGATAAAGAAAAGGAATCTGTGTAGATGGCAATGGAAAACCAATCCAGAGTTTTTCCCAAGAAGTCATGACAATTCACAGGTAATAAAGAAAAGGAATCTGTGGAATGTCATGGTTGCCTACATTCTGAGGGGATATGGAAATTAAAAAAAAAAAAATGAAAGTATTAACCTTTTGAGCCCTGTGTTCCTGAACAATATTAACCCTTCTGCCTGAGCACCTGAGTCAAAATCTGCAAGTAATTGGTATGAAATGTTTCATAGTAGATATAAAAAAATAGTTACAAATGTTTCCCCACCATTCAACCGGTAGCTGGGCATTAAGTCATTTTTCTCTACCACTGATAAAGCAGTTGTCAGGTCTCAAAGGGTTAAGAAAAAAAATCATTATTCAATTACTTTTTTGCATATAGCAATATTCTTTTTTTTAATTTCTTGTTAATAGTTTAAAAAAAAAAAAAGATGAGCAAAGAAAAGCATTGTTGTTTAAACCCAAACTCTAAAAGAGAAGAGAAACATTAAAAAAAAAAAAAAGTTAAAAAAAAATGTACTTTTAAAAAAATAACATAAAAAAATGTTTTTGATTACAAAGTTTATTTGACAGTCCAAAGTTTGGTAGCATGGATGATAATCTATGCAAACAGGTGAAATTACTCAATGGATACAGTAAGCCTCTTAGGGTGATCAAGGGCTTTCAGCTTTATTACTATAGGTTTTTTCATCATTATCAATTAGTTCACTAATCAGTTGAAACATTGATCAATTCTACTCTATTTCTGTTCAGTCATTCATTTTGTTGCATATTTAATGATCATTTCTAAATCCAAATATTTACAGTTCTTCTCTATTTAATGACTTCTTCTCTTGTCGATACTACAACACATTCTCATCTGAAAACACCCCCAAAATTCTGAACGTCAGTTTTAAAAAGAAAAGACATATATATTAGCTCTTATTGCTATAAATGTTACTTTTAGTGAGTACATGTGTTTGAGTCACTATTCCTGGTTTTTTTAAAATTTTCTTAAGCACTTAAATTAATAACCAGCCTAGTTTAAGAAGTCTTACTAAAGAAAGCTTGTACTTCTGAGAGGAATTAAACCTGTATTCCCCTTTTTCATCAGGCAGACCGTTTCTATAATCGAAATGTGCCTTTACTAATTTGTCCACGGAGGCTGCGTGAATGGATTTTTTGTGCACCCCTTAACACAGCCTTTGTAGCCAAATATAGAATAGTATGTTATGGGGGAGGCACGATGGAGTAATTGAGGAATCGGAGAGCCGAGTTCTGAATTCTTGTCGAATCCATTACATTCACTTATATGCTAATACCGTCAGGAAAGGTATGAATCCTCTTCTTCTACCCCCCCAGCTATGGCTAAAATAGCAGGACAGACCGGGTTCTTGGATGGCAACTGGTCTACCACAGAAAGAATTGGCAACTTACTGCAAGAAACAAATCTGCCTCGTCAGTCATGTATCAAAAGATACATGATCGCCTAAGAGTGTATCCCACGTAACTGATGTTACAGCCATGGAAAATGTTTGATTCCTGTCGGGAGTCACAATTTTTAGTAGGTTTAGTTAAGGATCTCTCAATCTAGGCCAGTTATTATTAATATAAGTTTAAGAAAATAAAAAAAAAAGTACAGGGATAGCTACTCAAATTATGTGTATTCACTGAAAATAATGTTTAGTAATAAGAAATAAAAATATCAGATAAAAAATGCATTCAAAAATTACATATGTATTTTTTTTATATATATATATATATATATATATTTTTTTTTTTCTCTTAATTTTTTATATAAAAGAAAGGTCCCAGATTAAAAAAAAAAATTCCCAATTCTTTTTGTCATTGATCTTCTGTCTTTTTTTTCTTTTGTTTGTCTTGATTCCTATTTTTTCTTTTTTAAATGACTCATCTGGACTATCCGTGACCTCGTCTGTCAGTTGTCTCCCTTTAGGTGGAAAATAAATGCAGAAGCTCTTTGTTTCATTCATGTTCTAATTTCGTCCCCTTCCCCACACTTTCGTTTTAACTGGATGCAGTCTCCAGCCGGTCTCTGGAATTGGTGATAGAAGAAAATATCGAATCTCCTAGAGATTGACCATCATAAAATCAATAGCCAGAATCAGGACCAATCAGTCCTGAACGGGACAAATATTGAAATATCAGTTTGGCAAGTGTCTCATTTAAAATAAAAATAATTGAAGATTAGCAGAGATAAGAATCAATAGACTTGGTCACATATTTCTTTGATTTTGTTAAAAATCATAATAATGTTCAAGTATTGATTTCTTTGGATTTTTTTGGGTTTTTTTTTTTTAGTTTCTAGGTCTAGTAATTTAGTTATTTTTTTTTTTAACACAATGTACCTGAGATATTATTACCTTTCTTTTTGTTTTTAAAAATGCACAAAAAATTATCCCTTTTAGAAACTCTATATATCATCATGAGAGATGTTTCGACTTGAAATCACATTACAGCAACTGTGTAAATATCTCTTTATCAGTCCTCTCCAAACGTCACTGTCTTGTGCTACACAGCACAGGTCTTCCAAACTCTTCAAAAATTTTTACAGAGAATAATGGAATATTTATTGATGGTTCTTTTAATGTCGTTGTTCAATGTGTTGTACGTTCCATGACAAAACCATTTCCATAGCTACCTCACCATGTGCATGTAGAGTTCTGACTATAGAGTTCTTTGATTTTGCTTTCTTGGAGACAGCATACATCAATGTCATAACTATCAACGTCCCAATAATTCCTGCTTTTCTTTTTTTTTTTTTTTACACATGGTCTCTAACGTTAAATGTCCCGATGATAAGGTCTTTTTATATACAATTAGAAACATTTACCAACAGACGATTTTACCATATTTAAATTTGCAGAAAACATCCAAGGGAGGTAAATCGTATTTGTTTCTGGTTTCTTTTGATCTTTGAAGAGTTGCTTGTGTGCAGTGGGTTAAGTTCCTTTAGTTTTTGTTTTTTTTCTGATTGTTTTGTCTTTAAAATTTCTTTTTACACTTATTCATCGGCCTTGAAACATTTACATAACATATTCATATTTTTCTATTTGAAAATTTAATTTGTACAATCCTAATCTATACTTTTGCTTCCCCACCCCCCAATGTACTTGTTTTTTGTTTTTTTTGTTGTTCCAAAGTAATTCTTTTTAAATAAGAGTTGTTCTTTTTCCTCTCTCTCTCTCTTTTCTTCAATTGCGACTGAGATTTGCCAGTTCAATAATTTATACATTTTGTACAAAAATAAATTCAACCAAAAAGAAAAGGTTGATGTTTGCTTTTCGTTTTTCAATTTCTTGGTCTTTAAATCATTTTCCTAAGCATTGGTTAAAAAAAACAAAACAAAAAAAAAACAGAAAAATATCTTGGAGAAACATGGGAAGAAACAATGGATAACATTGAATTCTCCAAGAGATGGACCATCTTTTGTCTTTGTTTTAAAATTCATTCTTAGCTATGTTTCTCCAATGAAGTTTTGAAATAGGGTTGACCATTGTTAGAATTACAGTTCCTTGTCGGAATCTGAAAAAAAAAAAATGCAGAGAACGTGTTTTTGTTTTTTCACAGCTTTGTTATCTGCATCACTTCTATCTCCAAAATGGCTGGCTCATCCTCAGCATCTGTGAGTGATGATAGGGTTCCACTTGACAGAGATGGAGATGTTGAGGATTTCGCTTCCTGCAAATAGATAAGATACAAAAGATAGGGACTTGGAAAAAAAAAATAACAAACAATTATTATTATTATTACCAGATTCAACAAACATAGATAAATGTGTCCACAATAAGATGGAGTATCAAAAAGATGTTTTTTTTTTTCCTTGACATCATTGCTCTTTAAAATGATAACCATTGTTGACGAGTGAAGGTAGTTAAAAACGTGGGGTCATGGGAAAAAAACCATCCTTATGACACTCCATTTTAATGTGTGCACATTTATCCATGTTTGCTTCAAATTCTATATCAAAATTACATTTTTAAATCAACTTCTTATTTTTAAGCTTACATAATGATTAATGTGTAAAAATTACTTAGATGGAAAGTTCATGAGAGTGTAACTATTCGTTATTGCTAAAATGTTAATTTATGCTCTGGATTTTTCCAAATATCTCCTTTCTTAAAGGAAATATTACTTCCCCAAGCCAACATACATGACCATAATTTTTTTTAATAAATTAAAAGAAAATGGTTAACTCAAGACCTATTATTTAAAATAAATAAATAATTTATCAAATTAAAATAATAATAATTACATTAGAAAAATAAATAAGAAAGTAAAAATTAAACAGAAACATTTACCTGCTTTTGTTTATTAGGCTTTAATTTATGTCACTTAGTGTCTTTCATAGTTTATTTTCACTTATACAGCTTTAAGAATATTTTAGAGGGTTTTATTAAATATATTGAAAACTTAACCGTTTTATTTCTGTTTACAAATATACAGGGTGTCCATAAAGTTCATGTGCACTTTAAAAAATTTATAACTTTATTTGTATTTGCAATAGAAATAATCTGTAAAAAATGTTATAAAGTTTAATGTACCTAGTTTTAAGTATAGCTAAAATAACTAATGTGATTTCAGGCATTACTGTAAATCAGTTGGCAAATGTTTTCCATGAACTGCAAAATCATATTACTCTTTGTATTGCTAATGATGGAGGACATGTGGAAACTTAAATAAAATTTCAATAAAATCTTAAAAAATATAGATTTACTTCTTTCTAATCCTTTTTACAAATTATTTCTATCACAAATACAAATAAAGGTATAAATTTTTTAAAGTACACACAAACTTTATGGACACCCTGTATATTGCAAAATAAACTCCTTACATTTACCTTGATGAAGTCCATCAGGGGGTAAAACGTGTTGGTAAAGAAAAGTTTTTCCTTTTGTCTATATTGATATTGATCTATGTATTGTATGCAAGTGTATTTTGCAAGTGCTGGTGATTGGGTTTTCTTGCGTTTTAAAGTGTTATAATAAAGAACATGTGTGAGGGTCAAGGGTCAAGTCACCTTTCCTAAAAAGCTTAGACCGTGTTTGGATAGTACAGTCAGATATTGTTTCATTTCCTTCTGCCTCCCAAATTCTGTAAGAAACACAAGTGGATGTGCAGGTGGTGTAATAGGTTAGTGGCTCAGAATGAGAACTCAGTGAGTCGACTTCTAGTCAAGTTGATTATATTCACTTACAAATATCCTTAAGAAAGGTCTGAATCCATCTGTCCTTCTCAAGCTATGGGCTAAATAGTAGAACTTATATATAGACAAAAATCATTCTAAAAAAAAAAAAATTGTTAATGAAACATTAACTTATAAAAAAATAAAATAAAAACAATTATCCTTACAATCCAAAATGTGTTTCAGGTTTAAATAACTCACAAAGGGTTGATAAACCATAAAAAACAATCAATTATTTAAAATAATCACTCAATATTACCAAAACTGATAATTTTTCCTTCAAAAATTATTGCTGGTAATAATTTTTTTTATTACAAGATATTTCTGGTATCAAAATCCATTTTTTCACAAGTTTGGGTGTTAACTATTTGCCCATAGCTGGGACTCTAACAGGTGCTACCACCAGTCTACTCCAGTGAGTGAAATAAAGGGTTCAGTTTGACATTCCAACCACCTGGAGAAGGCCGGAGCGTACACCAGCCAAAACGTTGTAAGAAATATGGCGACAAAGATGAGGACAATAGTCTGAATAATGTAAATAATGTACATAATACCTCATCTCAGAAATATAGACAGTTACTGAATCTGTTCTCATAAAAAAATATAAACAGTAACACTACAAATAACACTGGTCAACAAAAAAAAATTAATGAAATGGTGTCAAAATAAAATCGTAGAAACCTCTCAATTTGTATTTACACCAACAAATATTGGTCTGTTTATTGAGAAATACTATTTTTGCAATAACAATAAAGACCCTAAGTCTTTAAAAATAACACGATTGATATACCAAGACCAACAAGTATTTTTTCGTCAAATCATTTAATAAACTAACAGCAGAAATAAAACCTTTGTGAACATAAGAACTATGGTAAACATTTTCTCTTTCTTGATTGTCTGTCATGTTCAATGTTATTTAAGTCCCTTTTGATACTCCAGCAGTATCATGTACAATGGAATAGGTGCATTCAATTGGGATGTCTTTAGTTGGAGTTTCTTTCCAACTGTGAAAACAAAATGCTCTCAATGTGCTTGGTTTCCTTCCGTAGTGAAGGGATAAAAGTGATATGATAAATTTATGAATAGCAAACAAGATTTTAGGCTTTCATTTTTTCAATTCTCACCTTAATTATCAGGTTTACTAAAGTGTATTACTGATAAAATTTTCTCTTTCTTCATTGTCATGTTCAATGTTTTTAAGTCCCTTTTGATACTCCAGCATTATCATGTACAATGTAATAGGTGCATTCAATTAGGATGTCTTTAGCTGAAGTTTCTTTCCAATTGTGAAAACAAAATGCCCTCAATGTGTTTGGTTTCCTTCCTTGCACATTGAGAGCATTTTGTGCTGAAGGGATAAAAGTGATGGAATAAATTTATGAATAGCAAACAGAAGATTTTAAGGATTCATTTTTTCGATGTCAGGTTTACTAAAGTATATTACTGATAAAGTTTATCAGTTAATTTGAATACTGTCTATAAATTGGAAAACTTTGGTACATCTATTTTAAAATGCTCGACTCAAATTATTTTTATAAGAAAAAAGTGTTTTTATTTCAGGTGGCTGACATAAATTGATGGGTTTCTACGACCTTTATTAATTAAATTTTGTGATCAGCCAATATCATAAATTGATCTATTTCCAAAAATGTACAATTTCAGTTCAGCAAAAATGGTAGCTAACCATGAAAAACTACGATCATTTTCAAATTAGCTAAAAAATGCGTTTTGTTTCTTGGCACCAAAAATTGTGTTGACCAGTGTAATATAACAGTATATTTATTTTTAATATTGGATGAAATAAATTAAGGAATATTTAAAATGATTGAATATATTCTTAATCAAATCTATATAATGTATAATCAAGTCAATAAAAGTTTTTCACTTTATCAAATTTAACAAACTTTGGATTCTATATTCTATTTATAGACACACACACACATTATATATATATATATATATATATATATATATATATATATACCCTTAGAAATTCTACTAAAGTAGCCAACCATGTATGGAAATTATAGGAAAAAAAGATTAGATTGTAAACTGGAAAATTTTTGAGAAAAGCAAAGCCTTACAACAATTATAGCAACATTTGCAACCTTTGTCAACAAGAAAAGTTAACTATAATAACATTTCTAGACCCCCCAAAAAACTTTTGAATCAGAGATTGGAAATTGTGACACGTATAGATACTAAAAAGTTCATTTTGAGATCATATGAAGTAGGATGAAAAGAAAGTATGTATATTTCATTTAACTCCCCCCAGCAATACATTTCCAATACACTTGATTTCCTCTCCTCATCACCTACCACACCTCACATCATGTTCTTATTCATTCATTTATTTACTTATTTTTTTAAAAATACAGCGTACATAAATTTTTATTTAAAAAAATTAAATTATTAGGAAATCAATTGACTGAAATCGCCTGAAGATACTGAAAGTTTTTATTTTCATATATATATATTTAATAAGCCAGTTAATAAAATTTGAGAAATAAAACGACAACAAAATGATAAGAATATTGGCAATAAGGTTGATGATATTTATTATGAATTAGCCTTTTCACTAAATTGGGCATGATGAGAAAGATTTTAAAGTCAGAATTTTCAAACTTGCCTGTAGTCTTTTTCAATGAATTTCTGTGTAATAAAGAGAAGACTTCAAGCAGCTCAGTTCCTAGGAACTGACGGCCCAACACCAGCATGTAAGATTTGATTACAGTGGTGAAGGTTTCGTGCGGAACTATCCACACTTTTTGAAGGGCCGAATACAGAGATCTGGTGCACTACGTGCCACAAGGTCCCTAAACAACCCTCCACAGGTTTTGAATTCAGAGTTGTCCTTCTCTTAGGCCAGTAGCCATTCAAGGCTATAGAACCCAGCCTGTCCTGCTATTTACCCATAGCTGGAAGGAGAAGAGGAGGAGCCATACCTTTCCCAAGTGTATTAGCACATAAGTGAATATAATGCATTTGACTGGAATTCAAACTTGGCTCTCCGATTCCTCAATCCCACCCGATTTCCTTTACTCCACCGTGCCACACATATATATATATATATATATATATATTTAAAATGAAAGAGGGTCCACATGTAATCTTATAATATATAGATTTAATAGACCGGTTAATGGAATTTGAGTAACAAGAAGGCAACAAAATGATAACAATATTGACAATAAGATCGATGATATTTATCACATATTAGCCTTTTTGTCTAAATTGAAGCCTGAAGAGAAGGACTTTAAAGTCAGAATTTTCAGACATGCCCGTGTCCTTTTTCAATGACATGAGAAATAAACAAAGAAGTGCGACTCCCTCTTCCAAGGAATGATGTTGTTCGTTAGAGGGCCCCCTGCGGAAATTATATTCTCTGCGTAAACCAAAATTCCTGTTTCATTCCTCAATGTGTGATTTTATTTTGAAAATATATTTCGACTCTGGTCTGCGTCTTTTTTGTCAGTTGTTTAGTGAAGACGCTAATAGCACACATCTGATGTCATCTGTGCTATGGAATGGTTGGTTGAAGTATGCAGCGACAGGGAAATTGTTGTCTTTGACAGTTTTTTATGGTTATTGAACCGAAGACGTGTATGTATGTAAAAAGTATCCTGATGTATTAAACAATTTGTTAGACACAGTTTTGTATTATGATACATTTGTATCTTTATAAGCCTTGTGAGCTGGCCATTACTGAACTAGAAAAATATTGGAATTAATCATTTATTTTTAATATAATTTAAATCATAATAAATGATGATTATTTGCCATTGCTGATGCTTTTTATTTGAGCATATTGAAAATAATTTATAAGATTCAGAACAAATTAATAAGCACGCGCCCAAATTTTATTCTAAAATAAACATTGGATTGAGAATTTTTCAATTCGGTGTCAAATTCTGGTTAGGGTGCATTTGTGAACTACTGAACTAAAGAATTTGCATAGAAGCTTTACAAATCAATGGCAATGAATTCAAAATGTACAGGACTATGAGAGAAGGACAGATTAGAGATATGATCACTTTGAAAATTTTCCACACAGAAAAAAATAAAATGAACTAAACTACTTTTCTTCTTTCTTTTTTTTGGGGGGGGGGGGATAAAAAAAATGGTTAGACTTTTGAAAAAAAAAAAATTTCTGAAAACCAAAAAAAAGAGAACAAAAGGCAGTGTAACAAGCGAAAAAGCCTTGGAAAATTGTGAGAAAATTAAAAAAAGTGGGTGGGGAAAAAACATTTCGTATGTGTTAAAGGGAGGTAACTTTTTTGCAATGCGTGCATTGTTACACTAAGGCTGCAAATAATGTAAAAACCATGTGAGGCAGTTATTTTTGTTTTTTTTCCTGCAGTCGTGTACACTTCTCACCTGATCTGCGAGTGTCGCAGAGAGAGAGATGATATTTTATGATGCCTTGAAACTAGATCCACTCCGAGGTGGTGATTTGCTATCCAGCTATTAAGTACAAGAGACAAAGGCTTTTTTTTTAAAATGTCAGAACATTAAATAATAAGAAATTATTAACTATAAACAAAAAACAATCACACAGGTTGGAATACTTTATCACTTTTATAAATCCATGACTGTGCATCCCAACAAGCCCAGCTTGTACTGCTTACACATAGTTTTACTATCAGTCTCATATATATATATATATATATATATATATATAATGAAAAATTTTTAAGTTAACCTGTAGAAAAAACCAGTATTTATAAATGTAAAAGACAATAGGAAAACTGTAATAGTTGCTGATGCGTTTCATCCGATGTGGACTTTTTCAAGGCAAAAACGAAATGAATTTATTAAACAAAGTAACTAATAATAACAGAACAAAATGTCTTTAGCAACTGGAAGAATTTAGTTAACAGTATGAAAATAGCGTTCTCTAAATTCTCCAAGTTGCTAAGGACATTTTTGTTTTTGTTACTACAGTTTTCCTATTGTCTTTTACATACATATATATATATATATATATATATATATATATATATATATATATATGTATGAAGAAATATAGTTTTAAGGCGTGCTATATTTATGGGATAAAGTGCTCAATATCAGGGATAGAGCGTATGTAAATATAAATATAAAAGTGAACATTGAAGTCAACACTCAGAGGCATTTTGCATCCAGCATGAAACAGCCTGTCGCCTCTGAGTGTTGCCTTCAATGGTCATATATATATATATATATATATATATATATATTATATATATATATATATATATTACTAATTACAAATGTTAATATAGTGGACAAATCATATTTGAAATAGATGCCCGATTTTTATTTATTAAACAGTGTATATTAGGTCAATTGGTCTGCACATTTGAGAAATCTTAGTAACTAGCTTAAAAGTTGCCCTATCAAGCAGCATTCATACTAGCTCCTGCGGAGGGCTCTTGACATTGTCAAAATAACCTCTTTAAATAGATCTTTAAATAGATGAAAAAATAATAAGCTTGCTGAATTCATTTTTACTTTATTTTTTTTTTAATACAAACAGAAAATTATAATAATATAATAATAACATTGTCTACTGAATTATTATTAAAGAAAGTTCATGGGATGGGTATTAAGGTTTACGATTGAGTTTCTAGTTGCTTCTTAAATCTTCTTTCTCATCTCCAGTGACACCTTGCATCTTGGTGGTATTATCACCTTACTTGGGGGTGCTGCCTTTTACTCTGTAACCCTCTACCTTGAGTGACTCTTGGGCCTTGTACAGGATGAACATCATTGTGAAAAAAAAAATCATTTAAAAATTTTGTTGTTTATTTACGATAATGTATAACTTTTTCTCCATAAATTTATCACCAAAATCTTCATTGACACAATACTGCTGTTTAAAATTTTTTGTTTCATTCTGGGAATATTTAAAGTAATGAGCAAAAAAAGTGACAAAAAACAAACCCATTCAAAAAAAAAAAAAGAATGCGTAAATAAATTAAATATTTAAAAAGGCCTTTTCTATTCCTATTACATTTTTTTTTATTTATTTATCTATATTTTAATAATTTTTTAATTCATGTTATTTTCATTGCACAACAACAGCCGATTTCCTGGCCTTAACCCTCTGAGCCCTGTGTTCCTGAACAATTTTAACACATTTGCCTGAGCTCCTGAGTCAAAATTCACAAATAATTTGTATGAAATGTTTCATGGTAGATATAAAAATTGTTACAAGTGTTTACCCACCATTCAACCAGTGGCTGCGTATTACGTCATTTTTCTTTACCATCAATAAAGTGGTGGTCAGGCCTCAAAGGGTTAATGGATTTCAACATTAAATAATCTTCTTAAACAAACTACGATAAATAATCAAGTATAGTGTATGATTAGGGTTATTATTTTGTGCACAAGACAGGGAGTCGCACTATACACAGATAAATTACTTGGGGAGGTTTTAAAAGAATCATGCATTTCCAGTGGCCAGTTGTACTGAACACAGGTAAAATTTTTTTCTGCAGGGCTTAAAATTCATGGATTTTCAGTGACTGTAACCTACCTGGTAGGCCTACATTCTCCATTTGGCTAACATTAGCAGTACAGGTAAGCTCCTTTTAACATTAACATTACAGGTAAGCTCCTTTTAACATTAACGGTATAGGTAAGCTCCTTTTAGCCAGTCTCCTGTAGCCTAGATTCTTCATTTCTCTTGCTATATGAACAGCAGAATGTCATTCACTATGAGTGCGCTTAAAATCTACAAATACCTTATATAAATGAAGAATTAACAGTGTTGTTTTTATCCAATTTGTGTTCATCTTCGTTTCACAAGTGTTTACATTGCCTAGGTATTACCTTTCCAATGGCCACCTATTTGTTTGGATTACTGGTACATAATGTAATTTGGAGAAAAGAAAAATAAACTTTGTTAATTCTTTGTATGTATGTATATTACACACATCAGTGTATATATATATATATATATATATATAATATATATATATATATATATATAAAAAGTCAGTTTCTCTGACCCTCTTGCCTTCAATATGTCCTGTAATGCTCACATTCTCCAAACAGTCTTTCCTCATTAGGTGTCCCTAAATTTTCAACTGTCTTTCTGATTCAAAGCAAAAATGTCCAGTTCATTTTCATTTCCTTAAAACTTCCTTATTGCTCACATATTCTGTCTATGGTATTCTCAGAATTTTTCTGTACAACCACATCATCTGTAAGGAAATTTTTGTTTTTTTTAAAATTTTTACTGAGTGATTTCTGTTTTGATCTTGTGCAGATTAAAATACCATATATATTCAAGTATAGTACAAAGTTTTTTTTTTGCATCAGTTTTTTATGGGGGGAAAAAAAAATAGGGGGTTGCACACAGGTCATTTTTTTTCTGGATGGTTTAAAATTTATGCATTTTTGGTGACCATAGCTCCCTGGTAGGCCTACATTCTTACGGTAGTTTTGGCTAACATTAACAGTACAGGTAAGCGCCTTTTAGTCAGCCTCTTGTAGCCTAGATTCTTTATTTCTCTTGCTATATGAACAGCAGAATGTCATTCACTATGAGTGCCGCTTAAAATCTACAAATACCTTATATAAATGAAGAATAAACAATGCTTATTTTTATTTTCTCCAATTTTCATTATGTACCAGTAATCCAAACAAAAAGGTGGTCATTGGAAAGGTAATACCTCGGCAATTTAAACACTTGTGAAACGAAGATGAATGCAAATTTGAGATAGAAAAAAATCTGAATTAGTTCTTTATTTATATAAGGTACTTGTTGATTTTTAAGTGGCATATATGGTGCATGAAGTTTTGCTCTTCCTGTAGCAACAAAAAGGTAAGAAACTTAGGCTACGTAGGAAGCAGGCCCAGGATAAAGGAACAACCGTAGTCAGGCATGAACGAAAACAAAAGTATGGTATCTAAATGTTTGTATCAGATATTTTATGGTAAGTGATTTTTCTCACCATTTTGGAGTGACTTTGTACAAAAAAAGAATGAACACCATTTATTTGTTATAAAATATGTCCAGGATGATGCCCAGTACTGTAATATTTGACTACGGTAGGCCCACTAGTATTGCTCAGAAGCTGGGTTTATATTACATATGAACTGTTTATATTTCTGAGTTGAGGGGCTGTAATTATTTACACTATTTACATTGTTTTGGACTGTTGTCCTCATCATTGTTGCAATATTTACAGCATTTTGGCCTTGTACAAGAAAATTCAGGGGGTCACACTATTCAGGGGTCCAATCAATTGAAGAAGGCCAGGGCATCATGCATATGGCAACAAAGACAAGAACAACAGTCTGAACAATGTAAATAGTCTAAATAAGATACATGAGCTATATGGAAAAAAATCAGATTTTTCACCCAAAAATTCAGTGGTTGCACTATACATAAAGTAGACTTATACACGAGTATATACGGTAACTGGCTTGTCAATCATTCATTATCATAAACAAGCAGCAATGAAATTAATGAGTAATTTTTAAATAATACCTAATTTAAGTAAGGCACCATTCCAATATAGCAGTTATCTCCCTTGAATTTTCTACATTTGGATTTTTCGGTGAAGATTCAATTCAATGTTTTTGGTGAAGCAAGTCTTTGAACAAATGACATTCACTGACATGAACTAGACCAGGGGTGGGCGAATTACGGCCCGTGGGCCACACCCAGCTTTTAATGCAGCCCACTAAGAAAAGTAATTGCCCACCCCTAAACTAGACCCATTTAATCAATGGCAATCTCATCATCGTTCTGTAGAATCACATCTCTGCCACTTTGAGTCACTTCTTCCTTGTAAATTTGAACGCTCCAAAATGAAACCAATATCCTTTAATCATCATAGGGAACCATTTTTGCCCATCATCGGCATGACGGATGCTAACCTCTAGGGGAGTAGCTCATTGCACTTTCTTGGTCGTAGCCTCTCTAGTGACATGAAGTCGGGTGATTATATTAAGTCAATTGCTGAGTCTGCCACTATAAAACGTAGATTCACTGTATTGTGCCAGGCAATTTTCCTCGCCAGAATCCATCTTGCACATTTATAACCCGACCATTCGTCCATGCATTGAATATTGCTGACATATCTGACCTGGTGCTTCCGCTATATTTCTTGACAGGGTCTGTAATGTTACAATCCTGACATGGCATCTCGACTTCAGTCACCTGTCCACTGCCATGATGTGGCTTCCCTCTGCCTTTTCTATAAATATTTCCATGGCAATTATTCAAATGAGCTCTCCTCCTTGGTATCTTGACTGCATGAATTCATGTGTACTACTGGATTGGCTATTAGGTCTCACCGTTTTACTGTTGAAATAGCTAGACATAACTGTAAATTCTATCCTACTAGTTTCTTTTCTTGCACTTCTCACCTGTGAAACTTCCTTCTGATTTCTTGCTTCTCTACCACCTACAACCTACAGAAATTTAACACTTGGATGACCGAGGTGTCGTTTTCGACACATTCAAATTTTCAACAAATTACTATGGAATAACTAGTTTTGGTTTGATGCTGAGGCTTATGGACAATTATTGAATTTTAGCAAAGATGCTTAACAGACTTAATTCCTTTAAAAAATATTCAGTGGAATAGCTGATATTTGAGGTTTTACCTTGAATGGCCGAGGTGTTGTTTTTGACACCTAGGCTATTTATAGGGTAAATGCATTGAAATAATATCATAACACAGCAAATGTGCAAAGGATGAAACTAGGGTACTGTTAGTAACATGTAAAGATTGTGGAATCTAAGATATTGGTAAATAGTTGGTCCTACAGGATTGTAGAAAGAATGTTATAGCCTACTTCAAAATGATGTCTAATGTTGTGTAATAGTAATATTCTTTAATAAACTATGTATTGCAAACATATGAGTAATTTCATTAACCATATATGATTATTTTTCATGCGAAATATTAAAAAACAATCATAAGGTGTCGAAAAAGACACCTTAGCCATTTTATATATATCAAAGGAGCTGGCCATCCTAGTGTTAAAGGCAGCATCAGACTGATAATGTTAACGATAATATTAGCTGTTTCCCTAAAATTCATTGTCTGAGCAACCAGTACAGCTTTTGGTTGAAATTTATAAGATCTTTCTTTTGAAACAATTTTTCAGGAAAACAGGTTTCTCAAATCCAGTAGCTGTTATTGCTCTTTCCAGTATTGATGGAAGTTTCCTTCCTAACCTTTTATTTGAAGTAGTGTGGAATGTCAACATCTTGATTCTGTCATTTTCTTTTCAATTCACATGTGCTATCCATTTTAGTTGTTGCCGCTGCTGGTAGTCCTCAAGTGATGTGGTTTCTGTTATTTGGTACAGTTCTTTGTTTATGATTCTGTATCGCCAGTCCACAATGATGAGTCTCAGACTTTATTTGCTCAAAGCTTTTTTTGCCATTAATCTTACGAAATGTTTGATAATTTAGATATTTCTGAAGAGTTTTGGTATCATGCAGGACATCTATATCAAAATCTCGATCTGATGACTAGAATTTTCAGGCTGCTATTTTGGTTTTGTAGCAATTTGAGGTGTTGGGCGAAAGTACCTCAAGCACAGCCTATTCTATGTTTAATTTCTTTTTCTCCTATACTAAATTTGTTATAACTCATCCATACGCTAAGGTATTTGAAGTGTTTTTTTTCTTCTGTTGCTTTATGCCTCTTGATTCCTTGGGGAACATAGGGCCGCAACAACACCTCGCCAACGGGTGCAGTTCCGGGTGATCCTCTTCAGCTGTTTGCACCTCTGCGCCAAGTCCGTTTTGATTGACCCACTTTTCGCTTCCCTTGTTGATTCCAGTCAAAGGCCCGAAGTGTTTAGTATTTACTAATTCCACATCCTGAATTTTTATGATGGATTCAGGTTATGTGCCTTCACTGCTTCCATTCCAATTCCGGATCAGACTTTCTGTCTTGTAGATTGTTAGAATAGAAAATTTTTGGACTAAATATAAAAAATTAACCTGACGCTAGATTAAAAAATGATGCATTATTCTCTCATGGACTTTATCAAGGCAAATGTAAGAATTTTATTTTGCAGCAAGTATTTATAGACAAAAAAAAAATGTTAGTTTTTCAGAATTTTTAAATTTAAGAAACACTCATAAATATTCATGAGGTTAACTGAAAAGTCTAGTTAAAATATGGAGGACACTAAGTGACATAATTTAATGTCTAATAAATGAAAGTGAGTAAATTATGTTGAATTTTTTTATTTTTAATATTTAAAACATGATAAATTTATGTACTACATATTTTTTAAATAACAGGAAGTTATGAATTGAACTGTTTTCCTTTAATATTTTAACACGTTTATAGTTGTAGCGATCGATCAAGAGTTATCTCCCCTTGACATTAAAAATAGCAGTAAAAGTTAATTTATAAATATTCACGAAAATTAAAAAAAAAACGTCATGTAACCTGACAAGACATTATTAGGCGGGAAAGTCAATCTTCCTCTTTTGTTCTGTGAAGTTATAGTAACAAGACGTACAATTTTGGGCTTGTGACATCGAAACAGATAAGTACAAAATTTATATTGTTTTTGGTACCCAGTCTTTTGCAAGTAGATATATGCAAACCTTGTATCAAAAATTTCAAATATAAAATATATATATATACACACACATACACACACAAGTATAGGATTGCTGTAGACAGAATAAAATTCCAATAACCAAACATGCTATTCTTAAAAGAGTGCTCAATACAAAGTAGAGCAAATATTATTTATTAAAAAATTATAACATAAACATGTAACATCATTACAAAAATAGCCATTTTGTTTCAACACTTCTGGTGTTTCAAGTGATGGTGTTGAATGTAGAATAAAGAGTTTATATATATATATATATATATACACACACACACATACTTTATATGGAGATATTTGCATTTTCTTTAAACTTGTCATCTATTTATGCTGTCATATGTTTCATACCCTTTAAATGATGTCTATGCTACATATCCCTGCTTGAGATAGAAGTAATTCTTTCAGGAATGGATATATGTGAAGAAAATCTGGGTCACAGATTAATATTTTGATAAGATTTGATTATGGCACTCTCAAGCTGGAGGGAGGAAAGGATTAATATCTTTTCCAAGGGCATTAGCACGTAAGTGAATGTAATGGATTCAACTGAAATTCAAATGTCTATATTTACACCTATGTATATGTAAATGATTTTCGTGTGTACATGTGTGCTATATTCGAAAATATATATTAGATGTGTATAATTATACCTATATAATTTTTTTATTATTTTTTCCCCCATAAATAAACGAACTGATCCACTGTCAATATCAATGTTTATATTTTACAACAGTCAGTTTTCAGTCCACACCTGATGATTGAATCATGCATGAAACTCGGGGTTGTGCTATCAATGAGGAACAAAATATATATTTATTATTCATGTATATATGATATAATTTTAAAGTATGGTATATATATTGGTAAAAGTGGTCAATATCTGGGATAGAGCATATGGAAATATAAGATTGGACACATAAGTCAACATGGAGTGGTGACAGTCTGTTTCATGCTTGAACACATTATTTACATTATTCAGACTATTGTCCTCATCTTTGTCACAAAATTTATTACAACGTTTTGGCTGTTGTATGCTCCGGCCTTCTTTAGGTGGTCAAACTGAACCCTTTATTTCGCTCACTGGAGTAGACTGTTCTAGTTCTACATGCCATGCCCCAAGGACACATGGCACAGTGGATAAAGGCATTAGTTAGATCCAGTGACAGGACCCAAAGAGTGTGAGTTCAATACCCGGCTAAGGCAGTGGAGAACATTCAGAGGAAAATTAACAGGAGATAACTGACATCCATTAAATGTGGAACTAGAACAGTCTACCCCAGTGAGCGAAATAAAGGGTTCAGTTCGACATTCCAACCACCTGAAGAAGGCCGGAGCGTACAATGGCAGAAACGTTGTAATAAACATGGCGACAAAGATGAGGACAATAGTCCGAATAATGTAAATAAGATTCAGTAACAAAAAATAAAATAATAGGTTGATTCTAGCATCTTTGATTTTTATATCTAACCCTGTGTTTAATAAAGAATAAATATGAATTTTGTGATATATATATATATATATATATATATATATGACTGTTTTCTTATTGTCATTTATTTACAAATATTGTCTTCTCTAAAAGTTAAATTTGAGAAATTTTCATATATATATATATATATATATATATATATATATATATATATAAAAAAGATTGAAGATTATCAAAATATATATGGAGTCAAAAAGAAAATAATTTTACCTACTATAGTTAAATGTAAAAATTATAAAATAAAAGTAACTGAACCCTTTATTTCGCTCACTGGGGTAGACTGTTATAGACAGATGCTTAAACACCATCTGAATTCTAGCCTGAAACAGATTGTCACCACTCGGTGTTGGCCTCAGTGTTTACTCTTCATATATATATGTATATATATATAGAGGAAAACTTAGCCAACACATTTCATCGTTTGACAGATTTTATCAAGGCAAATGTTGGGATGAAACACGTTGGCCAAGATAAAATTTACCTTTATTCATATTGTCCTTTCACAGATATATTTCATTTATATCTGAAATTATATATATATATATATGAAGAAATATAGTCTTAAAGTGTGCTATATTTATGGGATAAAGTGCTCAATATCAGAGATAGAGCGTGTGTAAATATAAAAGTGGACATGGAAGTCAGCACTTAGAGGCGACAGTCT
>OZ038490.1:9959535-10007035 GCA_964036315.1 Acanthosepion esculentum | reverse complement strand
TATCGTCTCAGTTATCTCCCTTTGTGTTCAGCATTGTAGTAGTCAAGCATTCAACTCACAACTGTTTGGGTCAAGTCACTGGATCCAGCCAACACTTTTATCCACTGGGCTATGTGTCCTTCAGGACATCAATTTGTGAATTTTTGGGACCTAATATCACAGTAACTATTTTTTAACAGAACTGCAATTCTCCTTTATATTTCATACCACAGCTGCACGGAATGGCATAACACAATATTTCAGTCATGTTCTCTTCTAGGGGGTGGGGGTCTTACGCAGAAGAGATGTTTACAAAGTCTCAAACCACTTTTGAAGGTCATCCTGATATTATATGTCTTCAAGGACACATGGCCCACTGAATGAAAGTTTTGGTTGGATCTAGTGACTTTACCCGAAGAGTTTTACTTGTAAAGTTGAGTTAAAAAGAGATAATGGAGATATCTGGAAGAGGCATGCCATGTGGAACTAGGGGGGGGGGCACATCCTTGTCCAAGAAAGAATACAGTACAACTGTTGGATAAAACAGAAACTGGAATCTGATATCAACTAGAGACCTTCTATAAGAAGACTGACGAAGAAGACCAAAAGAGGATCCAGCATGACCTGGATAGATCCTTCAGATTCAATGCAGTCAGGGCCCGCCAAGTACAAAAATAAAACAGATTGAAAAATCAAAAGGTGACAAGGTTCTTCACCCACCAATGAAGAGATCTGAGTGCCTCTGAGGAGTCAGTACGAAACAAAGTACTTTGCTACAACCACCAGATCCAAGAATGAAAACTGTCGCAGATCCTACTCTTCCCACCTAAGACCTACATACAGACAGTTATCACAACGTTACACCAAGCCACCTCACATATATGGTATTCCGCTCAGGCCAATTGTTAGATGCCAAGGTTCTGTGTGCCAGTCGCTTCCTTTTAGATATAATTGACCCATTAATTGGAAAGTCACCTTCATATGTCCAAAACTCCACTTTGTGGAAAAAATCAAAAATAACCTATGGAGGAAGCACTATCAGTAGTCAGGGACAGACTGGCTTTGGACTCATCCCTAGGAGAGCAGACCAGTATACCGATAGATAACCTGGTTGAGATGCTGAAATTCTGCATGCAAACAGCATACTTTGGAATAGGATCAGACAGATATCGACAGCTTAGCAATGGGCTCACAATTGCTAGTGATAATGGCGAACCCATTGCCAAGCTGTTGATATATGTCTGATCTCATTTGAATACTTCAAAGAAATGGCAGTAGAATCCACATCACTAAAGCCAACCCTATGGCCGAGACACGTAGATGACACTTTCATACTCTGACCACACCAAGTAGAGGTCCAGCTACTAGTGGACCATGTGAACTCAATAAGACCAATACAGTTCACAATGGAGAGAAAAAACAACAAACTCACCTTTCTGGATGTACTAATATCTCGAACAATGCATGGGTTCAAGATACCTGTATACTGCAAGCCAACATTCACTGAACAATACCTTAACTTCAACTCCCACTACCCATACAGTGTAAAGAAAGGGATTATCCACTGTTTACATTGAGCAAAAGTCATAAGTGTGACCCAGAGACATATGAACAAGAAATGGTCAGTATAAGTAGTACCCTACAATGTAACAACTACCCTGGGTACATGGCAGCAACTCCGACAAACTGGGATGGAAGAGTACAAGAGAATAGCAACACCCAGAAAACAGCTTCAGTCTGCCTACCTGAAGGGGTTATTGAAGGAAATACAAAAGATCTGTGATCCATATAACATCAGGATGACCTTCAAAAGTGGTTTGACATTTTACAGACACCTCTTCCGAGTAAGTCATGTTCTCCTCTATGGGGGGGGGGTCTAAGGACTGTGCATATGTGATCCCATGCAGCAGTGGTAATAAATATAAAGGAGAAACAGCCCCCCCCCCTTAAGGTAAAACTGAAAGAACGCTGTAAAGCCATAACACCAGGGGAAATAGGAAAATCAGGCATAGCTGACTACATATGGAGGGAAAAGGGAAATCACCACCCACCTTTGGGGTGAGGTTGAAATAATAGAGAACATCACTGGAAAATATGAAAACTTAAAGAATCAGCACATATGCTCGGCCACAAAAATCTAATCCGGCCAACCACAGAAATGCAAGTGGAAATCAGTAATATGGAGTGCTAGAGAAAAGCAATAGCAACAACAAAATTGCAATATGAACTCAGGTAAAAAAATGATTACTGAGACATTAGAGTTATAAGTCCCAAAGAATTAATGGACTCAAAGACTTATCCAGTGGATAAAAGCATTGGTTGGATCCAGTGACTTGACCCAAAGAGTTGTTGGTTCCATACCTGGAAAGTTGAGTTAAAGGGAGATAGCTGAGATATTTAGAAGAGGCACGGCACGTGGAACTAGAAAAAGCTACCCTGGTGAATGAAATAAAGGATTCAGTTCAAAATTCCAATCACCTGGAAAAAGTCAGTGTAAAACAACTGAAACATTGAAGTAATAAAATCTGTCTGATTAATAAAAAATCCAGGCCCTTTCTTATATATATAGAGATAGAGGGAGGAGAAAGAAAAAAGACAGTGATAGAGGGAGGAGAAAGAAAAAAGACAGTGATAGAGGGAGGAGAAAGAAAAAAGACAGTGATAGAGGGAGGAGAAACAAAAAAGACAGTGATAGAGGGAGGAGAAAGAAAAAAAGACAGTGATAGAGGGAGGAGAAAGAAAAAAAGACAGTGAGAGAGAGGGAGGAGAAAGAAAAAAAGACAGTGAGAGAGAGGGAGGAGAAAGAAAAAAAGACAGTGAGAGAGAGGGAGGAGAAAGAAAAAAGACAGTGAGAGAGAGGGAGGAGAAAGAAAAAAGACAGTGATAGAGAGGGAGGAGAAAGAAAAAAGACAGTGATAGAGAGGGAGGAGAAAGAAAAAAGACAGTGATAGAGAGGGAGGAGAAAGAAAAAAGACAGTGATAGAGAGGGAGGAGAAAGAAAAAAGACAGTGATAGAGAGGGAGGAGAAAGAAAAAAGACAGTGATAGAGAGGGAGGAGAAAGAAAAAAGACAGTGATAGAGAGGGAGGAGAAAGAAAAAAGACAGTGAGAGAGAGGGAGGAGAAAGAAAAAAGACAGTGAGAGAGAGGGAGGAGAAAGAAAAAAGACAGTGAGAGAGAGGGAGGAGAAAGAAAAAAGACAGTGAGAGAGAGGGAGGAGAAAGAAAAAAGACAGTGATAGAGGGAGGAGAAAGAAAAAAGACAGTGATAGAGGGAGGAGAAAGAAAAAAGACAGTGAGAGAGAGGGAGGAGAAAGAAAAAAGACAGTGAGAGAGAGGGAGGAGAAAGAAAAAAGACAGTGATAGAGGGAGGAGAAAGAAAAAAGACAGTGATAGAGGGAGGAGAAAGAAAAAAGACAGTGATAGAGGGAGGAGAAAGAAAAAAGACAGTGATAGAGGGAGGAGAAAGAAAAAAGACAGTGAGAGAGAGGGAGGAGAAAATAAAAGGCAGAGAGGGAGAGAGAATCTTTTTCATCTTTTAAGTTTCTTCTATAAAAATAAAAACAATATCTGTAAAAGAATCAATTTCCGAGTTCCTTTTGCTCATCAAAAAAAAAGAAAAAGATTTTAGATGCAGCAACTTGCTTACACAGACTGAGTTTGATTTAGATAAACCCTAGCTACCTACAAAGAAATATATATCACTTCAATTACCCATATACAAACATTAAAAGCAAAATTAGAAAAAAAAATCTCTACTTACATCAGAAAAATATGTTTCTGCATTCTGTTTGGGCTTCAATTGTTTTCCAGTCAGATCTTCAGACATGCAAACACACTGCAATGCCAGTTCTTCCCCTCTTATATTCTCCATTGTACCTTTCATTGTAATTTTCTCTTGTGGAGGTATCTGTGCATCGTTGGGTTTAAGTTTCAATTGTACATTTTTAGGGGGTGAGACGTCTTCGAGTTTTTTATTGCCGATTTTTTGTAACTTTTCGGCCTCTTTTTGCATTTGGACTTTGGGATCCTCGGACTTTATCGTCTTAATTATTTGCAGCCGGTTACCAGGCACCACGTCCCTGTTCCTTGGAATCTCGTATTTTTTTATAATACCCTCTGCCCCCACTCTTTTGGGAATGGCATTTGTATTGTTGGATCGAAGATTCTGTGTCTCTTTTTGCTTGGCAGTGGCACCAACGCTTGTTTTTATATGCTCGGAATTCCTCTCTGGAATTTTACTCCCTGTTGGACTGGTAAGTGGTTTCACTGGTGCTTTGTTGTCTTTTTTGACAGTACTTTTCTCTTTCGGCCGGATTACTGGGTGATTGTTTAAAGATGCTTTTTCAGAGTTGTTTTTCAACTCTTTGGAAGGATTTTTCTTAATTTCTGGATCATGGTTCACTCTCTTGGGAGTGGCCTTTATTTCTGGTTTGTCTTTCTTGAAGTCTTGCAGGATTTGTTTCTCTTCTTTCCCCGGATTGCTAGTTTTGGCAGATAGGTTATTTCTAGCTTCTTTTCCTGGTGTATTGCTTTTAACTTCGTTTTCATTCTTGTTTTCTTCACTTGGACTATTCATCGCTTGTAGATCATCCGTTACGTCTGGATTATCTTTCCCTGTTGGATTAGTGCTAACGTTTGATTCATCTTTTATTTCTGGGATTTTGTTTTCTACTTTACCTCGTTCTTCACCCAGGATTGACTTAATCTCTTCTCCTGGGGTAAACGTTAGCGTGTCTGCAAAGTTGTTCTCTGCTTCGATCTCTGAATTGTTCTCTGGTTCATTTTCTGGTGACACTGCTGACGTCAGTTCAAGTCTTGGCAGAAGCCTTTCTTGATCCACAGGTATCTCAAACAGGTTGAGCTGGCTTTTAATCCTGCTTGACTGCTCTGGATCAATATCCGTAAAAAGTTCTAGGTCTGTCGAAGTGTCCCTGTCTTGTTCAGACAAAGAATGGATGCCGTCCAAACCCATATAGGCATCACTCTGTGAAAACTTTTCAATCTGGACTTCATATTTACCGTCAGTAGGCTCGCACATGCACAAAATCTCTTCCCCACCGGAAGCATCAAGTGAATGTTCTTTGTTGAATTTTGTTTGCCTTTTGAAAGACGAGCCTTTACTCCTACGCAACTCCTCACGGCTGTCGTACATTTTTATCTTTTCTGTGGAGCCCCTGTAGTCATTGGCACTGTAGTCACTGCGGATGCTGTTTCGATCCAAACTGATTGTGCTACTTTGGCTGAAGATGCTGTTGTGACTCATCCGAGCGTTTTGCCAGGAATTTTCTGTTTTGTTGGCCAGATCCAGGTTTCGTGTGTCCGTCTGGGTCGCAACATCATGCATCAAAACCTTGACCCGATTTCTTGGAACAATGATGATTTCCTCATCTGATTGATCATACAGCAGTGGACGGGTCAACCGTTCTGTTGAACCTGACAAAGGAAGAAAGAATAAATAATTGGGAGATAATTATTCAGACAGAACTGGGTGACTCAATTTTTCTGTTGAACCTGGTTCAAGAAAAAAGTCTAAACAATTGGGAGATAATTGTTTGTTCAACAAACCAAAGACAAGCCAAAATCCTAAGTTGCTTATAAAAGAAACCATATCATAAGAAAATTGGTAACCTAAATAATAACAATACTAATTCTAAATACCAGCACTAAAATACATGAGTAATTCAATAATCAGTTACTGAAATATTAGATTGAATTATAAGTTAATTTCGTTTTTGGGGAAGCAATTGTAATGACGAATGTATCATACTAACTACTAATCCCACATGGCAGTTAAATGGATTACACTAACATATGATAGATAGAGAGATAGATAGATAGATAGATAGATAGATAGATAGATATTAATTTGAGTCATAAATAATTTCCGTTTTGGGGAGCCAACTGTAATGATGAATGTATCATCCTAACTAGTAATCATACGTGGCAGTTAAATGGATTACACTGATATAGAATAGATAGATAGATAGATACACCAGGTTGAGTCATAAGTAATTTCCGTTTTGGGGAACCAATTGTAAGATAGATACGAACACACTTACATACTTATGAACAAACTGAGATAGATGGATATGAACAGACTAAGACAAGCTTAGATAGATATGAACCGACTATGGCTGTTCATATCTATCTACCTGAGATAGATATGAACAAACTTATATATGAGCAGACATAGGTAGATAGATATGAACAGACTGAGATATAAACATAGCATGATAGATATGAACAGACTGAGATAGACATAAAAAAGACTTAGATACATATGAACACTTAGATACGAACAGAACGAGATAGGCATGAGATAGTGTTCATATGTATCTGAAATAGGTAGGTACAGAAATAGATAGATACATACATACATACATACATAGATATGAACAGATTTGGATATATGTATAGAGACAGAGAAATTGGTAAGAACAGATTGAAATATATATGAACAGATTGAGATAGGTAGATATGAACCAACAGAGATAGGTAGGTAGGTAGACATGAAAATACTATGAAGACATATAATAGATATGAACAGGCTTTGATAGATCTACAGATTTATATACAGATAGATATGTACAGACAGAGAAATTGGTAAGAAGAGACTGAGATAGACAGATAAATATGAGCAGACTCAGATATGAACAGACCGAGATGGATACGGAGGTACGAACAGACCGAGACGGATATGAACTTTCTTAAGTAGATATTGAGATACAGTAAAATCACTCGACATTGTTTCATTGTTATCATTTTCATTGGGCTTATGAGTAACAATATAGTGAAAGAAAAATCACCTGGAAAAAAGAAAAAAATAGAGTCCAGATTTTTTTATATACTAAGAAGGTTACTTTGTTAGACAGCTGGATCAACAACCAACCAAAAAATGCATCATATCATGTGTGACAACCTTTTATATATATATATATGATAAATTGATCTATTTATATGATAGATTATCAATTATAAAATATATTAGTTTTGCTTTCCACACTAAAGATTCAGCTTAGGCAAATGTTTACATAAGGGTTTCCCTGAGGTCCCAATTACTGTTTATTTGGTCTGGCAAGGATCATGGTTCCAGTGTTTTTCAATCCATATGAATTTAAATTGATTTTATGATTTGCAGTACTGAATTGTTACATGATATCTGTCCTCCTGTATGGCAACAAATGCTGGACGATCTCCTCAAAGATGAAGAAGAGACTTGAAGCAACAGAGATGTTGTTCTACAGAAAGATACTGAGGATACCATGGACCAAACATGTGAGCAACGACCGGGTTTTGGAGAGTATGGAAGTGAAGAGGAAACTTAACATCAGGAAGAGGCAGTTGAAATTTCTGGGGTACATAATGAGGAAGGACGGCTTAGAAAATCTAATACTCACAGGACAGATAAAGGAAAAGAGGGACAGGGGAAAGCATGCGTGACATGCTTAATGGGATTGAGCAAGTGGATGATAGAACAGGGTTTTGGAGAAATAACAAAAAGAGAAAACTTCTTAAAACCTACAAGGGGCAGGAGGGATTGTCTACATCCTGAAGGGGGTCTCAGCACATAAAAGAAGAAGAAGAAGAAGGAATGAGCAATATCAATCAATTGTTAATGAAACTTTAAACTGAAGTTACAAAATCGTTTTCAAAGTTTTGTGTCTACAACATCATTACTTGTCCTTCCAATAAGATTTCACGGTTACTGCATTAAAAAGGTACCACCTGTACTTTTCATATTAACCTCAGTTTTTTCTTACCTTAAATAGAAAGAGAGTTACACACTTACCTGGAGAGGAGTTGCATTGAGGGTTGCTATAAGCATGATTTAAGATGGCCCGTTGTCGCATATCCATTTGTTTGCGGTTGCGAGCTATTTTCGGAGACAGGGATATTAAACTTGTTGTTTCTGACAGACTTGGAACTCGTATTCTGGATGTAGTAAATTCGACATGGTCTGCATAGAGAAAAAATTGCCTTCAGATTCTGTGATGAAACCATTTATTATTATTAATGGCAGAACTTGTGAAATTTTACAAATATTGACAGCTAAAATTATCCATTGCTTGGGCTCTTCTCTAAACATTTGCCTGTATCTTCTCATTCTCTCCCTTATCCCTTCCAATACAACTAATATTATCCATTATCTCATGCCTCTTCTCTTCTCTAACCCTTTGCCTCTGTCTTCTCATTCTCTCCCTTATCCCTTCCAATACAACTAATATTATCCATTATCTCATGCCTCTTCTCTTCTCTAACCCTTTGCCTCTGTCTTCTCATTCTCTCCCTTATCCCTTCCAATACAACTAATATTATCCATTATCTCATGCCTCTTCTCTTCTCTAACCCTTTGCCTCTGTCTTCTCATTCTCTCCCTTATCCCTTCCAATACAACTAATATTATCCATCATCTCATGCATCTGCTCTTCTCTAACCCTTTGCCTCTGTCTTCTCATTCTCTCCCTTATCCCTTCCAATACAACTAATATTATCCATTATCTCATGCCTCTTCTCTTCTCTAACCCTTTGCCTCTGTCTTCTCATTCTCTCCCTTATCCCTTCCAATACAACTAATATTATCCATTATCTCATGCCTCTTCTCTTCTCTAACCCTTTGCCTCTGTCTTCTCATTCTCTCCCTTATCCCTTCCAATACAACTAATATTATCCATTATCTCATGCCTCTTCTCTTCTCTAACCCTTTGCCTCTGTCTTCTCATTCTCTCCCTTATCCCTTCCAATACAACTAATATTATCCATTATCTCATGCCTCTGCTCTTCTCTAACCCTTTGCCTCTGTCTTCTCATTCTCTCCCTTATCCCTTCCAATACAACTAATATTATCCATTATCTCATGCCTCTGCTCTTCTCTAACCTTTTGCCTGTATCTTCTCATTCTCTCCCTTATCCCTTTCAATACAACTAATATTATCCATTATCTCATGCCTCTGCTCTTCTCTAACCCTTTGCCTGTATCTTCTCATTCTCTCCCTTATCCCTTCCAATACAACTAATATTATCCATTATCTCATGCCTCTGCTCTTCTCTAACCCTTTGCCTGTATCTTCTATATTTTGTGATTAATTTATGTTTTATATTTTGAATAACATAAGGTTATGAGTGTAACCATTTTCTTTTAATATTTTTGACATTTTTATTATCATGTATGTTGGCTTGGGAAATGAATAATTCTTTCAGGAATGGAGATATTAGAAAAATTCTGGGTGCAGATTTATATTTTGATAAGATTCAATAATGGCACTCTTGAGAATTTTCCTTCTAAATAAATTCTCTTTTAATAATTGTGGCATTTTCTGGATCAAAGTTGTGGTTGAATTTATTTCTATGTATAAATAATGCATTTGATAAATTGTCGTATATAAGATCCCTTTTGTGTTCATAGATGTTTTTTTTTAAATTTCTGCAAGTTTCCCTGATGTATTATGAAGAGCAGTTCTGGCAATTTATTTTATATGCTAACAGCAGGTCAGGTCAGTTCAGTTTTGTAAAGAAGTATAAATATCGTTGATCACAGTTGTTGCAAAAAATCACAAATGCAAACAAAAAGGCATTTTTTTCCATTTGTAAACAGAAAGGTTTTATAAATTCTTACCTGACACAGAAGTTATTGGTAACTTCTCAACACCAAAACCAGCAAAAGAACCAGAGCAAGTGAAGACAGTCGGAACGTATTCAACGTGTTCCCAGTGTTTTTCTAGTGCAGGTCCCCAGTCAGGTTCTGGTTCACAGAGATACCGTAATCGCTAAAAGAAAAGAAAAAAATCTTCATTAGATCTAAACTCTCATATTGCTTGGGAATACCAAGTGCTGCAAGCTCAGATGTGCAGGTGGTCTAATGGATAATGGTTTGGAATTGGCGATCAGAGAGCTGAGTTCCAATTCCAGTCAGGTTCGTTATATTCACTTATATGCAAATACCCTTGGGAAATATATGGATTAATTAGTAGGACTTGTATCAGTAAATCATTATCTAAAACAACTTCTCATAATTTAAAAATATTTTCTGGTTTTAAATAACCTGCAAAAGGTCGATAAGGGGTTTGTTGTTAATTTCTTTTCATGGTTGTCTTTTAAGATGTAGAAATATCTCAATGTGATAGAAGGCCTCTACATAAAACATCTGGCACCCAGAATTAATCTCACTTTATTTAACAATGGGAATAATGTGCTAAAGGTTTTTGAAAAATAGTACACCAACTTGAATTTGAACTATGTTCCTTTTGCAGTGCTTGGAATGAACACTACTACTATAGGCATCACACAACTGCTTCTTAAAAGACAACCATGAAAAGAAATTAACGATAGACCCCTTTGAAAATGACTAAAAAAAGTGGCAGAAAGTGCTTGGAATAATGGACACTACAGACAGTTTTTACACTCCCTTACCTCCACCAAATTGAAAAATTTAAAAATCCTAGAAAATGTCAATAAAAAAATATCGTCAAATTTTCCTTGTCCGTCATATTCAATGAACGATATTTGAAAGAAATGTTGCTGCCCAAATATACATCTTATTTACCACATTTTCTGGCTTACAAGATGCACTTTTTTCCTAATAAATATGTGTGTGTCTTCCAAGACAAATGTAAGGCAATGCCCAGGCTCAATTAAGCTTGGACAGTCACTTAATTAACTTGACCGATAGGGACATGGATTTGTATGTTGAGTTGTTACACTATAATGTTAAGTATCTAATTCAGTCTTTTATATGATGTAACCTCAGTAAAGTAAAGGGCTCTCTAATAACTTGGACCAATTTTAAATGTGAATTAATTTTAAGTGTCTAATGATTTTCTTTTCTTTTTCTTTCAGATTTAACAACTTAAGTCTTTGGCAATTTCAACCATGGAAAGATTAACAAACAACATGTTAAAGTTATCTAAGCCTATTATGAAAATGGACGTTCAAACAGAATTTGAATGAGGAGTTCCCAGGTTGAATCATCTCTCCAAACAGTGAAGCCAATTGGTCACCATGATTGTGTGACTTGACGCCTTTAAATTTCTTCTCTTGGGGTCATCTCAAAAGTAACGTCTATGCCAACAAAAATTCAGCAGCTGAAGGATGAGATAATAAGGCATATTGGTGAGATCGAGGAGCAACTATGCAGAGACGTCATCAAAAATTTTGACTATCAACTGGGGGTGTGTCGCCAAAGCCTTGGTAGACATTGAGTGATATTATTTTTTACACATAATTGCCATGGCTTAAATAACATGATCCAATAGAGAAATAAATAAATTTTCATCAATAACACTGATTTATTTACTGCTGACTTTGATCCATCTTAATGAAACACCCTTTATTTCCAAGACTATAAACTTTCCTGGAGCCAAGCCACAAGCTTAAACATGCTTTGTTTACTAGCAGCAGTGAGGCGTTTTCTGCTTTTGACTAGTAAGTCATTGCCATACAAACAAAATTGGACGCATGATTAATGTAAACAAGACGTGGCACCAGTATGTGAGGGATGCATGGTGAATGTGTTGTTGTATGAGAAGGACTTCTTTTTTTTTTTTCTTAGAAATTTGTTTCCAATATGAGGGTGCATCTTGTAAGCCAGAAAATATGGTATATCTTACCTCTCTGAGGGTTCCTTCAGCCATGCAAAGCTTGATTATCATACAAAGTGGGATAGACACAACAGGTATTGTCATAAGAAGGAATGCAGTGATATCCGACCAAAATGGATATGAAGATGAGGTGAATTTTTCTGCCAATGGCTTGTAGTCCACCACAGAGAAGATCAACACAAACTGTGAAAATGAAAAGAAACCGCATTTAAAATTAAATTGCTTCAACTGGAAGATGAATATGTTTGTGGAAAGTTGAATATTTGTCCTTATAAAAATATTCAACTCAACCGCAAGGAAAAAAGAAATGAAAAAAAAAAAGAAAGAAAGCTGATACAGTGTAAAACCAAAATTTCTTTATTTCAAAAATTGTTGAGGTGTTTTACAAAAATAGTTTCTTCTTTTTTTTTTTTCTTATGAAGACATGAAATAGACTAAACACAGGAATACATCTTAATGACTGACTCGGACTGTTACATCTATCTGCTACTCAGACTTTCACTGACAGTTACTCGTACTGACTACTTGATATGTTGTCCTTTTATTTGTAATTCAGGAAGTTGTAGAGAGCCATGATCTCTAAAGTCCTGAATGCACCCAGCACATAGATGTATTAAAATATTTACATGCAATATTGGGTAATGTTTAACTTATGTACACCCAAAAAACAGTGTCAAAATGACATTTTTTTCACTGCTACAAGCTTGACTCCCTAATGGCTACAAAGGATAGGAAGTTGTAGAGAGCCATGATCTCTTGTGATCTAAATATGCCAAAATCAATAATCCATTGGGTAGACTTGGTTCCTGAAGCAAGGTTTTCAAAATGAATTATTGAAGTGAGCTGTTCCATTCCAGAGTGTTCTTGGTCTGTATATACTTAAATAATCTGGTGGTGGTTGGTGGGGGGGTTACAAAATTTTATTAAAGCTTTAAAAAACAGACATTCTAAAAGTATATATAAATATAAAGAAAAAGACATAAAACAAAGTGGGGGGAAGCAAGAATAAGATAAAAAATATTAACTGTAAAGTGTTGGATTGAAAAATATTACAAAAAAAAGTGCTAACAAGTTATTGCTCCTCACTCTCCATAGCTCAAATGAGGACAAAACAGAAATATGTGCACAGCAACTAAAGAATAAAGGAGAATATATACTACCAGTGAATCAGAGAAGTTTTAAGTGTTATAAAAGTTGTTGAGATTTTTCAACAAGTGTTATAACAAATACTGAGGTGTTCTATAATGAACATCGAAGTGTTCCACAAGTGTCGCGATATATGTAGATGCATTCCAACAGGTGTTGTGACATATGTAGACACATTCTAACAGGTGTCGCGGCATATGTAGACGCGTTCCAACAGGTGTCGCGGCATATGTAGACGCGTTCCAACAGGTGTCGCGGCATATGTAGACGCGTTCCAACAGGTGTCGCGGCATATGTAGACGCGTTCCAACAGGTGTCGCGGCATATGTAGACGCGTTCCAACAGGTGTCGCGGCATATGTAGGCGCGTTCCAACAGGTGTCGCGGCATATGTAGGCGCGTTCCAACAGGTGTCGCGGCATATGTAGGCGCGTTCCAACAGGTGTCGCGGCATATGTAGGCGCGTTCCAACAGGTGTCGCGGCATATGTAGACGCGTTCCAACAGGTGTCGCGGCATATGTAGACGCGTTCCAACAGGTGTCGCGGCATATGTAGACGCGTTCAAACAGGTGTTGCAATATATGTAAAAGCATTCAAACTGGTGTTATAATGTACACTGAAGTTTTCCAATAAATTTTATCATGAATGTTTAGGTGTTCTAACAGGCGTACTAATGAACATTCCTGTTTTCCAATAAGCATTATAACACATGTTGAAGTGTTCTAACAAGTGTTATCATGAATGTTGATGCGTTCAAACAGGTGTTATAACAGATTTTGAAGTACAAGGTAACCAAAAAAGTTCTGTCCGTTTTTTGATTAGTCATTGAATGAAGTTCAAATATATACAAAATGCGTGTAGCAATTGTTTTCAAATTCGGACAGCCAGAAGTAGGAACATCAGACATTATAAAAAACACACGCACTGTGCTCGGCCATCAGTTATAAGCCGGACAGATGTGAGAAGGATGGAAGTGTCTAGAGATCTCGTTCGGGGCTGTTTGCTTTACGACTTCAAAGTGGGCTTATCAGCAGCTGCATCAAGTCGCCGCATATGTCAAGCGTTTGGGGATAGTACTGTGGATGAACGTACTGCAAGGCGTTGGTTTTGAAAAATAAAGTCGGGAGATTTGTCTCTCCATGATGAACCTCACAGTGGACAACCACAGATCTTGAATGACGCAGTCCTGAAGGCGGCCATTGCAGAGGACAGTAGTCTAACATGTGGTGAACTTGCAAGACTGTTCAATGTTTCCGATGAAACAGTTGGACTTCACCTGCACCGCCTAGGTAAGACGTACAAACTGAGCAAGTGGGTTCCACAAACACTGTTGGAGGTTCACAAGGGACAACGAGTGGCAGCCTGTGTATCGCTGCTTTCTTGCCACCGTACCGCATCCTTATTCAATCGAGTGCTTACCAGTGATGAGAAGTGGGTTCTGTATGAAACTCCCAAGCGTTCCAGACATTGGTTGTCTCCTCAGGATGCTGTCCTTCACACCGCAAGACCGCCTATGCACCCACGCAAGATTATGCTTTGTGTCTGGTGGACAGGTCGTCAAGTGGTTCATTATGAACTGCTACCAACGGGCCAAACGGTCACTGGAGACCTATACTCGCAGCACTTGAAATGTGTGCAACAGGCATTGCACCAGAAGGAGCCAGCACTGGTGAATTGCAAAGGTGTCCATGACAACGCCAGGCCGCATGTTGCGCGAATGGTCAGGGATACCATACAGCAACTTGGGTGGGAGACTTTGTGCCATCCACCTTATTCACCTGACCTTGCGCCATCCGATTACCACCTCTTCCACTTCCTGGATAATCATCTTCGTGGGAAATCCTTCACCAATGAAGGAGACTTGCGCAAAGCCCTCACGGACTTCTTTGCGTCAAAACTCCCCGCGTTCTACCGTAAGGGCATTGAACAGCTGGAGACACATTGGCAGAAGGTGCTGGATGTCGATGGCGATTACTTCGAAAACTAAATATAAGTTACACATACTGTGAAGCGTTTTCTTTTTTTTTCCTTTAAAAACGGACAGAACTTTTTTGGTTACCTTGTATTATAACAAGTATTTTAAGAGATGTTGGGGTTTAATAGGTGAATATAAATTTGTTACCTACCAACAGCATGGTTGGTGAAACTCCCAGCCAGAGGATCCGCCAGAAGAGACTCACTTCATGTCTTATCATATGCTTTATATTACCACAGAACTTCTTGACTCCATACACCCAGGCAATGGCTACACACATACTTATACCAATTATCATCACTGGAAAACCTGTGCACTCATCCATAAGTTGCAGTATATAAAGGCCACCCTGGGAAAAAAAAAGGGTCAAACAAAAAAACATCAATAATGCAATTATTGCTTAGACAAAATCATAAACACGATAATTATAAAAAAAGGTATTTTTAAATGTATTCAAAGTATTCATATTAGCTTTATAAAAATTGATATAACCATTTCCATAGGTTTGCCTATAATCTGGTTCACACTCCTTCCTGGTCTTTTGAACAGGAGTAGAGGGCTATCCCTTGTTTCTTGTTCTTTCTAAAGTCTTTTCATTCTCTTTCACTCCCAGGAGTTCTTTGCGTCTTGTTAAAGTTGTTTCCTTCTCTTACTGCGGCCCCTTGCGTCTTAGTGGCATTATCACCTTGCTTGTGTGAATTAATTAAAAAAATTATAGAAGAATTTTTTTCTTTTTCTTAACCAATTCACCCCAAGCAAGGCGATAACACCACTAAGACACAAGGGACTGCAGGAAGTGAAAGAGAAGGAAACAACTTTAGAAGGAACTGGAAACCCAATAAAAGTATAAATTTAAGAGTTTAGGCGAAGATGTTAGAAGTATAGACTTCAAGGAGAATTTAGAAGGAACCATAAACCCAATCCTAAACAGGAAACAAGGGATAAACCTCTACACCTCTATTCACCCCAAGGAAGATGATAATGCCACTAAGACGCAAGGAGCTACTGGGAGTGAAAGAGAATGAAAAAGACTTTAGAAGGAACCGGAAACCCAATCCTAAACAGGAAAGCAGGCTCTTGGCATATGGATCAGTTATAACAAATTAGGTACAGGCAAAAAAAGAAAATTGTACTCGAGGTAGTTTTGCTCATCAGGTCCAGACTTTCATATGGTACCATACACGGTGCCAAACCCATTCAGAAATATTTAAAATGTTATCTGTATACAACTGCTTTCTCAGATCACTGGCTTTGAGTGAGTGAAGCTCATGGGTCTTGGCAAAGGCCAACCTTCTTTGAACCTTTTGGACTGGCACTACATGATCAGGCAAAAACAAATTGTTCCAAATAACAGAAACTACATCACTAGTAGCAGTAACAACAGCTAAATTGGATATCATATATAATTCACTGAGAAAATATTTACATACGATGTTGACATTCCACACTACTTCAAACAAAAGGTTAGAAAGGAAACTCCCCATCAATACTGGAAAGAGTGATAACAACTACTGGACTTTAGAAACCTATATTCCTGGAAAATTATTTCAAGAGAAAGATTTTACAAATTTCAGCTGAAAGTAGTATTGGCTGCTTGGTCAATGAATGCCAGCTGTTTCCTTATAAGGAAAGAGCTAATATTACTGTTACCATTCAAATCATTTTTATATAGATTTTATAAGTATTCATCTCATATACAATTATACAGTGTCATATGAGAAACATATTGGATTGATCCATTTTATAGAAATGGCCAAACTTACATGAGTCATAATCAATTATTAATTTCTAACTCGTATTTCTTGCATCTTATTTCTCTTCCTTTACACCTGTTGATAATCATGTTAAGTTACTGGATTTCTTAAGCAATGTCATTTATTATTCTTTTTTGACTAGTCTTTTTGTTAATTTTATTTTTTTCTTGCTTTCACACCTTGTAGTTAGTTATCAAACTTTCTTAAATGAAGCATTTTTCAAAAAATCATTTCATCCCAAGCAAGGCAGTAAAGCCACTAAGACACAAGAGGTTACTCAGTGTGAAATAAGAAAAAAGAGAAACATTATTAAGGAGTGAGAACAATAGAAGGGTAATCAGGAAGACAGGAGATAATGATTGACATTGCATTTAAATTTTTGAAGATCAAAGTTAGCTGGAAAGCATGGAACCAGAAGGGAGTTCCACAAGCGAGAAGTATGAGAGAAGAAACTGTTAGCAAAGAACTTATGGTTACATCTAGCCATTTCAAATGTAAAATGATGAGATTTTGCCACCATTTTAATCTCACAAATGGTTGAGTGGATAAGGTTAAAATTTGACCTCCAAGTGACCAAAATTGGCTAGAAAGCAAAAAGCTAAAAGAGAGTTCCACAAGTGAGAAGTGCAAGAGAAGAAACTGTTAGCAAAGAACTTATGGTTACATCTAGCCATTTCAAATGTAAAATGATGAGATTTTGCCACCATTTTAATCTCACAAATGGTTGAGTGGATAAGGTTAAAATTTGACCTCCAAGTGACCAAAACTGGCTAGAAAGCAAAAAGCTAGAAGAGAGTTCCACAAGTGAGAAGTGCAAGATAAGAAACTGTTAGCATAGAACTTATGGTTACATCTAGCCATTTCAAATGTAAAATGATGAGACTTTGCCACCATTTTAATCTCACAAATGGTTGAGTGGATAAGGTTAAAATTTGACCTCCAACTGACCAAAATTGGCTAGAAAGCAAAAAGACTAGAAGAGAGTTCCACAAGTGAGAAGTGCAAGATAAGAAACTGTTAGCATAGAACTTATGGTTACATCTAGCCATTTCAAATGTAAAATGATGAGACTTTGCCACCATTTTAATCTCACAAATGGTTGAGTGGATAAGGTTAAAATTTGACCTCCAACTGACCAAAATTGGCTAGAAAGCAAAAAGCTAAAAGAGAGTTCCACAAGTGAGAAGTGCAAGAGAAGAAACTGTTAGCATAGAACTTATGGTTACATCTAGCCATTTCAAATGTAAAATGATGAGACTTTGCCACCATTTTAATCTCACAAATGGTTGAGTGGATAAGGTTAAAATTTGACCTCCAACTGACCAAAATTGGCTAGAAAGCAAAAAGCTAGAAGAGAGTTCCACAAGTGAGAAGTGCAAGAGAAGAAACTGTTAGCATAGAACTTATGGTTACATCTAGCCATTTCAAATGTAAAATGATGAGACTTTGCCACCATTTTAATCTCACAAATGGTTGAGTGGATAAGGTTAAAATTTGACCTCCAACTGACCAAAATTGGCTAGAAAGCAAAAAGCTAAAAGAGAGTTCCACAAGTGAGAAGTGCAAGAGAAGAAACTGTTAGCATAGAACTTATGGTTACATCTAGCCATTTCAAATGTAAAATGATGAGACTTTGCCACCATTTTAATCTCACAAATGGTTGAGTGGATAAGGTTAAAATTTGACCTCCAACTGACCAAAATTGGCTAGAAAGCAAAAAGCTAGAAGAGAGTTCCACAAGTGAGAAGTGCAAGAGAAGAAACTGTTAGCATAGAACTTATGGTTACATCTAGCCATTTCAAATGTAAAATGATGAGACTTTGCCACCATTTTAATCTCACAAATGGTTGAGTGGATAAGGTTAAAATTTGACCTCCAACTGACCAAAATTGGCTAGAAAGCAAAAAGCTAGAAGAGAGTTCCACAAGTGAGAAGTGCAAGAGAAGAAACTGTTAGCATAGAACTTATGGTTACATCTAGCCATTTCAAATGTAAAATGATGAGACTTTGCCACCATTTTAATCTCACAAATGGTTGAGTGGATAAGGTTAAAATTTGACCTCCAACTGACCAAAATTGGCTAGAAAGCAAAAAGCTAGAAGAGAGTTCCACAAGTGAGAAGTGCAAGATAAGAAACTGTTAGCATAGAACTTATGGTTACATCTAGCCATTTCAACTGTAAAATGATGAGATTTTGCCACCATTTTAATCTCACAAATGGTTGAGTGGATAAGGTTAAAATTTGACCTCCAACTGACCAAAATTGGCTAGAAAGCAAAAAGCTAGAAGATAGTTCCACAAGTGAGAAGTGCAAGAGAAGAAACTGTTAGCATAGAACTTATGGTTACATCTAGCCATTTCAAATGTAAAATGATGAGACTTTGCCACCATTTTAATCTCACAAATGGTTGAGTGGATAAGGTTAAAATTTGACCTCCAACTGACCAAAATTGGCTAGAAAGCAAAAAGCTAGAAGAGAGTTCCACAAGTGAGAAGTGCAAGATAAGAAACTGTTAGCATAGAACTTATGGTTACATCTAGCCATTTCAAATGTAAAATGATGAGACTTTGCCACCATTTTAATCTCACAAATGGTTGAGTGGATAAGGTTAAAATTTGACCTCCAACTGACCAAAATTGGCTAGAAAGCAAAAAGCTAGAAGAGAGTTCCACAAGTGAGAAGTGCAAGAGAAGAAACTGTTAGCATAGAACTTATGGTTACATCTAGCCATTTCAAATGTAAAATGATGAGACTTTGCCACCATTTTAATCTCACAAATGGTTGAGTGGATAAGGTTAAAATTTGACCTCCAAGTGACCAAAACTGGCTAGAAAGCAAGAAGCTGGAATAGAGTTCCACAAGTGAGAAGTGCAAGAGAAGAAACTGTTAGCATAGAACTTATGGTTACATCTAGCGAATTCAACTGTGAATTGAGGAGACCTTGCTGCCAATCCAGTATTGCATTTAAATTCATAAAGTCTAGGTACCACAATGAAGTGTTCCTCTGAACAATTACCATGAAAGTATTTATAGAAAAAGGTGAAAAAGTACATTATGGTGGTGGGAAAGTGACTGAAACCAAGATGCCATGTCAAGACCAATGATATTGCTGATCCTTCTTTGGATGCTATCCATAATCTCTAAATATATAGCAGGAGCACTGGACTATATGCGGTAGCAATATTCAAGGCAAATATGAATAGTATGCGACTGTCTCTTCTACTCCAACTTCATGTCTCGCATCTTCCGTCTGTGGAATTCCCTTCCTATTACTTGTTTCCCTGATAGCTATGATCTCCAACTGTTCAAATGTAATGTCAGTTGACATCTCCAGATGCCCTGACCTATTTCCTGTCCTTCTCTTCATCCTTTCCTCCATCAGGCCTCTTTACTCTTGCTCCCACTCTGTGACCCCTTGCGTACTAGTGGCATCCCGCCTTGCTTGGGGTGAAATGCTTTAAAAAAAGATAGACTCTGGAGAGAAGAAATGTCTAGCACATCAGAATGAACCAATTTTTAAAAATATTATTAATTTTTTTTACTTGTATTTCTTTCATTTTAATTACAGTTCTGTTTTTATAGCATGACCTTGCACAGGATGGCAGTTATTGATTCTCACACCTGAAATCAATAACAATGGTTTACCTGGTTTCAACAACTCACAAATTGGCAGATAATCTAGTTTATTCTATTTCTGTGGATTTGTGGTATGATGTAAAGGATTCTTCAAACTAAAATGGAATATCTTTGATTCCTGTGCATAACAAATAATGACCTTGATGCTTAATTAGTGTTCAGCAACTTTTTCTTCTTATAAAATTATAAATAGCTGTTAAGAAAAGACAAGCTTATAGCATTTTATTACCTGGATATGATAACAGTCATCATTGCGTATTTGTTCTTTTATATTCTATGGGGCTACAGATCTTCATGGTAATAAATAAACCTTCACTTTTTATCATCCCACATGTCTTCCTTAAATAGACAATTTACTTTAACATTGATGTACAACTAATTTCTTGTAATTAATTCCAAGTTCCCAAGATGTCTTGTCGGAAAACCAGATGTCCCTGATGCTGACAACTGGCCCAAGATACAGATTTAATAAATCCAATGTAAAATTAGCTAAATAGCCTGAAGCATGAACATCTTTCAGTATCTGTCTATATTTCTGAGATGAGGTATTGGTGAAGACATAAGGTTTATAATACCCAGAAATTCATATGCAGATGTCCTCAAGGACACATGGCACAGTGGATAAAGGTGTTGGTTAGATCCAGTGACAGACCCAAACAGTGTGAATTCAAACAGAAGATAACTGACATCCATTAAACATGGCACGTGGAACTAGAACAGTCTATGAGCGAAATAAAGGGTTTCAGTTTGACATTCCAACCACCTGAAGAAGGCCGGAGCGTACAACGGCTGAATCGTTGTAATAAATATGGCGACAAAGATGAGGACAATAGTCCAAATAATGTAAATAATGTACGAACATCTTTATTTAGGTTGACTAAGAAGCCATTATACATCTACCATTTATAGATGCATTCAATATTGCTGCCATATTTGGTCTGGTGCTGCAGCTATATATTTCAATATTTTTAGTAAAATCCAAAGAAGTGTCTTTAATGTCAATGATCCTGACATGGCATTTTGACTCCCAATCAGTCTCCCAGTCATGTGCCTTCCCTCTGCCTTTTCTATATTTTTATGGCAGTTGTTCTCATGATCCAACCTCGGTACAGTGACCACATGAGTTTAACCAGGAGTTCTATTCTAATAGTTCTTCTTGCACTTTTCACCTCTGGAGAATTCTTTTATGGTTTCCTGCTTCTCTGTCAACTATGATTTTCAAATATTTAAATGCATCATCAATCGCCATCTTCTGTCTTCCTGAAACCTGTTCTTTTATTGTCCTCTCTCCTTACTAAAGTCTTCTCGGTCTCTTTCACTCCAATTAACCCCTTGCGTCTTAGTGGCATTATCGCCATCTTCTGTCTTCCTGAAACCTGTTCTTTTATTGTCCTTTCTTCTCATTCTCTTCCACTCCCAGTAACACCTTGTGTCTTAGTGGCTTTATTGCCTTGGTTGGAGTGAAATGATTAAAAAAAATCATATCGATCACAAGCTAGAGGATTTGATAATTTTAGTTAAATGGGATTTACTTAATCTCGCCAAGTTAAACCAACATTCAATCCTTGTTGGTTTCCATCTCCACTATTTACTTGTAGATTCTAATTCAGATTTTTCATTTGATTTCTCATCAATCACTGATTGATTTGATGCTTTTTCATATTTTTCTCCTCTGCTTTAGAGAATACCAAGCAGTACAAGCAGGTGATGTAGTCGATAATGGTTTGGAATTGCTAATCGGAGAGTCAAGTGTGACAGAGGGAGAGAGAGTCTGGGAAACACACACACACATATATATATTTTTTTTAGTGAAATTGGAGTAGATTTGAATAGCAAAATTAAATCAGAGCATTTTGTTTACTGATGGGGAAATCTGATCTAGGGCAGAAGTTGTACCCATTGAATCTGGGTCATCAGAAGACAATGGAAATGGTCAAAATAATTTTTATCGATTAAAAATTGAAATAGAGCTGAGTAAGCTAAAAGGAACTTTGGAATTCACATGATTTTGGTTGAAGCAGCCAGAACCCTGTGATAATCGCATGTGAAGTAGTAGGGCCATGGGTCAGTTATAACCAGCCGGGTTTATCTATATAAATGTGTAGTTATGTTGAAAAAGGCAGACTGGAGAAAATTCTTGAAGAGGGAAGAGAGAATTGGCCCGGGCAAGCGTTGGGAGGAGGATCGCCACTATAACTTTAAGCCCTGAACAGAAATCTTTATCCCTCCATCGCAAGAGTCATATATCGCTCTGAGACGATTTAACAAGAAATTAATCACTAACACTCTCTGTCAAGAATCTAGTGTATGAGTTTTTACGTTAAATACTTTTTCTTTTCTGTAACCCGTTTCTTTTCTCTGCTATTCTTTTCTGCTATATAAAAGACATTAACAATTCAACCACTGAATAGTTGTTTGTCCGGCTTTCTGCAGATATTAAATTTTTGGTGCATTCTAAATTTCTTAGCACAGAGTCCCTAGCTGTGTCTACATCTTCAGTTGACCGTGAATGGACGGACATCACTTCTGCTTTCTGCATCAAACAAATCACAACGTGGGCAGGATTAAACCAGTGGTCCGGTCGAATAATCTATGGATGCTCAGGTGACCTATGGCCTCTCCCTTAATGTTAGGTTAGGACTGAGTAGACACCTCAACCCAGAGAGTGAAACGCCGGAGGTTGAGGGGCTGGGGCGAAAGTGTTAGAGAAGTTCCAATTCCAGATGGGTTCATTATATTCACTTATGCACAAATACCCTTGGAAATATATAAATCCACCTCTTCTCCACAAGCTATGGGTTAAATTGGTAAGACTTGTATCATATCACTAAATCAATATTGTCCCAAAAAAACAAAAAACAAAACAGTCTTACAATCTAAAAATATTTTCTGGCTTTAAATAACCTGTAAAAAAGGTTGGTAAGCCGTAGCAAATGAATAAATCAATCAATGAAATACTGATTAGCTACACAGGCATGTCTTTTAAATTTATTTACATTCTCTGGAATATACATGTATAGAAATATCATGGCCACAAAATAAGGGATCAGTTTATATATTGTTGTAATATTGAATTGATCCCCCACTTTATATCTACATTATAATTTCTTGTTCATCAAATTCAGATTATGTGTGAATCCACCTCGTCTCTCCCCAGTTATGGGTTAATTAGTAAGACTTGTATCACTAAATCATTATTATTTCTAAAAAACCTTTATAATCTAAAAATATTTCCTGGCTTTAAATAACCTGCAAAGGGTTGATAAGCCATAAAAAAATGAATGATTGAATCAATCAATCATCAACTTTAATTAATCATTTTAATGATACAGGCCTCCAAAAGGGTGTTATCATGCACAAAAAGTGATCTCACCCAGTTCCAGTAGCAATCTCAAATTATCCTCCACCCACAAAATAATCAGTCAGAAATTACTAAAAAACACTCAGAGACACTTACCTCTGTGGTCATCGGTAAACCTAAGAAATAAAGGAGGACGCAAACAATGAAAAGGACAGTAACCCGCTTCTTTCGTAGAACTTCAATTTTTTCATCGATGATTGCAGTAACAACTGTCTCAACTATGGTGATCTCTGTGCTCAGGCCCATCATAACGAGCATGAGGAAAAAGAGAATGGCCCATACGGGGGCTGCAGGTAGATAGGTCAAAGCAGCAGGATAGGCTGTAAATGCCAAACCAACATCTAGGGAAGAAAAACAAAAATATACATTGAGTCTCACATGCACAGTATGTCTGAAGGTATTCTACAAATCACAAACTTCGATAAATCGAATTTGCTTTAAAATTTTTAATAATTTATACATCAAAGTTGAGTTAAATTTTAACGTAGTTTCAAAATGTTTTATTAACATTATTGGATTTATTATAAAAACTGCAGTCGCAAATTATTATTCAGAACCAGAAAATCATTTTACTTCAATAACAAGGTAATAAATTCATCAACAATTAATTAACACCTATAATAGTACAAATAACAAACATATATGATATGTCTTTTAAATATTTACATCATAATATAGTGACCCTTCTTCTCAATAACAACCAGCAATCTGTATCTGTCTATATTTCTGAGATGAGGTATTATGTACATTATTTACATTATTCAGACAATTGTATTCATCTTTGTTGCCATATTTATTACAACATTTCGGCCCTTCAGTATCTGTCTATATTTCTGGGATGAGGTATTATGTACACTATTTACATTATTCGGTCTATTGTCCTCATCTTTGTCGCCATATTTATTACAACGTTTCGGCCCTTCAGTATCTGTCTATATTTCTGAGATGAGGTATTATGTACACTATTTACATTATTCGGACTATTGTCTTCATCTTTGTTGCCATATTTATTACGACGACACATGGCACAGTGGATAAAGGTGTTAGTTAGATCCAGTGACAGGACCCAAAGAGTGTGAGTTCAATACCCGGCTAAGGCAGAGGGAAATTAACAGGAGATAACTGATAACTGACATCCATTAAACATGGCACGTGGAACTAGAACAGTCTACCCCAGTGAGTGAAATAAAGGGTTCAGTTTGACATTCCAACCACCTGAAGAAGGCCGCGCATACAACGGCCAAAACGTTGTAATAAATATGGCGACAAAGACAATAGTCCGAATAATGTAAATAGTGTACATAATACCTGATCTCAGAAATATAGACAGATACTGAAAGACCGAAACGTTGTAATAAATATGGCGACAAAGATGAGGACAATAGTCCAAATAATGTAAATAATGTATATAATACCTCATCTCAGAAATATAGACAGATACTGAAAGACCGAAACGTTGTAATAAATATGGCGACAAAGATGAGGACAATAGTCCAAATAATGTAAATAATGTATATAATACCTCATCTCAGAAATATAGACAGATACTGAAAGACCGAAACGTTGTAATAAATATGGCGACAAAGATGAGGACAATAGTCCAAATAATGTAAATAATGTATATAATACCTCATCTCAGAAATATAGACAGATACTGAAAGACCGAAACGTTGTAATAAATATGGCGACAAAGATGAGGACAATAGTCCAAATAATGTAAATAATGTATATAATACCTCATCTCAGAAATATAGACAGATACTGAAAGACCGAAACGTTGTAATAAATATGGCGACAAAGATGAGGACAATAGTCCAAATAATGTAAATAATGTATATAATACCTCATCTCAGAAATATAGACAGATACTGAAAGACCGAAACGTTGTAATAAATATGGCGACAAAGATGAGGACAATAGTCCAAATAATGTAAATAATGTATATAATACCTCATCTCAGAAATATAGACAGATACTGAAAGACCGAAACGTTGTAATAAATATGGCGACAAAGATGAGGACAATAGTCCAAATAATGTAAATAATGTATATAATACCTCATCTCAGAAATATAGACAGATACTGAAAGACCGAAACGTTGTAATAAATATGGCGACAAAGATGAGGACAATAGTCCAAATAATGTAAATAATGTATATAATACCTCATCTCAGAAATATAGACAGATACTGAAAGACCGAAACGTTGTAATAAATATGGCGACAAAGATGAGGACAATAGTCCAAATAATGTAAATAATGTATATAATACCTCATCTCAGAAATATAGACAGATACTGAAAGACCGAAACGTTGTAATAAATATGGCGACAAAGATGAGGACAATAGTCCAAATAATGTAAATAATGTATATAATACCTCATCTCAGAAATATAGACAGATACTGAAAGACCGAAACGTTGTAATAAATATGGCGACAAAGATGAGGACAATAGTCCAAATAATGTAAATAATGTATATAATACCTCATCTCAGAAATATAGACAGATACTGAAAGACCGAAACGTTGTAATAAATATGGCGACAAAGATGAGGACAATAGTCCAAATAATGTAAATAATGTATATAATACCTCATCTCAGAAATATAGACAGATACTGAAAGACCGAAACGTTGTAATAAATATGGCGACAAAGATGAGGACAATAGTCCAAATAATGTAAATAATGTATATAATACCTCATCTCAGAAATATAGACAGATACTGAAAGACCGAAACGTTGTAATAAATATGGCGACAAAGATGAGGACAATAGTCCAAATAATGTAAATAATGTATATAATACCTCATCTCAGAAATATAGACAGATACTGAAAGACCGAAACGTTGTAATAAATATGGCGACAAAGATGAGGACAATAGTCCAAATAATGTAAATAATGTATATAATACCTCATCTCAGAAATATAGACAGATACTGAAAGACCGAAACGTTGTAATAAATATGGCGACAAAGATGAGGACAATAGTCCAAATAATGTAAATAATGTATATAATACCTCATCTCAGAAATATAGACAGATACTGAAAGACCGAAACGTTGTAATAAATATGGCGACAAAGATGAGGACAATAGTCCAAATAATGTAAATAATGTATATAATACCTCATCTCAGAAATATAGACAGATACTGAAAGACCGAAACGTTGTAATAAATATGGCGACAAAGATGAGGACAATAGTCCAAATAATGTAAATAATGTATATAATACCTCATCTCAGAAATATAGACAGATACTGAAAGACCGAAACGTTGTAATAAATATGGCGACAAAGATGAGGACAATAGTCCAAATAATGTAAATAATGTATATAATACCTCATCTCAGAAATATAGACAGATACTGAAAGACCGAAACGTTGTAATAAATATGGCGACAAAGATGAGGACAATAGTCCAAATAATGTAAATAATGTATATAATACCTCATCTCAGAAATATAGACAGATACTGAAAGACCGAAACGTTGTAATAAATATGGCGACAAAGATGAGGACAATAGTCCAAATAATGTAAATAATGTATATAATACCTCATCTCAGAAATATAGACAGATACTGAAAGACCGAAACGTTGTAATAAATATGGCGACAAAGATGAGGACAATAGTCCAAATAATGTAAATAATGTATATAATACCTCATCTCAGAAATATAGACAGATATTGAAAGGCCGAAACGTTGTAATAAATATGGCGACAAAGATGAGGACAATAGTCCAAATAATGTAAATAATGTATATAATACCTCATCTCAGAAATATAGACAGATACTGAAAGACCGAAACGTTGTAATAAATATGGCGACAAAGATGAGGACAATAGTCCAAATAATGTAAATAATGTATATAATACCTCATCTCAGAAATATAGACAGATACTGAAAGACCGAAACGTTGTAATAAATATGGCGACAAAGATGAGGACAATAGTCCAAATAATATAAATAATGAACCAGCAATCTATTATACATTGATATTGTTAAATTATTTACATCAGCAGGTTCATTTTCTGATAGAGTGGTTTTAATTGCTTCCCATCAGTCTACCTTCCTGTTGCATTGTTTGCCAGGTTCATATAATTTCATCTTCACAACTGACCATAGATTTTTTCGATCGGATTGAGATCGGAACATGATGATGGCCATTCCATTAGCTTCTCTTCTGTAAACTTTTTACCCTATTAAATTCATGGGTAACATTACATACATGAGAAAGGATTGTGAATACATACACATTTCACTTTGAAACTGTAAGACCTGCACTTGTATCATTCAAAGAAATAAATGTTCCCAAATCAACATGTGGAAACCCAACAAACACAACATCTACTAGACACACACACACATTTCCATCTAATTCCTACATACAGTCCATATGAAGTTATTATTCAAATTGCATAAACCTCAATATTTCGAAATTGCTTTGAAAAGTCTTTGCCAAATTTTTAATGATTAATTCATACATCAAAGCAAAGCCCGAGTTAAATTTTAACGTAGTTTCAAAATGTTTTATTAACATTATTGGATTTATGATAAAAACTACAGTCCTAAAGTATTATTCAGAAGTGGAAAATCATTTTACTTCAATAACAAGGTAATAAAATCATCAACAATTGATCAACATCTATAACAGAATGAATAACAAACATATATAAGTCTTTGAAGCATTTATATCATAATATAGTGACCCATCTTCTCAATAACAGACAGCAATCTATTATCCATTGATTTTGTTAAATCTTTTGACTTCAGTTGGTTCAATCTATGACATGGTGGATTTAATTGCTTCCCATAGGCCTGCTTTGCTGTTGTATTGTTTGCCACCTTCATATAATTTCATCTTCAAAATTGACAGTAAATTTTCAATCAGATTCAGATCGGGACTTGATTGTGGCCATTCCATTATCTTCTCTCCCGTAAACCTTTTATACTGAATAAAATTCACAGATAAACTTAGATACATGATAAGAAGAAGCATTGTCATGCATAAATAGACACTTCACTTTTAAACTGTAAAGCTGGGACTTGTATCATTCAGAAAAAGTCTTGTCTACGAAATAACAATAATAATAATAACGGTTTGGTCAATAATTTCAGCCCATATTGTCACAAAGCCGTCTTCTTTCACTGCTCCATTGTTACTTAGTAAACAGTGTGTATTACATCTATTGGACCTATGCATTTGAGAAATTCTATGTCCCTCTTTGTAGGGGAAACCCCCATTTGATCCAGCGTGCTTTACTGCTCAGCCACAAAGAACATCACAGTAAGCAAGGCTCTATTTTCCCCTTTTTATTGTGATGTTCTTTGTAGCCGAGTTGTAAAGCATGCTGGATCAAATGGTGATTTCTCTTACAAAAGCGGATGCAAGTTCAATCCTTGCCAGAGAAGACACAGGCTTAATACAGTTTAATAAATTAAAATGGTGCATCTATTTCAAATATTAAGTTGTTACATATATTCATTTGTTTTTTCTGATGTTCTCTGAATGATCTCAAAGAATAAAATCTTTCATAGCATTTTTTGCTTCTTAGTAACTCTGGTCATCCTTTGAAACTGTTGTCTAATATTATTGAAATCTTATTTCGGATTGCTTTGAGATGGAATGCAGAGTAGACAAGAATGAGCATGTTCGATGTCTTTTTCTCTTTTGGTTTAGCTAAAGTCACAAAGCTGCTAAAGGTGCTTGAAACGTTTGCACTGGGTACAGAAATGACTTTCTTACTAACAGAATGGCAAAGAAATGGTTTTCCCCGTTTCGAGTAGGGGGAAGTTCTAACAGACTCTCTGCATTCTGAACGACCTGTTCAGTTTGAGGAGAACCAAATTGCATGAACTGATTAAAGAATTGTGCCAGACCCCTAGGGAATTGGCTCAGAACACAGTAAGCTCTCATGTTACTGTTGGTCATCATCTTTACTCAATGTGTAAGGTCTAGAAACATGATACATAAAACATGATACATGAGTCCCACACATATTGACTGAGAGAAACAATCTCCAGTGCTCCTCCATTGCCGTCAGTTTACTTGCTTGACAAGGCAATACATGTGGATACAAAGAAAGAGTTTGGTTGTCAAGTTCTGCTACACCCACCATATTTGCCTGATTTAGCCCCTTCAGATTACCGCCTTTGTATTCTAGCAGGGGAATTTCTTTAACATGATTTTACAAGACTTCAGTATTGAGTCTATAAAAACACCTAGATGGTACAAAGGTCTATCTTAGTCTGTACATTTTTATCTTTCGTTGTGTTTTTAACATGAACCTTATAAGCATGACAAGCCTCAAATTAGACCAAAGATTCCATTATATTTTACTCACCATTAGTTTAATTTGTTTATTGAAAATGAATGTTAAAACTTATTTCGGGTCTTTTATTTTTATCTAAATATAACCCCTCATATCTGGACTTTGTAACCAATTTATCATATCCGGAAGGCGTTCTTAGTCCAATTGTCATGGATTCTAATGTATAACCCCTCATATCTGGACATTGTAACCAATTTCTTAGCCCGATTGTCTGGGATTCTACTGTATATGTAAAATATTGTCAATAAATATAAAAATCAGCCTGTAAACTTTCATTAGCCAAAACATAATTCTTTTTATTCTTATAATAAAATAAATAATGGGTAAATATATATGCTGCACTCGTTACTTGAATATAGGACAATGTTCAATGCAAAAGATAGGGTCAGCTGAAATTATCTGACACTAATAAAACAAAATAAATATAAACTCGGTATGCAGATAAGTGTTGATATTCTTAAATCCAAAGCAGCCATTATTACAAGTACAGAAACCAGATAGGCTTGTGTTCAGTTCAATTTTCGTTTGTCATGAATTCCTGCTCTTTGAAATTGGAATTTATTCTTACTACAAGTAAGAATGAAGAATTAAACAGAATGACTACCAATCTGTAAACAGAACCTAAAATTTCCAATTCTCATTAGGATTATATTTTAAGCATGAAATTCGGCTCAAACTTGAGAATTTGTTAAGCATGACGGGCCTCAGTTAAAATCACCAGACATCAATAAAGGTAATTTTCTCACTGTGGCATGTCCTTCCCCCATACTAAAAAAAGCAAATACTCTGACTCCTGGAAGCTGACTGTCAGACTAACCACTTTCTTCACTCTTTGAAGTGATGTCACTAAATGGCCATGACTTGACCCATGTGACTTCATCTGAAAGGGAAATAATCGCTTTTTTATCCCTACACAGTCTGTCTATATTTTTGAGATGAGGTATTGTAACAATTTACATTATTTGGACTGTTGTCCTCATCTTTAGTGATATTCACAATGTTTTGGCCATTGTAAACTCCAGCCTTCTTCAAACCAAACCCTTTATTTAGTCCACGGTGTAATCTATTCAACAGTCTGAACAATGTAAATAGTGTAAATACCCTACACAGTGTATAGGTAATTGTTGATATTCTTAAATGCAAAGCAGGCATTATTAGAAATACAGAAACAGATATTAGGCTTGTATTCAGTCTAACTTTTGTTTAGTAATAAATCCCTGCTCTTTGTAATTTTATATTTGAATTTATTATTACTGCAGATAAAAAATAAGAATGAAATATGGTTTTACAGAGAAATGACTACCAAACTGTAAACAGAATCTAAAATTTGCAACTCTCATTAGGATTATATTTTAAGCATGAAATTTGGCTCAAATTTGATAATTTGTTAAGCATGACGGGCCTCAGCTAAAATCACCTGCTGCTAATAAAAAAATACCCAAAAGTGTAATGGAAATGCTCCAACTATCAGTTTTCAAACTTTTTGGGGTCATGACCTTATCCTGTACTAAAAAAGTAATCACTCTGTTTGACTCTGGGAAGCTGACTAGCAGACTGACCACTTTTGTCACTCTGTGAAGTGATATCACTAAGCAGCTGTCACATATCGCTTTTTGTATCCCTACACAGTGTATAGATAATTGTTTATATTCTTAAATCCAAAGCGGCCATTATTACATATACAGAAAACATATGTGTTCAGCCCTATTTTGGTTTTATAATAAATCCCATCTGTTTGTATTTTGACATACAAATTTATCCTTATTGCAGTTAAAAAAATAAGAATGAGGAATGGTTTTTCTGCAGAATGACTACTGAACTGTAAACAGAACCTAAAATTTCCAACTTTCATTAGGATTATATTTTAAATATGAAATAAGGATCAAACATAAGGATTTTCTAATCTTGACTAAACTGAGTTAAAATTACCCAATGTTAAAAAAAAAAATATATATATATATATATAGTGTTCTGTATATCTTCATGGAGGAGTGAGTGTCGTTATTTGAGAAAATATTTAAAATTCGGTGATCTAGTTTTACATTCTGTTTATTCTCCTTCCACGATTTAGTTTTAAAATTATTTTCAACTCAGCGTTAACTCAAAAATACTGTGTGAAAAGGATTGGAAAAATTTGATACCTGATGCAATGACATTTTCGACACTGGTATTAAGTTCTTTTCCTAACACTCCCATGACTGCAAACACGGAAAAACCGGCTAAAACACTCATCAAGGAGTCACCTAGACAAACAAACACCGCATCTCTGAAAAGAAAACAAATAAGAAAAATGATTATTATCTCCTCTGTGATGTGAAACATACGAGTGACAACTTAGAGAAAAACATTTTTTGTCTTAGATACTTGTATATGCGTCTTGTATAGTGTGACTCCTGGAAGCTTTTGGCATGAATTTTAACCCTTCCCCGCAAAGATTTACCTGTACATAGTGGAACCACTTTCTGAGAAAGCATGAATTTTAACCTCTTTGAAAAAATTACCTGTGTATAGTGCGACCCCCTGATTTTTGTGTAAAAAAAAAACTGATCATAAAACTAGCACTATACTCCAGTATATATGGTATTTAGTATGTTTGCTCTGTAAAATTGAATGTGTGTATGTTCCTGTATAGAAAAAAACAGTTATTTACAGCATTTATAAATATATATATATATATATATATATATATATATATATATATATATATATTCTCCTAGTATAATTTATGGATCCACTGGCGGAGAACAGAGAGGAGGCACACAAATGAAAGAAAAACTGCTATGAATCATTGCAATCTGACTGCATGGAAAAGGGGGTGGACATGTCATTTGCTACCTATGGAGGTCAAGTGCCGTGGATTCCTTGGACATTCAATCATTTCCTTCCTTTTGAAGGTGGGCATCACTGGCCGGTGCCTGAAGCGTGCTTTACATCGTCTCCAGACTGCACCTCAACAGGTATCATGTTGGATCTGGTCAAGATCCCAAATAAACAAAATTAATTAAAACCATACTCACAACACAATGCTACTTCTGATGTAAAACATACCTGTTTACCTTCCGCTATATATCATTAATAACGGTCACTACGCTCATGTTGTGTTTTGTTTAATGATCAAAAGTAAACACTTTTATTGAACACAATGGTTGCATAAAAATCGCAGAGATTGACGCGTCTACAATGAAAAACAATTGCCAGTCAGGAGGTAAATGCTGCTGGTGGCGCCAGGGGTGACAGTACTGCCTTAGCTATTGAAACTGTTACCTCCACTGCTTGGCAGCTCATGAGGGCAGTGTATTGCACGTGCTTTCACATGTTACCTGTAGAAAATACTACACATGCACAAAGGTAGTCCTGGGTATGATGATAGACTAAATCTGGCAGTAAGGCCTCTGATCATGAGATTGGAGATTTTTAGGAGCGTGGAACCACCTTTTAAATATTGTTGTTCTTAGAACCTTCCCAACAATAGCCCATAATGCTTCTTATTATGCTGACTCTCAATGTCAGAGGAAGATGTTGGTAATATGACAGTAGAGGTTGAACCTTCCACCAAAAACCCATAATTGTTTTACTGCTTTACATATACCAATTTAGTGGCAATCTGGCAAAATGGTATCTAAAACTCTTTTACTCCTGTATTCTATTAAGTCAAGAGTTACCTCCTCTGCTCAATAATCAGAAAACGTGAACATTATTTAAGTGCTTAAAACATCAAAATGTTTAGATATCTTCATCCGATTCTTAAAGCGCAGTGCTGATTTTTCTATTTCAGCTGATGGTTTCAAGAAGATTGTAATTAAAAAATCATGACTAATAAAAATCAATTGGATTTTATTTAAGTCAATTTCTACATTTTTTTTTAACATTTTGCCCCAAGCAAGGCAACAAAGCCACAAGGGGTTACTGAGTGTGAAAGAATGAGCAAAAGAAAAACCTTAGTAAGGAGCAAGGACAATAAAAGAGGAGGATCCAAAAAGACAGCAGATAATGGTTGACATTGTAGTTAAATTTTTAAAGATGAAAGTTAGCTGGAAAGCAAGCTGCTGGAAGAGAGTTCCACAGGTCAGAAACTCTTAGCATAGAACTTATGGTTCCATCTATAGCCATTTCAACGGTGAAATAAGATCTTTTTGCCAATCTAGTACTGTGCTTAAATTCATAAAGTCTAGGTACCACAGTGGAAAGTTCATCAGAATAATTACCATGAAAGTATTTATGGAAAAGGCAAAAGGAAGCTACATGATGACTGAAGCCAAGATATCAGGTCTGAACTGATAAAATTGCATGTTACCTTATGAGGTATAATATAAAAATAGAACAATTCAGTCTATGTTTCACTGATATAACAATACACAAGTGTCTACAAATCTTCATTTTTTTCCAACATCATGGAAAAAGCATTACCAGACTGAGGTTAATTGTTGTCATGAATACAGTCCACTAATATTAATCACACCATATCAGCCTTCGTCTAGGTTAAGAGGTCTTCTTTTATGCGCCATGCCCATTCAGGACATGGATGATCACAGCTCACCATGATTTTTAATCCTTTATAACTCTTTGCAAATAGTTATGAAGATGACAACTATTTACTCCTGCCTTCATTGTAAGTGTCATCAATTTGATACGGTCAAATTGGTAGCTGATCTAAAAAAATAAAAAAAATGACCTACAATCTAAAATTAACTGGGGAAAGGAATGGCTTGTTAGTTTTAACACATCTAAAATAGAACCCTTTTTGCATTCAGTCAGCATGGCTGATGCAAACCTCCAGGAGAGTGACTTATTGCACATACTTGGGTTAAGTTTTCTTGTTGGTAGATTAGTCTCTGTATTATATATATGTATATATCTTCGACAGAATTGAGTCACTCTCAGTCACTGTGTGTTTATACTTGGGTTAAGTTTTCTTGTTGGTAGATTAGTCTCTGTATTATATATATATATATATATATATATATATATATATCTTCGACAGAATTGAGTCACTCTCAGTCACTGTGTGTTTATCTGAATCTAAAAATAAACACGCTAAAATTCACCCTCATCCCGTACTGTATGCTGACGGCTTAGAGGGAGAAGTTCAGTCGGGTTTCGATCCTAGCTAGAGGCAACCGGACGTTTAGCCACACTGATGAGCTGTGAAACAGCGAAACAGTCTGTGGATGACAAATATATATATATGTGTGTGTGTATGTTCACACACATACACTGAGGTTGCTCCAAAAGTGATGCATCGTATCTTAAGCCGGTGCATGAGGACCATGTTAAATGCTGGTGGTGTGGCTGTAGAGGTTGAACCTTCCCACCGATAACCCATAATACATCTTATTATGCTAAACTATAATGTCTGCTGTTAACTGGGGCAAGGAATGGCTTGTTAATGTTTTCCAGTGACATGAATTCAAAAAATTATACAGAATCAATTTCTATGCCTGATGCTGAAAAGTCAGTTTACTTTGTTGTGCAAGAGAATTTTTCCTCGCCAGAATCTATCTTATGCATTTATAACTCTACCATTCATCCATACATTGAATATTGCTGCCACATCTGGTTTGGTGTTTCTGCTATGCATTTGGAGATTCTTGGTAAAATACAAAAAAGAATCGACAATGTTATTGGTCCTAACCTAGCATCTCAGCTTCAGTCATTTTTTCAATCACCTTAATGTAACTACCCTGTACCTTTTCTATAAATATTTTCATAATAATTGTTCTGATGAACTTTCCTCTATGGTACTTTGACGCTATGAATTTAAGTGCAGTACTAGATTGGCAGCTAGGTCTCATCATTTTACTGTTTAAATAGCTAGATGTAACCATAAGTTCTATGCTAACAGTTTCTTCTCTTGTACTTCTCGTTTGTAGAATTCTCTTCTTACTTTCCAGTCAACTTTGATCTTCAAAAATTTAAATGCAATGTCAGTCGTCGTTTTCCATGTTCTTTTATTATTTTCTCTCCTTAATGTTTTCTTTTTCTAATATTCTCTCACTCTTCTTTCACTCAGTAACCCTTGTGTCTTAGTGGCTTTATTGCCTTGCTTGGAGGAAATTGTTTAAAGCTAATTACAAGTTCAAATTTTGCCGGGGTGAACTGAATTTGCCCGAGCTAGCCTCAACAACTTTTGTTCTTATATGAATCTGCAATTTTATTGGTCTGGACCTGACATAACATAGCTTTCCCGTGCCTTTTCTATAAATATTTTCATGGTCATTTTTCTGATAAACTTTCCTCTATGGTGCCTGGACTTTATAAATTTAAGCATGGCACTAGATTGGCAGCTAGGTCTCATCATTTTGCAGTTGGAATGGCTCTCGATATAAACGCAAGTTCTGTGCTAACAGTCTCTTATCTCACACATCTCACTTGTGGAACTCTCTTCTGGCTTTTTGCTTCACAGTCAATTTTGATCTTCAAAAATTTAAATGCAATGTCAATCATTTTCTTCTATCTTCTTAATTCTTGTTCTTTTATTATTTTCTCTCCTTAATATTTTTCTTTTAATAATATTCTCTCACATTCAGTAAGCCCTTGTGTCTTAGTAGCTTTATTGCCTTGCTTGCAGTGATCTGGTTGGTTTGGTATATTACCTGCAGAATAAAGAAAAAAAACCTGTAGTGCCACCTTTCTCATTTAGCGTACTAAAGATATGCTTATTTTTTTAATGGTTAATCTGAGCCTGGACGGAGGAAGAGAGGTCACTCGTGGCCTGATGTTGAGATTCTTACTAAACATATTAGTACACAAATGCACTGAGGACTCATGAACATTCTTAATTCAAAAATATGCTTTTAAGTAGGCGCCTGAGGGGGTCGTCAGTGATGTTTTGACTTGGTTCATCAGGGAGTTTCGGGTCTTTCAACATCATACTCCCCATCACCAAATCGACCCAATCAGGGGAGATCTAACCCTGATTCCCCCTCACTTTTAAAACGCTAACAGTTACTCTGGCCTTTTTAAAGAGTTCTACGAAGAAAGACCACGTATTCCGCACATCCAATTGGCTGTTTGTACAACCAATCAGCTGCGCGAACTATTTTTAAATGGCCCGCAGAGGGGACTAGCTTTTTCTTTTTTTTTTTATATGATTGTTTTTAAGAAAAATAAAAAAAAGGAACTCACCTGTATATATTGTTATGAAATTTATTGTAACTGGAAAGTGTTGAGAGGCCACCCCAGCAGAGCGAGAGGGAGAAGAACACTTGTGCCGCTGCATCACTCCACACCTGTACTTTCTTCAGTTTCTCCCACTTTGGTGTCAGGTAAAATTTGATGCCTTCCAAATGTCCGTCAACAGTTAGGCCTCGAATCAGCAGCACAAACATAATGATATATGGGAATGTAACAATAAGGTAAACGACCTGCAAAAAGAACGTAGATCAGTCACATATATAGAGGTAAAAACAGAAAGCCAAAGTATGGGCTCTTAATGATTTTATCTGAGACTGAAGGGTCTGGTGTTTTATGACCAACGGTAAAGTCTACATATGATATCGTCAAAGCTGCCACCTGCTGTCAACATGTGGGCAGAAGGGAAATGAAGCAAATAAATAAATTAAAACTTTCGGGATCAAATGCCACTTGGCCGGAAAATAGGGAATTCCAGTCACAGTCTCATCTAGTCAGGCAACATTGTGTGGCAGAAATACCTCCCACATAATGGTAAAACATTAGTGGTCATGGTGTTTTCATCGAGCTAACGACTTACCATTATGTGGGAGGTATTTCTGCTGCACCCTGTAGAATGGTCAGTTGCGGGCATCTTTAGAGGAGGATGAGATGGTAGTCAAAGAATTAAACAGTATTTTATTAGATTGTTTATTTACAAGAATAATGTTATATTTACAAGTTTGTAAAAATATGTGAACCAACTACAATGTTGTATTCATTATTTACAAATAAATTTATAAAGAAATAATTATAAAAATTAATTTTTTATTATTAAATTTATAAAAATGTCTAGGAAGAAGAGAAAAACAAAATTTAAACATAACTACGAGAAACTATAATTACAAATTTTTGAAAAAATGCATTTTCTATGCATTCCTTTCATTTACTCTCACCACATCAATTTACTAAAATAGGTTGCAAGTATCTGGGTTTATACTTGTTTTTTTTTTGAGAACTGACAACAAAAATGTTAAACATTAATGTTAAAACACTATTTATTTATTAGATTGTTTATTTGCTGTCAATTCCCAGTTACATATGTTTGATTTTATTTCTTTTTATGTGCCATGTCCCTTCAGGACGTAGGCAATCATGGCTCTCCACTTCCCCCTATCCCTTGTAGCTCTCAATAAGTTCTGTCCCTTTTCTACTTCCCCTAGGTCATCGTTTGTCATCCACTTGCTTAAGTCCACTAGGTATGTCATGCATTGCTTTTCCTGGTCTCTCTTTCCCTCTATTCAACCGTTATGTGACGTGTCCCTTCAGGATGTAGGCAATCATGGCTCTCCACTTCTTCCTATCCCTTGAAGCTCTCAATAAAATTTGTCCCTCTGCCACCTCCCCCAGACCATGTTCTGTCATTCACTTGCTTAAGCCTGCTAGGTATATCATGCGTTGCTTTCCCTTGTCTCTTTTTCTCTCTATTCGACCTTTATGTGCCGTGTTCCTTCAGGACATAGGTGATCATAGCTCTCCACTTCTTCCTATCCCTTGTAGCTCTCAGTAAGTTTTGTCTCTCCCAGGCCATGTTCTGTCATCCCCTTGCTTAACCCTGCTAGGTATGTCATGCGTTCTTTCCCTTGTCTCTCTTTCCCTCTATTCGACCTGTGTGTATCAGATTCTCCAAGCCCTCCCTTCTCATTACATGTCCCAGAAATTTCAGCTGCCTCTTCGTGATGTTAAGTATAAGCTTCCTCCTTGTTTGCATCCTCTCCAAAACCTCATCGTTGCTCACACACTTAGCATCCTTCGTTAGAACCAAAACTCTGTTGTCTCAAGTCTCTTCATCTTTGATGAGATCATCAAAATTTGCTGCCATAAAGGAGAACAGATGTCACATAGCAACTCAGTACTCTTTTCTTTGTTACCAAAGAAGTCCTCTTGTCTTGTAATACTCTGCCTAGCTTTTGGAATGTGTCTTTGGCCATCCCAATACGTCATCGAATCTCAGCGGTGCACTTACCGTCCTCTGTCAAAACACTTCCCAGATATTTAAATTTCTGCACCTACTTGATTTTTGTGTCCCCAGCCTGTAAATCACACTGATTTTATTAAAATTCTAAAAATAACTTTTTAAAACAATAAAAATTGCTGAGCGGGGTATACAATGATAGTGGTGTCAAGGGAAAAGTCATCATTTTCACAAACCTTTTTTTGTGTACATATGTTAAACTTTGCCTCAGAAAGAAGACAAACCAACATAAAAGTTTTTTCAATGAGAAAAACCTATTGTGTGCTTAAGGATTACTAGAGTAGAAGACTGGAGGCAACAGAAATATGGTTCTACAGAAGGATGCTGAGAATGTCACGGATAAAGCATGGAAGCAACAAGGAAGTGTTAATGAAACTGGAAATAAAAAAGACACTTGGAATCAGAAAGATAACTAAAATTTTTTGACTCATAACAAGAAAAGAAGGCTTGGAGAAACTGACACTAAAAGAATATATCAAAGAGATGGAGTGGCAGTGGTTCACCTACCTGACCAAATGTGTGAGTGGATGGCGGAAGAGGGATTGTAAGACAGACGTTACTAAAAAGAACAAGGGATAGGAAGTTGTAGAGAGCCATGATCTCCCCCTTTTTGAAGGGGAAACGCATATTGACTAGAATCTCGGACTTCTTGGTGTACCTTCTTGAAGATTTCATTTGGTTGATTTTCTGAGATCAAAAGTTGAAATGTTAAAGTCACTTACCTTGCCTGAGGACTTTATTCCTTTGAAGACGCATAGAAAGACAATCACCCAACAGAGAAGAAGGCATAAGGCTAATTGCCATCGTATTGCTCCAAGATTTCCAATACTTCGACTCGTATGCAATACCCAAATACTAAAAAGAGAGAAAAATATATGCAGCTTACCATATTTCAAAACAGCCTCTTTAAAATAAATAAATTTTAATAGTACTATTCTATCAGTAACACTTTGTTTATTTTACTATTGTTCCCCCAGTACAAAGCCTAAATGCCACTCAAGGTAGAAGGTCACTGAACGAGGATGTTGTAAGGGTGTACAGAGAGGATGCAAAGGGTTCATATAATGAGAATATGTAGGATAGATAACAGTTGACCCTTGACTTAAAGAGGTTAAGAGTGTTATGTTTTGCTATCTCTCTGCATAGTACTTAGTAGTCATAGTACAATTCTCAGTGTCCTGAATAGCAACTGGGTTTGCTAGGTATAGCTGTTTCCTATGTTCACCAGTTGTTCTCTATTTATACTTGTCTATCTAATTTGCATACAATACTACAATTGTTGTGAGTGGGGAAGTACCCCATTGGTAATCCACACCACATTGCAAGTTTTGGTTAAGAACCAGTCTTAGTGGAACTTACTCCTTACTAATGGAATATGAAGTCGATTGTGTATGTGACATGGGAGGTCCTAGTTGTGAAGGTCTGAACTGGCAGAACAGTCATTTGGAAATATATTGATTGTCCTATGCTACCAATAACATTTTTTTTAAATTTTACATTTTGTTTATTCAACAAATGCCTAAATGCCATGAACTGAAAGGGAGAAAATAAGGATATGTAGGATAGATAAGAGTTGATCTTCAGCAGTTCGATTCACATTGTAACAGTTCTAGAGAAGAAGCAGAGTGGAAATTTTCCCTTTCTAATGGAATATAAAATGAATGAGGATGAGCTGAGTCAATGTATATGGCATAGCGGGTCTTAACTGTGAAGATCTGAACTAGTGGAACATTTCTGGGGAAGAAGCTGCCTGAATAAAACTTCCTCCTTACTAATGGAATACAAAGGGAATGAGAATGAGTTGACTCAGTGTACATAGCATGGTGGGCACTAGGTGTGACGGTCTGAACTGGTGGAACCAAGGCATGTAGTTTGCATGAACATCATCCATGAAAATAGTGGTACAGTAGCAAGAGGCTAGTAATGTTTTGTCTGCAGGAGATCGGTTGAAAGATGGGAAGCTATTCATAACCTGCAAGGCTTTACAAAAGCATTCATATACTGTCTGGAGTGGTACAGAGAGCCAACCTTTTTTTTTTTTTTTTTTAACTTGCATTAATTCTTGATGTTTGACAATTCTCTTTTTTCATAATTTACAATGCATTTCTATCCCTCCTCTCTTCACTCAATTTGGGGTGTTAACATCTGCTGATGAAGCAGAATGTTTTGTTTGTAAATTCTCTTCCAACTGTACTCTTGACTCATCTGGAGTATCTTTGCCTGACTTTTCACTTAGAACCGAGTCTATGGAGTGATATACATATAACTCTATTGATGGTTTCTGCCATCATTTTTAAATTTGATCCCCACAGTGCATGTGAACTTGATATCCCTGCAATAATCCTTAAGAAATATGACCCTGATCTGGCTCCTGTTCTCTCTAAACTCTACGATAGATGCCTTGTTGCTTCTGGCATACCTGTATGTTAGAAATCCTCTCCTGTAGTTTCAGTCTTTAAGAAGTCAGGTGAACCATCTGATCCTTCTATCAGCCTGTTAGTCTTCTAACTCATTTTAGAAATGTACTAGAGTATGTGCCTTGTGCTATAATGGATATCAGCTTCAAATTCCATTTCAGTTTCTTACATTCCCTTATGTGAAAATACCCTTGGGAAAAGTATGAATTCATCTATTCTCCCTCCAGCTATGGGTTAAATGGCAGGATAGACTGGGTCCTGTATTCTTTGTTGTCAACCGGTCTATCATAATGGCAACCTACTGCAGGAAAATCTTCTGCTTAGTCAGTCATGAATCAAAAGAGACATGATAGCCCAAGCATGTATCATGTATGGCGCTTAACTGACTGACTCAGCAGAAGCTCTAATTAACTCTGAATTAGTTAAGTATATTGCATCACAGAGTCATCTTTCAGACAAGCAATATGGCTTTCACTTCTCTAGGTCAACTACTGATGTGTTAATGATTATTGCTGAAGGAGTCTATCAAGCTTTAGATGAGAATGGTGAAGCTTGAGCTGTTGCTTTGGATATCTTAAGAACATTTGACAGTTTTTGGCATACTGGTCTTCTTTCTTTTTTTTTCGGAGCATTTCACCCCCAAGCAAGGTGGGAAGCCACTAGCATGCAAAGGGTTACAGAGAGTTGGAGCGAGAGCAAAGAGGAGTGATAGAGGAAAGGATGAAGAGAAGGATAGGGGATAGATCAAGGCATCTGGAGACATCGATTGACATTACATTTGAATAGTTGGAGATTATAGCTATCAGGGAAACAGGAAGAGGGGAGGGAGTTCCATAGGTGAGAGGTGTGAGACATGAAGCTATTGGAGTAGAAGAGATGGCTACATTTAACAGTTTTGACAGTGAAAGGGTGTGAGTGAGATGCCAGCCTAGTAGAATGCTTAAATTCATGAAGTTTGGAAAACCAGCGAAAGCAGCTCCCTGGAGCAGTTACCATGGTCTTCTTCGTAAGTAGAAAGGTTATGGTATTTCTGGACAAATTTTTGAACTGATTCAGTCTTTCTTATCAAATTGCAAAATGAAAGTTATCTTGAATGGCCACCCTTCTAGATCTATTTGCTTTAATGCAGGTATTTCCCCAAGTCTCTATGCCTGGACCTAAGTTGCTCCTAATTTTCATAAATGACCTTCCTGATGTCACCAGTTCTCATCTCGGTATCTATGCTGATGACACAACTATTTATTCCTGTCTTAATAGTAAGCTTTATCACTTTGATAAACTTAAATTGGCAGCTGATCTTAAAATGATCTACAATCTGTTGTTAAATGGGGCAAGGTGTAGCTTATTAATTTTAATACCCCAGAAATTAAACTACTTTCTTTTTAATCACCTGTGAGAGCCCTTTTTATCTTTCATCAGCATGGCTGATGCTAACCTCCAGGAGAATGACACATTGCACCTTCTTGGACTAATATTATCAGCTGACATGAAGTGGAAAGAGTATATTGAATCAATTGCTAAGTCTTCAACTAAGAAAGTTGGTTCCCTCTGTCATGCTAGACAATTCTTCTTGCCAGAATCTAACATATTTATAAGTCTACCATTCATCCTTGCTTTGAATATTGGTGCTATATATTTAGAGATTCTTGATAAAATCTAAAGACTCTGCAATGTTATTGGTCTTGATCTGGCATCTAGGCTTCAGCATCTTTCCCACCACTATAGCAGAGTTTCCCTGTACCTTTTCTATAAGTATTTTCATGTTAATTGTTCTGATGAAGTTTCCGCTATGGTACGTAGACTTTATGAATTTCATCGCAGTACTTGATTGGCAGCATTTGAAATTACTAGATGTAACTGTATTATATAGGAATAAAGTGTTGCTGCCGATACTTGAGTTTGAACATAGATCACCAGTGAGCCAACACAAGCGATCCCATTATTGAATTAAGCAGACCATGTGACCATAGAAGAAACGTATATATGGGAGGTAGCATGTGTCTAATTGATTACTATTTCTATTCTATCTTCTATTACTATTCGGATCTCTATTTCTAGTCTATCCTCTATTACTATACGGTTCACTATTCTCTACTCTATTCACTATACTATTTCTCTATTCAGATCACTATACGGATTACTGTTCGAGCAAGTACTATTAGTGCGAGTGGTATTCAAAGACATCTGACACTAGTATTGTTCAACGGCGTGTTATAGTGGTATCTGCGATTACAAAGTCTCTAGTACAACAAGTATTCGTTGAGTCACAAAAGTGACAACAGGTGTTCGATGAGTCACAAAAAACCCATAAGTTCTATGCGAATAGTTTTTCTATGTCTTGCGGTGTGAGGGACAGCATCCTGAGGAGACAACCAATGTCTGAAACGCTTGGGAGTTTCATACAGAACCCAGTTTTTATCACTGGTAAGCACTCGATTGAATAAGGATGCGGTACAGTGGCGAGAAAGCAGCGATGCGCAGGCTGCCACTCGTTGTCCCTTGTGGATCTCTAACAGCGTTTGCGGAACCCACTTGCTCAGTTTGTACGTCTTACATAGGCGGTGCAGGTGAAGTCTAACTGTTTCATCAGAAACGTTGAACTGTCTTGCAAGTTCACCACATGTTAGACGACTGTCCCCTTCAATGGCCGCCTTCAGGACTCCGTCATTCAAGACCTGTGGTTGTCCACTGCGAAGCTCATCATGGATAGACAAATCTCCCGACTTGGATTTTCGAAACCAACGCCTTGCAGTACGTCCATCCACAGCACTATCCCCAAACGCTTGACATATGCGGTGACTTGATGCAGCTGCTGATAAGCCCACTTTGAAGTCATAAAGCAAGCAGCCCCGAACGAGATCTCTAGACACTTCCATCCATCTCACAGCTGTCCGGCTTATAACTGATGGCCGGGCACGGTGCGCGTGTTTTTTATAACGTCTGATGTTCCTACTTCCGGCAGTCCGAATTTGAAAACAATTGCTACACGCATTTTGTATATGTTTCAACTTCATTCAATGACTAATCAAAAAACGGACAACACTTTTTTGGTTACCTTGTAGTTTACATATTATTATACAGGGTGTCCATAAAGTTTGTGTGCACTTTAAAAAAATTATAACTTTATTTGTATTTGCGATAGAAATAATCTGTAAAAAATGTTATAAAGTTTAATGTACCTAGTTTAAAGTATCGCTAAAATAACTAATGTGATTTCAGGCATTACTGTAAATCAGTTGGCAAATGTTTTCCGTGAACTGCAAAATCGTATTACCCTTTGTATTGCTAATGATGGAGGACATGTGGAAACTTAAATAAAATTTCAATAAAACCTTAAAAAATATAGATTTACTTCTTTCTAATCCTTTTTACAAATTATTTCTATCGCAAATACAAATAACGTGTGGCAAACATCTCTCCATATTTCACTAATTCTTTTGTAGAGTAGTATTAACTCAGTTTATCTAGTAATTAATAAAATGCTGTAAACCTAAAAACATTCTTGGTAATTATTTCCAATCAACAAATGCATTGCTCGGTCCTCATAACAGATTTGGCGACGAAGATGAGATTACCTTTCTCCATTGGATATACCTCTTGAAAAGAAAAAAACCCAAAGGTAAACGAATTTAAACGTACATTTCTTTTAAGAAAAAAAAAATTCTTAAAAAAAAAAAAGAAAAAAAAGTAAAATATCCTTTCTTCGTCATGGACCCTGCATCGTTGGAAAGAATTCTTAGAAGGCAACAGGAACAGTTTCTACACGCACAGAACCGTCTAATTGAAACGTTAACGCAACAGTTTCAAACACAACTGACAACAGACAAGAAAAATGCGAATTCTGCGGATAGCATAGCGAACTCAATAACCGAGTTTCAATTCGAACCGGAGACGAAACAGACATTCATAGCATGGTTTAGTCGTTGGGAAGACATCTTTCGACATGAATTTCACATGCAGGACGATGAATGGAAGTTACGCCTCCTACTACGGAAGCTTGGGTGTCGGGAACACCTACGTTATAAACAGTATATATTACGTAAACAACCGGGAGACTTCACATTTGCGGAGACTGTTGCACAGTTAACAAACATTTTCGGCGAGTTATCCTCTTTATTTAACACCCGCTATAATTGCTTAAAGCTGAAGAGAGATGATAACGAAGATTTTTTTGCATACGCTGGGAAAGTGAATTCACAATGCGAAAATTTTCAGCTGAAATCGCTGACAGAAGATCAATTCAAATGCCTTATTTTTGTCGCTGGTCTACAATCCCCAAACGATGCAGACATTCGTACACGTCTTTTATCCATGCTCGATCAAGACAGAGACATATCAGTACAAACATTGACTACGGAATGTCAGCGGCTGATTAAACTGAAACGCGACAACGAAATGATACAGCAGGAGCCTTTTAAATCATCCATTTCCAGCCGTGTAACAACGACGGAAAAATCCCCGACTAAAAGGAAAACACCCCCAACATTTGCTGGTCATGTGGAGATTGGCATTATGCTCGATTTTGCCCATACAAAAAACACACGTGTCAACTCTGTTCACGTCGTGGGCATAAGGACGGATTCTGTGAACGCAAAGATAACAAAGCTACGAAAAAGAATAATACACCTGTAAGAGAAAAACCTCATCACAAAAAGAGAGGATATTCCCGTAAGTCGTTTTCAAATTCGATTTTTGCTACGTTTAATGTAAATTTTGAAGCTCGGAGGAAATACATAGTGGTATCCATAAACAAAACACCGATAAAGTTTCAGTTCGATACTGCTTCAGATATCACTTTGATTTCACATACAACATGGGAGTCACTGGGAAAACCACCCCTGAAAGACACAACGCATGTTGCGTGTAGTGCTTCCAGGAATAAAATACGATTAAATGGGGAATTAATTTGTGATGTCTCTTTCAAAGACAAACATTTTTCAGGTGTGTGCTACATTACGGACACTTCAAACTTGAATCTTCTTGGCCTTGATTTTATTGAGGAACTTGACCATTTCAAGGTTCCCTTGAACACCATTTTCAATACCTACCAAGTTAATTCTGCAGCAGACACGGAAAAACATTTTAAGAGCATGCTGAAAGCTAAATTTAACAATGTTTTCCAAGAGGCTCTCGGATGTTGCACAAAAGTTAAAGCCACGTTAAAACTGAAATCCGACGCAAAACCAATTTTCAGACCCAAGCGTCCGGTACCATATGCAGCTTTAGCGACAGTGGAAGAGGAACTAAACCGCCTCCAACAAGCAGGAGTTATCCAGCCTACAAACTACTCATCCTGGGCAGCACCCATTGTCATGGTGAAAAAGGCAAACGGCAAGGTACGTCTATGTGCAGATTTCTCCACAGGACTAAATGATGCACTGGATATACATCAGTATCCACTACCTGCACCGGAAGACTTGTTCCCAAAACTAAACGGTGGAACTTGTTTTGCAAAATTGGACCTTGCAGATGCATATTTTCAAATAGAAGTGGATGAAGATTCCAAAAATCTTCTCACGATTAACACACACAAGGGTTTATTCCAATTTTGTTGCCTTCCATTTGGTGTCAAGTTAGCACCAGCAATTTTCCAGCAAACAATGGATACAATGCTCACAGGATTACCAGGAGTTTCTGCCTACATTGATGACATCATTATTACAGGCACAACCCCAGAGGAACTTCTACATCACTTAACTTCTATGCTGGATCGAATTCAACAATATGGATTTCGCTTAAGGTCAGACAAATGCAAATTTTTCCAAACTTCAGTTAAATACCTTGGATTTATATTTGACAAAAATGGCCGCAGACCGGATCCAGAAAATATCCATGTGATAAAGCAAATGGCAGCACCAACGGATGTATCGACTTTACGTTCTTTTCTGGGCCTCGTAAGTCATTATAGTTCTTTTTTACCAGAACTGCACAAGTTACGTGGACCTCTTAATAATCTTTTGCAAAAAGATACTAAATGGAACTGGTCAAATACATGTAAAGAATCGTTTGAGAAGATAAAATCCCTTCTCAGTTCGGACTTATTAATGACTCACTATGACCCATCCGTAGACATTACTGTGGTGTCTGATGCCTCAGATTACGGAGTCGAAGCTGTGATATCACACATTTTTCCTGACGGAAGCGAAAAAGCTATCGCGC
>OZ038490.1:9944535-9949535 GCA_964036315.1 Acanthosepion esculentum | reverse complement strand
TTAAAATCAGGTTTTTCTAGGTGGAAATGTTGTTCTATAGGTTATATATATATATATATACGATAGAAATTAGGAGGATTTGAGAGAATTATAATTAAGTAATTCATCGACTCTAGAAGAAACCCCAACAGAATGCAGAAAGCACTGGATGGCCGTTTTCGTCCTATACTTGGGACTCATCAGCAGTGCGCATCCACTACCGAGAATTGAAACCTGGACAGTTACGTTATCAGGCAAATGTCATACCAAGAGTTCTAATGGGCCTTGGTGACAATGAGGTAGTGATTCAGACTTGATATAGCACTGCTCGATCAAATATTCCGTGGTGGAATATATATATATATATATATATATATATATATGATGTGTTGAGTGCTGGTGCTTGATGTAAAATAACAGATATTAATTATATATTAATAAATTTTTTTTTTTTAATCGTATCACCCCAAGCAAGGCCGGAGGCCACTATCACGCAAGGGGTTAAAGAAGGGTTGGAGGAAGAGCAGATAGGAGTGGCAAGGGAGGGGATGTGGTGAAAGAGAAAGACGATCAAGAGTTTGAGAATTTGCTCTTTCTTGTCTGTAGAATCCAACTTTGCGTTGGCCGGTCTTCGCCTGCCTGTTGAATTACTAATTCGGACCGTTTCCTCACCGTGTCGATTCAAATATTCACCATTGTAGCATGGCAGCTAGGCCCACTGTTAGGGGTGAGGGAGCTTCGCCGATTCCCCCCCCCCCAACACTGCGTTCACTTTAAGTTCTCGCCCAGCGTGACTGGTTTGCCTTTAATTTTCGACGTCATTTTTGGATAGCTTATGGTCGAGAAAGGAGCTTCCTCTATGTATTCCTTGCATATGTAATTTCTTAATGTATTTCAAAAATTTTGTATTATTTAATATTTATTTATTATTTATTTATTTTTTTTCTTCTAATTTAAACGCACCCCCTATTTGATGCCGCGCTCCTTGTGTATGTACATGTAACTTCTCAATGTATTTCAAAAAGTTTTATTTTAATTATTTATTTAATGTCTTTTTTGTTTTATTTCGTTTTTTTATTAATTTGTATTTCTGTTTTTTGCTTTTTGTTAACTGTCCCGCCCCCGTCTTATTTTAGAAGTAACTATACTAACGTAAATGGTAAAGGACTTAAGACACTTAACAATTTGTTTCACCTTGTTCTGATGTTTTTAGGCCTTTCTTTTTTTATTTCCATTTTTTTTCCTCAGGTACCAATTTGCCCTCGTGTCTACAAGTTGAGTCATCTGAGGTTTTTCAAGTATGTAATACTGTTAATATATCAATAAATATATATTTTTGCCTCACTAGTAGCCCGACTTGGAGTTTCATGCAGATCGCAAACTTCATATGTTGAGCAGAGATTGACCATTACATAATTTAAATTTTAATAAATATATCTGGTTAACGCAATGCTGACACAGTCTGTATATTATCTGGGGGATTACTCTTTGTAAAAAAAAACAAAAAAACTCTTGTATTTAAAATAAATGGGATTTATATTTTATATTTAAAATAAACGAGGATTAATATTTTAAATTTTGTATTTACAGATTGTGACAGCTGTTAGAGAGATGTGATTAAATATACTTTAATGTGTAAAAAAAATTATTCAGTATCATTATTGTTTAGGTAATCAGCATTAGCACAAATAGCTATATTATGGAAAAAGGAATTTTCGATAATATATATATTTTTACATATTTATGCTTATTTTTTTAAAACTTTTATCAAAAACAATATCCTTGTATATGTAGTTATGGATAATATTATACATTAATTACTAATTGTTTTTAATTAATAACTATTTGTGTAGTTGTTGACATTAATAGCGATCTGTTGATGCGTTAAAATTTTGGAATAATGCAATAATAAAAATTTAAATTTCATCTCTGACAGATGTCACGATCTGTTAAAATAAACATACCTATGATTATATAAAAAAAAAATTTGTTTAGCAGAAGAAAATTAAAAAAAGAAAGTTTATAAACTACAATAGATTTACTTATTTTCTATTGAGCAAATTTTTTTTTATAGTTATAAGTATGTTTATAGGTAAAAAACAACATTATCACTTAATAATTTCAATAAAAACCTAAGATTGATGATATTTTTATCACCAGACACATTAAAAAAAAAAAAAATTAAATTTCAGCATCTCCGCCTTTTCATGCACATGTATAATCACATCAATGTAAATATTATTTCATCTGATGAGGTCCGAAAAGGCAAATATTATTTTCCACTTTGTCATAGATTTTCGTATAATTTACTATAAAAAGTTTAGAGCATCAAATCTAATAATTGCAAATAACTCAGGATCTAAAATATCACTTTGATGTAAAAACAATGTTGTTTATGAATTGCATCTCCAATAGAAATAAAAAAAAAAAATTCTTATATTGGTCACACAAGCACCATACTATCTCACAGGTTAATGTGTCATTTAATGAAACTGTGCACATACTGATCATCACATTGCAAAAAAAGTATTTAGCTTAGGTTAAAATGATCAGAACAAAAATAGTTTCTACTTACATTTTGTATTCCATGTATTTGTACAACTTCTCCATGGCAATGATGCGGTCATTGATGAGAAAAGAAAATGAAAAGCCCATGCGGTAACCATAGTATAATAAATAGCAATCAGTCCAGAGAGTAGTACCATTCCATAGCCGATACCTGGAGAATTAAACAATAGCTGTTGGGTTCAGAGAAAAATGAAAAAAATAAAAAAATTTGCAAGGTTCAAAGTGAAAGGAAAAACTGTTATATGCCAAATAAGCAGTGTTCAGATTTTGGGAAGATCATCATATTCATTGCTGATTTATTCACAAGATTGTAGCCTGTTTTCATTTTTTATAGCAGTGTTTGGGAGGAAAGTGTGTTGTCATCTAAATGATTGAATCCAGTGTCAAGCCAATTTTTCTCACTAGAATCTATCTTACACATTTATAAATCTACCATTCAGTCATGCAGTAACTCAGCGGTTGGCAACCCTCAGCCCAGTGGGCCACATCTGTCCTGTAAAAGATTTTTGTCCGGCCTAACACCTGGATACTAATCATCTATGTGCACATGGCCAAGTGGTTAGAATGTTCGCATTCTGACTATGAGACCTGGGTTTGAATCTTACCATGGTCGATTTGTCCGGATGTTATCAGACTGGAGGGGTCAATCCCAGCAGGTGGCACATTTGGAAAGTATCTGAAAACCATACCACAGGTTGACCCAAGCCTTGTGAATGAAATTGGGTAGACGGATCTCTTTGGGTGCCGTTTACTACTGTGCTAGCACGAAGTCATAAGTCATCGTGACCGAGGGCTTCAGCGTGCTGGCCTTGTTCAAATTGTTGATCACGCTAGATAACACACCTTTTCCCTGAAACTGCAACTAAGGTCTGCTCAGCATAGTTGCCCTATAAACCACAGGTAGGCTCTGTAGGTGTTGAATTATCACAAATGTGCCTGAGCAAGTGTCTGTAATAGGGATTGGCTATAGCCGCCCTAGTAGATGAGTATCCTCAAATATGAATGGCCAGATATACATACATACATACATAATACTAATTAGATGATTAGTATGTGAGTACAGATACTGATGTTCACTTTTTAAGCAATCTTCAGTAAAGTTACTTTGTATCCTCCTCAGAGATTTTCATTTGAGTTTGTTGCCTGGTGGTAAAACAACTTTAGGAAGCTGTATTTGATACAAATTAATACTTTTAAAAAATTTTTATGATAAATGGCATTAAGCATGATTACAATTAGGACAAAATTGGTTTCTAAAAAGCAAATGCCAACCCTGGTCTAATGACGTCATTAGATATCGTGGTTTGATCACAGTTTAATCACAATTATCATATTATTTTATCATATTATTCTATTTGTAATTACTTATGTTCTCATTGTTTCTTATTTCTCCCTACTGATTACTCTTTTCTTCTTTCCTTTCTAGAAATCTTTTCTGTCTATTGCAGATTTTTGAAAAGCTTTTTGAAAAGCGTCCATAAAAGGAAGAGTTTGAAGGTGTAGCGACCGCTATGTTTTTCCACGCCCACAGTTTATTCGTCTGCGATTAGCTAATAAATCAATACTGCCTTTCTATAGGACAATTTAGCAATCGCAGTCGTCACTTTGAATTTTTCGGTACATGTTTTGTTAGTACAAATTCAGTGATTGGTCAATTCATGCTCATGGACACATGACACTGTGGATAAAGGCGTTGGTTAGATCCAGTGACAGGACCCAAAGAGTGTGAGTTCAATACCCGGTTAAGGCAGTGGAGAACTTTCAGAGGGAAAATTAGCAGGAGATAACTGATATGTCACCATATTTATTACAACATTTCGGTCGTTGTACACTCCGGCCTTCTTCAGGTGGTTGGAATGTCAAACTGAACCCTTTATTTCGCTCACTGGGGTGGACTGTTCTAGTTCCATGTTAATGGATTAAAGGATGTCGGTTATCAGTTATCTCCTGTTAATTTTACCACTGCCTTAAATATGGCAACAAAGATGAGGACAATAGTCCGAATAATGTAAATAATGTACATAATACCTCATCTCAGAAATATAGGCAGATATTGAAGCAATTTCTATTTTTAGCTACCACAGTTGCAAGTGAGATTATATATATATATATATATATATATATATATATATATATTTATATATAAACAAACCGAAAGAGGAAGAGAAAGAGAGAAAAGACTGGAGACAAAAGAAAGAGAGAGAGTGATTGTTTGCTGACTGAATGTCGAGGCAATGAACAAAAGATTGAAATGCAAGGAGGAAGAGAAAAGCATAGCAATTACAACAGAATAAAATTCTTCATGAGTCGATAGAGAAAAAGCAAGAAAAAAAAGAGGACACAGTACAAAATTTTTCTGATATAAAAACTAATCCATGTAGCATTTAGATAAAATAATATATTGTGTTGGTAGGGATAAGGGAGAGAAAGAGAAGATACAGGCAAAGAATGAG
>OZ038490.1:9899535-9934535 GCA_964036315.1 Acanthosepion esculentum | reverse complement strand
TCATGGTGAACCTGGGAACACCATCAATTAAAATGTGGCCTTTCTGTTGAATGTAGTTTATCAGCCAACCCAGGACGGTTGAGAACATATTTCGCTTGATGATATTTCTAAGCTTATTGGTAGCAGAAAAAAACAAACGATGAAAACATTTTAAAGCTGTCAGAAGCATAGGATCCGATAAAGTTCAAAAATATTTTTATCTTATCACTTTATGAAGAGAAATAAAAATTTCAATTTATTATTTCCTGATAAAAATATAAAATGTGAAAAGATTTCAGAAATGCATTTAAAAAATAAAGAAATATTTGTTGGACTACGTGCTATTTCTACCCACCGATTAATTTTTTTTCAGGAACCTGAAAGATACATTAAATCAGTGGACAGGAATGTGTAGTACCCCTTCCAGACGTGGGTGATCATGGCTCTTCACAAATTCCTGGTCATTGTAGTTCTTAGTAAGGTTTATCTTTTTGCTATCTCTCCTAATCCCAGTACTGCCAACTATTTATGCAAGCTGGGATAGTCCATACACTATTGACACCCCAAATTTTAAATGACCCATTCCGTATCATGTGTTGGCGAATCGGGTCCGTCGCGGCTAAGTCTACCAATCAGGTCGGTCGGTGCATATTCCCACAAAGGCGCGAACTTTGCAACAGGAAGGAACGCGGTTCTCTTTAGAAATTCAGCAGTTTGCGCGAATCTTTGAATCGATACAAATGCACGTTTCGTCGATCAGCGCAAATATGTCTTCAAGTCAACTCGCCACAGCTACCTTTTGAAACTTAGCGAATCTGAATTCTAGAACAAGAAAAAACTCCTTTTTCTATAGAGGCAAACTCATTGAAATGAACGTCTGAGATTAATATAATACAAGAGTTGATTTTCTCGTTCAACTACGAGAAAAAATATTATCTCACTCGACATAAAGGTACGCTACTTTGTACGACTTTCCTGCACACACACATTACACCTTGAAGCAATTGTTAAATTGTCGTTTGGCAACAATTTAATTTTCTCTACGAACAATTAATCTCGACCGAAGAACAGTTTCAATCGACCTGAGACGAACACATGAACTATAAACTTCCCGTTTATACATTCAACAAATTTACAAATCATAATTTGTATATAAATGTGTATAATAATAATTTGAATTTGTTTCTCATTCAAATATTGTGTTCGTCATTATTTGTTCTTTGTTTTGTATTGCTTGATAAATGTTTGAACAATTTCTCCTAAATTTATTTGCGGAAAAATAATACGCAATTTACCATGGCCTTCTGAATAAACCCCGTTTATTCATTATCTAAAAATTCACCGACCTTTCCACTACAAGCTTGTTACGTAGGTTATTTGCGGTTTATTTTCTGTCTCCCTTGCCTTCAATCATTAATCACATGTTCAGTCCATGGTATTCTCAGCATCCTTCTGTGGAACCAGATTTCTGTTACACCAATTCTCTTCTTTATCTGTGAGGTGATTGTCCAGTATTCACTGCCATATGGGAGGACTGATTTTACGTTTGAGTTCAGTAACATTTATAAATATAGCCAAGTCAGAAACAGTTTGCATTGGACAATGATGAAAAACCAAGAAAAAAAAAAGAAATTTGAGGCCATATTAATATGTACGTTACAAAATCTAAACTTCTCTCCATGCTGTTAGCAAAAAAGAGAAAATGTATTAAATAAAAATCACCAGGAACCCACAACCTCCCTACACAACTCCAACCTTAACAGCTGAAAAAAGTCTTGGGTCAGCAAAACAGTTTTTGGTTTTGTTTCCATATCTGGACAGGGATTTAATCAAAAACATATGCATCATTTTGTTGTTCTAATTTTCACAGAATACAGAACAGTGAGGGGGAGAGATAGTAAAGTGAGCTACACAAGATAGGAAGTTGTGGAGAGCCATGATCTCCCCCATCTGGAAGAAACATGGCGCATAAAAGAAGAAGACGTCTTTGTCATGCTGTCAATAAGATCAGGGGCATCTTACTTCTTTTTTTTTGGGAGGTATAGTAATGAGAGCTATTTAAGATAGGAAGTTGTGGAGAGTCATTATTACCCACGCCCGGAAGGGACATGGTACATCAAATAAGACGGCTTCTTTGTCATGCTACCAATAAGATCATGACCATCTTGTTTATGTAAGGAGAGAGATAGTAAAAAGAGCTACATAAGATAGGAAGTTGTGGCGAGCCGTGATCACCCACCTCCGGAAGGGACATGGCGCATAATGAAGAAGACTTCTTCCTCATGCAGTCAATAAGATCAGGGGAATCTTATTTATTCATTTATTTATTCGTCTTTTCACTGCATTGCACTATAAAATTGGTCTGCAGTACCGAGGTGCACAAAAATCACACGCACACATAACACAAATGGAAATGAATGAATGAAGAAAAATAATAACGTTTAAAATACATTGAAAATTGTCAGCATGTGGTTGCATTCATTTCCCACAAGGTTCAAGGATAAAAGCTGTCCTACAAACACTTTGTCTTTAGAACTAATGAATTTAAAATATTGCCCTGAGGGTAACAGATCAAACAAATGGTACCCAAGATACGCACTGTCTTTTGTCATGTTTTCTGCTCTGCTGCATCAAAGAGAATTAGGAATGTTCTCCAAGAAGGGCAGCGAGCAATGAATTATTTTCTGGGCAATTCCATATCTAATTGGAGGGCTCTCATGCCATTATAATACCCTTGGGGAAGGTATGAATGCATTTTTTCTTTTTCCAGTTATTGTAAAACAGCAGGACAGACTGGGTTCTATAGCCTTGGGTGGCAACCAATCTCGAAGAAGGAAACTCTGACCAAACCACCTACTGACTTGTAGGTCCTGCCTTTTTAGGCAAAAGGTAGAAGAAGGTAACTTCAAATGCAAATCCTCCTCTGAGAGGAGATCACAGGGTTAACCTCAACATCCCTGGTGCAAAAGGAACCAACAAGCCATTGCACCATTCTGGCTTGATTGGTTTAGTTTATTTTACGACATATCAACCTCAATGGGTTATTTAATGCCGACAACATTTTTAGAATAGATTCGTATGAATAGAATATGTATTCTTTGGTTTAGATTGGTTTGGTTTATTTTGTTTTACAGCATATCAACCTCAATGGGTTATTTAATGCCGACAACATTTTTAGCATAGATTCGTATGAATAGAATATGTATTCTTTGGTTTAGATTGGTTTGGTTTATTTTGTTTTACAGCATATCAACCTCAATGGGTTATTTAATGCCGACAACATTTTTAGCATAGATTCGTATGAATAGAATATGTATTCTTTGGTTTAGATTGGTTTGGTTTATTTTGTTTTACAGCATATCAACCTCAATGGGTTATTTAATGCCGACAACATTTTTAGCATAGATTCGTATGAATAGAATATGTATTCTTTGGTTTAGATTGGTTTGGTTTATTTTGTTTTACAGCATATCAACCTCAATGGGTTATTTAATGCCGACAACATTTTTTATTGCTGGTAATATTTCATTTTGTCAAAAATCTGTTTCTGGTAATATTTTTCCTTCAAAATTGTATTGCTGGTAATAGTTAACTATTTTCCCATAGCTGGGACCCTAACAGGTGCCACCACCCCGGGTCAGGGTGGACCTGGGAACGCCAGCAATTAAGAGGTGGTTCCACGCTCCTCAAAACCTCCTGATCAGAGGCCTTGCTGTTGGATGTAGTTTAATGTCTTACCCAGGGCAAATTCTGGCTTGAATGTCACCATGAACCACAATTATGTGATAGAGAGTGGTGACCACTGCGGTGAAAAATGTGCAAACTGAATAAAATGATAATGAATGTTTTGAGGGTTGGATGGGTTCCAACCAGATATATAGATAAAGCCATCATCAGGTGGTTGTATGATATTCTTTTTATTTATTCAGTTGAGCTTGTTCGGACATTCATGAATCCTGCATTCACGGTCATGCATCAAGATCAGAAAGTCATTAGAATGGTATTTTGTTTCATAACATGACTGGTCAATATAGGTGGTTGCTGGGCGACCAACCTGTCTTGCACCACGGCTAAGTGTCCAGAGCAGTAGATCACTTGCGGGTTCTTGTTTTGCTTGCCAACAGTGTCCTGCAAATTGCATTCTGCATTGTTGTAAGATTGTAGTTTACAAATCAGTTAATTTTGGATATGTTATATGCCAATCTTGCTTTGGTGTGGTCATAGGGCTGTTGCAAAGCTGAAAACCTGACCAGCTTCTTCCAAATCACTTGGTTGTGTGCCAATATCTGACTACGATCGATCTAGCTTTTGTCTATATTTCTGAGATGAGGTATTGTAACTATTTACATTGTTTGGACTTTTGTCACTATCTTCGTTGCCATATTCATGGCGTTTCAGCCACTGTATGCCCCGGCCTTTTTCAGGATCTGTTTATAATTCTGAGATGAGGTATTGTAACTATTTACATTTTTTTGACTTTTGTCCTTATCTTTATTGTCATGTTTACAATGTTTTGACCATTGTATGCTCTGCTCTTCATCAGTTGATTGGAATTTAGAACTGAACCCTTTATTTTGTCCACTGGGGGTAGATTGTTCTAGTTCCACATGCCACGCCTCTTCTGTATGTCTCAGTTATCTTCCTTTAACTCAATACCAAGTTTTTTTTTCACCATTACAGTAGCCAGGTATTTAACTCACAACTCTTTGGGTCAAGTGACTGGATCCAACCAACACTTTTATTCATGAGTCATGTGTTTTTGAGGATATCAGGGTATGAATTTTTTTGATAAACTTAATATTTCAGTATCATTTTTTTTTTTTTTACTAGAGTAAATTAGAGTATTACAGTTTTGTTGACATTGTTTTTTTTCTCTGGCACTCCTTATTACTGGTTCCCATATTGTATTCATTTCTATGCTTGGCCGGCTTAGAAGATTTTTGTGGCTTATGTGGTGATTCATTAAGTTTTTTTTCATTTTCCAGTGATGTTCTCTGTCTATAATTTCAACCTCATCCCACAGGGAGTGATGATCTCCCTTTTCTCTCCATATGTGGTCAGCTACACCTGATTTTTCTGTTTCCCCCTTGTGCTTTATGATATTCTTGCAGTCTTACTTCAATCAACTGAAGAAGGCTATCTTCATGAATAAAGATGAGGACAACAGTCCAAACAATGTAAATAATGTAAATGATCTTCTAGTTCACTATTTACATTATTCAGACTATTGTCCTCATCTTTGTTGCCATATTTATTACAATGTTTCGGCCATTGTATGCTCTGGCCTTCTTCAGGTGGTTGGAATGTCGAACTGAACCCTTTATTTCGCTCACTGGGGCAGACTGTTCTATTTCCACGTGCCATGTTTAATGGATGTCAGTTATCAGTTATCTCCCGTTAATTTTCCCTCTGCAAGTTCAACACTGCCTTAACCGGGTATTGAACTCACACTCTTTGGGTCCTGTCAATGGATCTAACCAACACCTTTATCCACTGTGCCATGTGCCCTTGATCTAGAACAGTCTACTCCAGTGAGTGAAATAAAGGGTTCAGTTCGACATTCCAACCAGGCCGGAGCATACAACAGCTGAAATGTTGTAATAAATATGGCGACACAGATGAGGACAATAGTCCGAATAATGTAAATAGTGTACATAATACCTCATCTCAGAAATATAGACAGATCTAGTTGTCAGTATATTTTCTACTCTGTCTGCCTCCGCTCCTTTTAGGGTGGTAGTGGAAAGATTATATGTTCTTATGACATGTCCATACCATTTTAAATTTCTCTTATGACATGTCCATACCATTTTAAATTTCTCTTATGACATGTCCATACCATTTTAAATTTCTCTTATGACATGTCCATACCATTTTAAATTTCTCTTATGACATGTCCATACCATTTTAAATTTCTCTTATGACATGTCCATACCATTTTAAATTTCTCTTATGACATGTCCATACCATTTTAAATTTCTCTTATGACATGTCCATACCATTTTAAATTTCTCTTCATGGCAGTGGATATGAGGTTTTCCAATGGGAATGTTTCTTGTTTGATAGTGTCTTGCACTCTGTCATTTCTTATCCGGTCTACGTACGAGATGGCTCGGATGGTTCTGTAGCATCTAATTTTTTAATGCTTGGATTCTTCCCTGCAGTTCTAATAATGTCCAAGGTTCACAGATGTACAGAAAAATCAAGAAAGCCAATCCACACAACAGTCTGATCTTTGATGTCAGGCAGATTTTCTTACCTTTCCAGACGACTCTTAGTTTTTTGACAATTACCATTCTTTGGGCTGCTCTTGAAATTAACTCTGTTCTGGACTCCTCTTTGCCAATAATCGAGTCAAGATATTTGAATTGTCTTAAATGGAGACATTCGTCCAACTCTAAATAATGAAAACTCATCATCCCAGTAATTCAGACAGATACTTGCACGATGTATGATAATAAATTTAACCTAACATAGAGCCACTAAGGAAGAAAGAATACCGTGTTAAAGATTCCAGTCAGAATTTTATCCTTGAAAATCTTTCTTTGGAATCCTGCATTTGTGCAGATGGCAAATAGCTTTGCCACCAAAACAGCCCCAAGCACCCAATTATACTTACAAGAAAAACAAGAAAACACACATACTTATACAGAGTACATTATCTAAAAAAAAAAAATGGTTGCTAAAAACATTAGGTTTATAATACCCAGAAATTCATACCCAGATGTCCTCAAGGACACATGGCACAGTGGATAAAGGCATTGGTTAGATCCAGTGACAGACCCAAAGAGTGTGAGTTCAATACCCGGTTAAGGCAGTGGAGAACTTTCAGAGGGAAAATTAGCAGGAGATAACTGATAACTGACATCCATCAAACATGGCACGTGGAACTAGAACAGTCTACCCCAGTGATCGAAATAAAGGGTTCAGTTCGAAATTCCAACCACCTGAAGAAGGCCGGAGCGTACAACGGTATACATGTTTGATGATCTATTGACTTGCATAATAATATCTGACCTCCTAATTTTTAAATGTTGTGACAAATATGGCGACAAAGATGAGGACAATAGTCCGACTAATGTAAATACTATATATATATATATATATATTGATATTAATCAGACGGAGACTTTAATTTTCCATTTCGTGAGAATTTCAGAATGAGAACCTGCTCCGCAAATGGAGAAAGTATACTGGACATACACTTTAGATTGGTAGTGGGGAGGGAAGGTGAGAGAGAGCAGTGGGTAAAGACAGGGCTGATTGATTAGTGTTAATTTCATTTTTTTTCTTTTTGTATACATGTTTGATGATCTATTGACTTGCATAATAATATCTGACCTCCTGATTTTTAAAGTTATATATATATATATAATCTGACAGAGTGCAACTGTTATAAACACTGAACAGAATTGATGCAGCAGAAAATGAGTAAATGTTCTTTTTAGATGCAGCTGCTTATAGTTACGTCTTTCCTCCCAATGCCAGAGGCTGGTGCTTAAGCCTGTGTAAATATTAAGTTGGAATGCCGATTTTCAAGGAAGCATTCCTTTTTCATTTAAAAGACTGGTGCAACACAGTCTTCCTCCTCCTATTCGGCCTTTTATTCTATGTACTCAGCTAATCTTAGTAAATATCAATGAGAAACTATGTTTTGAAATGTTATCAATGAATGGAATTTCCTTGCTGACTGCCATTGAAATTAAGAATACCAAAACACCTGTTGCAATTACACCTTGCAGTTAATTTATAGTAAAGACTATTTGCTCATTTCAAATGAGACACGTTGTTACCTGGGAATTGTTTTGAATGACTACTTACCACAGATTTTTGGCCTCCCAAATGGCACAAATAGTCATGACCTTTGACAATGTTAACTTTGATTGTGGGAAACACTGAAATGGGTGCTGAAAATTGTTGGTTTGAACATGAAGGCCTTCTAAAAGCATGTTTGATTATTTGGTTAGACTGCATAGTTCAGGTTGAGACCTTTTCATAGCATCCTTTATCTGAGTAATTAATTATCTGAGAATTAGATTAAGATTAAAAAGCCAGAAGAGAGGTAAAAAGTGTAAGAAAAGAAACTATTTGAATAGAACTTACAGTTTCATCTAGTTATTTCAATAGTAAAATGATGAGACCTAACTGCTAATCTAGTAGTATGCTTAAATTCATGTGGTTGAGGTACCAAGGACGAAAGCTTGTTTGAAGAATTGCTATGAAAATATTTATAAAAATGATAGAGGGAAGCCACATTACACTGGTGGGAAAGCGACTGAAACTGAGATGTGTGGTGTAGGTTGGATAACATTATTCGTATGTATTGTTTAAAATTTATTATATTTGTATGAGAAGAGTGCTCAATGTCGGAGCTTGAGCATTTGTAGTTATAGACAGTATGAATAAATATAAATTATGAACAAAATGACAAAAAGAAAATTACAGATGTAAATTTTAAAAAATGGGTAAATTTGTACCTTCATGCCTGCAAAAAACAAAGTGTTAAAAGAACAGTTTTTCCCTTGACACCACTATTATTTTAACTACCTTCACTCCTCGGCAATGTTCATTATTTTAAAAAGTGATGATTAGAATTGTAAAACCCAAATATATAAAAGTGAATTTATACATATTTTTTTTTTCTTGGGAATCGACAACAAAAATAATAAACACTTTATTTATTCAATTGTTTATTGGAATGGTTGATAAAACATCAGCTAATTGCCAATTGATTCAAACTTTATAAAATGGTAAATAATAAGAATCTCCTTATGGTTGGTTCACATATTTTAATAATTTAGTCAATGTTTATAAACTTATGAATGATAATTGTGTTCACATTTATTTCTTTATAAATTGATAACTGATAAATATTGCATTGTATTAGTTCTAATTTTATTAGTTTTTTGGAATGTTGTAAATAGAAAACTATTCTTGTAAATAAACTATCCAATAAATAGTGTTTATTATTTTTGTTATAAATTCTCAAGAAAAAAGAAAATGTATAACTTCACTTTCATCATATGTTGAAGTTTTATTCCAATTTTAATCATTGCTTTTTAAAAACAAACATTGCCGAGGAGTGAAGGTAGTTAAAAAGAAAAAAAAGTGGTGTCATGGGAAAACCATTCCTTTTGACACGACGTCTTATTGCGAACATGTTTATTCATGTTTGCTGAAAATACTGTATGTAAGTATTATAATAGTGGTTCTAGGATCCATTTAATTCATTAAAAGAATATATATATATATATATATATATATATATATATATATATACACACACACACATATGTATGTATGTGTGTGTATGTATGTATATATATGAAATATACCTATGCCCTTGTAATTAAACACGTGTAACAAAATAAATCCTACACTGCCTTGATAAAGTCTGTCAAAGAAGTAAACGTGTCGGCTAAAAATAGTTTTTTCTCGTCTTTTTATTCATATATATATATGTGTGTGTAATGTAAAGTAGGTATACAGTGTTATGTGAGTCTTACCAGTATTATAATAGTGGTTTTAGGATTCATTTAATTCATTAAAAGCATATATATATTTTTTTGTTCTTGGGAATGGAACATCTAAAATAATAAACACTATTTATTTATTTGATTGTTTATTGGAATTGTTGACAAAACATCGGCTAATTGCCAATTGATTCAAACTTTATAAAATGGTAAATAATAAGAATTTCCTTCACATATTTTAATAATTTAGTAAATGTTTATAAGTTTATGAATAAAAATTGTTTCCCTATTTATTTCTTTATGAATTTGTAAATGATAAATATTGCCTTGCATTAGTATTAATTGTATTAGCTTTTAGGATGTTGTAAATTATTCTTGTAAGTCAACAATCTAATAAATAAATAGTGTTTATTATTTTTGTTGTAAATTCTCAAGAACAAAGAAAATGTATAAATTCACTTTCATCATATGTTTAGGTTTTATTCCAATTCTAATCGTTGCTTTTTTAAACAATAAACAGTCCCTCAATTTCAACTCCCACCATTCATACAGCATAAAGAAAGGGGTTGTCTGCTGCTTACAACACCGAGCAAAAGTCATAAGTGGTGACCCAGAGACATTAGATAAAGAATTGGTCAGTATAAGTAGTACCCTACAACGTAACAACTACCCTGGGTACATGGCAGCAGCCCCCCAAAACTGGAATAGGCAGGTACAAGAGGAGGACAACAACACTCAGAAAACAGTCTGCCTGCCTAATGTGAAGGGGCTATCAGAGAAAATACAAAGGATCTGTAGTCCATATAACATCAGGACAACCTTCAAAATCTGGACGACACTTCGCAGATATCTCTCCAGAGTAAGACCCCTCCCATAGAGGAGAACATGACTAAAGATTGTGTGTACGCTATCCCATGCAGCCGCGGAAAGAAATATAAAGGGGAGACAGGCTGCCCCCCCTTAAGGAAAGGCTTCAAGAACACCAGAAAGCTGTAACACGAGGGCAAGTGGAAAAATCAGGTGTGGCTGACCATATATGGAGAGAAAAGGGAGATCACCGCCCTCTGTGGGAACACCATTAGAAAATTTGTAAACTTTAGAAATCAGCACACATGCTAGGCCACAAAAATCTCCTGAGCTGACAAAGCATAGAAATGAATACAATATGGAAACCAGTAAGAAGGAGTGCCAGAGAAAAATGATAACAGCAAAAATTGCAATATGAGCACTGGTAAAAAATGATGCTGAAGTCATTAGGTTTATAATATCCAAGAAATTCATACACAGATGTCCGCAAGGACACATGGCACAGTGGATAAAGTTGTTGGTTAGATCCAGTGAACAGGACCCAAAGAGTGTGAATTCAATACCCAGTTGTGAACTTGGAGAGGGGAATTAACAGGAGATAACTGATAACTGACATTCATTAAACATGGCACGTGGAACTAGAACAGTCTACCCCAGTGAGTGATAGAAAGGATTCAGTTTGACATTCCAACCACCTGAAGAAGGCCAGAGCGTACAACGGCCGAAATGTTGTAATAAATATGGCGACAAAGATGAGGACAATAGTCCGAATAATGTAAATAGTGTACATAATACCTCATCTCAGAAATATAGACAGATACTAACAGTTTCTTCTGTTACACTTCTCACTTGTGGAACTGTGTTTTGACTTCTTGCTTCCCAGGCAAATTTGATCTTCAAAAATTTAAATGCAATGACAATTGTTATCTTCTGTCTTCTTAATTCTGGTGGTTTTCTCTCCTTAATATTGTTTTCTCATATTCTCTAACACTCTGTAACCCCCTTGCATCCTAGTGGCTTTATTGCCTTGCTTGTGGTAAAATGATTCAAATAAATTAAAATAAAAAATGAACAAAGAAATATGTCAAATTGAATATATAATGTAAATAACAGACTAATATCCTCATCTTGTTATCACATTGTTTTACCTGTTGTGAACAAAAAAGAAAAAAAGACAAAAAATATGCCAACAATCACAGACTCTTAAAACTATACATATTCTAAATAAGCATACTCCAATGAACATTTTTATAACCAATCTCTGTATTATCTATATATTACTCTTTGACCTTCCAAAATTTAAATGCAATATTAATCATTATCTTCTGTATCTGTCTATATCTCTGAGATGAGGTATTATGATTACTTGAATTATTTATATTATTTGGACTACTATCCTCATCTTCATTGCCATATTCACAACATTTTGGCTGTTGGAATTTCAAACCAAACCTTTCATTTCATCCACCGGGGTAGTTCCATGTACCATGCCTCTTCCAGATGTCTCAGTTATTTCCCTTTAAATCAACTCTCCAAGTTTTTTGGTTCACCACTGCTGTAGCCTGGTATTGAACTCACAACTCTTTGGGTCTAGTCACTGGATCTAACACTGTTAGTGTCTTCATAATTCCTGAGTTTTTAATTGCTCTCTTTAAATGTTTTTTTTTGTTCTCATATTTGCTAACAGTCAGTAACCTATTTTATCTTAGTAGCTTTCTTGCCTTGCTTGGAGTGAAATGATTAAAAAAAAAACACAGGACATTGGAAGTGTTCCAACAACAATCAATTTTTAAGGAAGTGACTGTCTTTGAACTGATTTAAATAGCATAGATGATCATCAAGGAAAGTCAGAGGAAATAAAAGACAATGTTTTGTTCAATTGAAGTTACGAGCTAGAAATTAAAAAGGCAGTTTGATGTTTCTATTAAATCTGCAATTAGGAAGTGTCAACATTGACGTGACAACAATTTATGGCACAGGAGAACATGGCTGAGATTTTAGAATCTAAAAATGTTGTTGGGGAGAACCTGAAGAAACTTTGTGAAGGTTAATCAAATGAAGGAGAGAGAAAAAAAAAGGAAAAGTGTAAAAACTGAATGGTAAAAGGTAAAAGAAATAAGAAATAAGAAAGCAGCAAAAAAGAGAAATGAAGAGGAGAAGACAGGAGAAAAATTAAAATGCTTAATATTAGGAAAAAAACAAAAATGATTAAGTTGGGAAAAGAAGAAGAAAAAGAAAGTTTAAAAACTGAAATGTAAAAGACAAAAAAAAAGAAAAAAACAGGAAAGAAATATCAAAGAAAAAAAATCAGTTGTGAAATATTAAAATGGACAGGAAGTAACTGCAAACTTAAAGTGTTCAGGAAAAAAAATATTTGTGTAAAAAATAATTAAAGAATATAGAAATAAAAATAAGTTACCTATCACACCTGTACAGTAGCAATACATAAAAATAATTGTGTGTATGTATGTATATATATGACCTGACAATTGTGTTTAGCATGAAACAATGTTGACTTTAATGCCCACTTTTATATTTACATACATTCTCTCCCTGATATTGAGCACTTTCACCCATAAATATAGCATACCTAAAAACTATATATATATGTGTGTGTGTGTGTGTGTGTGTGTGTGTGTGTGTGTGTGATCCACAGACAGAATGTTTTGCTGTATCACAGCTCCTCAGTTTGGCTAGATATCTGATTGCTTCAAGCCAAGATCGAAACCTGACTGATCTGATATCAGTCAGATATCTTACCTCTAGGCCATTGTCGCAGGGCAGAAAGGAAGGGAATTTTAACATTTTTCTTTATACAAAATACGACATGCCTTATATATGTTAAAAAATGTTAAAATTCCCTTCCTTTCTGCCCTGCGACAATGGCCTAGAGGTAAGATATCTGACTGATATCAGATCAGTCAGGTTTCGATCTTGGCTTGAAACAATCAGATATCTAGCCACACTGAGGAGCTGTGATACAGCGAAACATTGTCTGTGGATAACACACACACACACACACACACACACATATATATATATATGCAATTCACTCTGTCAAAATATTCAAAATGGCATGCTGTACTGCTTGGTATTCACATGAGAAGCTCCAATAGAAACATTTCAGAGTGTTTGGGTGCCAATCTGAGGACAGTACAGAGGATTCTAAAAGAGTTGGTTGTGTCTAATGTTGATTACAAAGGTGTTTGGAGTGATCACTAGTAATGGTGATGTTATGCCTCCATTCATCTTCCCACAGGGCCTCGGAATCAGCACAGGGGCCTACATCAAGGAGGTAGTGCTGCCCTGGGTCAAGAGGGTGGAAGACCTTATGCCTGGCAACAGGACTCTGCACCATGCCATACAGGCAGGAGAACCCAGTCATGTCTGTCAGACAATTTCTGTGACCACATCACCCCTTACATCTGGTCACTTAACTCCCCAGACTGCAACTCCCTTGATTATTATGTGTGAGGTGCAGTTGAACGAGAGACCAACAAAACTCCTTGTAACAGCAAAGCTGAACTGAAAGCAAGGATCATGGCAGCATTCACCAACTTAAGTAATAAGACCATCCAGAAGAGTTGCAGGAGATTCTGAAGTTGTCTGGAGGCAGTCATTGAAGCCAATGGTGATTTCATTGAATATATTTATTCTTTAGTATTTGAAGATATTTTTGTATAATTTTGGTAAAATGATATTTCAGTGTTATTTTCATTTTTGTGTAATTTAGACAACAATTTATCCATCGCAGTTTTTATATATATATATATATATATATATACTGATGCCAATTCAGTTGGGTTTTGATCTTAGCCAGAGGCAACCAGACATCTAGCCACACTGATGAGCTGTGATACAGCAAAACAGTCTGTCTGTGGATGACTATATATATATATATATATATATATATATATATTTAAAGAGAGAAGCTGCAAACGTTTTTTGTTATAATGTGGATTTTTTAATATATTTTACTTCATTTTTTATATTTTTGCTACGTGTTTTGGGTCTTGTGACATTCATCTGGTGAAGAATGGTTATTCCCACATATTATTAAAGGAATTCATTTTTTCTCATGGTGAGTCTTTTAACAATTGTCTTTTGTGTGTAGTAGGAGAATTTCTTTGGTAACAAAGAAAAGAATACTGAATTGTTACATGACATCTGTCCTTCTTTAGGGCAGCAAATGTTGGATGACTTCCTCAAAAATGAAGAAGAGACTCGAGGTGACAGAGACATAGTTCTACAAAATGCTAAGGATATCATGGACCAAGTGTGTGAGCAATGATGAGATCTTAGAGAGGTTGCAAACAAGAGGAGGCTGATATTTAATATCAGGAAGAGGCAGCTGAAGTTTCTGAGACACATAATGAGGAAGGAGGGTTTGGAGAATCTGATACTCATGAGTTGAATAGAAGGGAAAGAGAGACAAGGGAAAACAACATGTGACATACCTAGCAACGTAGTCTGGGGTAGGAAGCAGAGAGAAGGAACTTGTTGAGAGCTGCAAGGGATAGAGAGAGGTGGAGAGCCATGATCGCCTACATCCTGAAAGGACATGGCTCATAAAAAGAAAAGAAAAGTAATCAGAACTCATCCTGGACTGGTGGAAGAATGTTCCTTTGATTAAGGGCTAATAAAACAATTAGGATTGGTCAGAGAAAGGACGAACGGAGGAGGTCTTCGTTCTTATCTTTTTATGTCCTTGTGTATCTCTTCAGACCTTCTTCCATTCTTGTGTGTGTTTATATATATTTTTTTGCTAGTATATATATATATATATATATATATATATATTTTTTCCATACGGGTATTTTGTTTTATTACAAGGAAATAGAGTGTGTGTATATATATATATATATATATATATATATATATATATATAAGCTCATCAGTAAAATGAATGGAGCACTCTGGCTGCTTGGCATTTGTTTACCTTTGTAAAAACAATACACTAGATTTGGCTGACTCATTCTGTCGAGTGAAGATGGCTCAGTGGTAGAAGCTCTGACTGACACCAAATTGACTGGGTTTTGATCCGGACTTGAGGAATTTGGTTATCTGGTCGCACTGAGGAGCTGTGATACAGCGAAACAGTACTGTCTGCAAATGACACACACACACATGTATATATATATATATATATATATATATATATATATATATATATATATATATATACACACACTTTATACGGTGTGTAGGGTTCGTGTATGTGTACATGTGGTTCATCTAGTGTGTTTGTTTTTGCCAGTATGTGTATGTATATATTCATTCTCCATACGTATATATTATATTGAGTGATACCTGTATAGGATTTGTTGCATCTTGTGCATGAGTGCATAAATCAAATTTTGGGATTTGCAATTTAAGGTTTTCCTTATTGTGAAAGTTGTGGGGTTTTCAAAAGTGAAGGAATTTCCTTCTCTAATGATAACACAGACCCCACATCTTTTCTTGTTGCATTTTATAATCCCTTGTATTTTGTGATGGCTAAATTTGGATGAGGTTAATATGTTTCAGGTTTTTTGGTTGGCATTTGCTTTTAATTATTTTGGTTGTTTTTATATATCTTTCATTTTATCTTTCTCGTTAAGTAGGTCTAGATTTCTTGTTGTTTCTGTAAAAAGCTTTGGATTGTTGTTGTTGTATGTGGAGACGTATGCCAGAATTTGTTCATTGTTGTGTTTATTTGGGTTTCGTAGATGGTGTAAAGGTATTTTTTCTTTCTATGCGCCATGTCCTTTCAGGACGTGGGTGATCATGGCTCCCCATCTCCTGCTATCCCTTGCAGCTCTCAACAATTCCTTCCCTTTGCTTCCTCCTCTAGACCACGTTCTGTCATCCACCTGCTCAAGCTCACCAGGTATGTCACATGTTATTTTGTCTTGTCTCTCTTTCCCTCTATTTGATCCATGAGTATCCGATTCTCCAGGCCCTCCTTCCTCATTATGTGTCCCAGGAACTTCAGCTGCCTCTTCTTGATATTAAGTATAAGCCTCTTCCTTGTCTGCAACTTCTCTAAGACCTCATCATTGCTCACACACACTGTCGATGATATCCTTAGCATCCTTCTGTAGAACCATATCTCCATCGCCTTGGGTCTCTTATTCATCTGTGAGGAAATTGTCCAACAATCGCTGATGTAAAGAAGGACAGATCTGCTATCAGTACTGTGTCATCTGCATATTTTATTTTGTTAAGGTTGTGGTCACCAATGCTAAATCCCGGTAGAGTTTCACAATTCTCTCAGAATTGCCTTGCTGTATAGGTTGAACAAGTGAGATAAGATGCATCCTTGCCTTACTCCCCTTTCTATTTTTGTATATTCACTGAACTCGTTCCATATGCGCATGCATGCTGTTTGCTCCCAGTATAGGTTCTTGATTATTCTGATATCTTTCCCGAATATATCCAGGCTGCTGAGCTGTTCCATCAGATCCTTGTGGCATACTTTGTCGAAGGCCTTTGCGTAGTCTATGAAACATAGGTACACGTTCTTCTGCATCTGTATTGCTCTTTCTGATAACATTATGAGCATGAATATTGCATTCCTTGTTCTGTTGTCTTTAATGAACCTGCACTGTTCTTGTCCTATCTCTGGCCAGATTCTACTGCTCGCTTTATTCAACAGAATACAGATGATAAGTTTTGTCATGTGACTCATTAGGCTGATTGTTTGGTGGAATTCGCATTTGTTTGCACTTGGTTTCTTAGGCATAGCTATGAAGAGAGATCTGCTGAGATCTTCCAGTATATCCCCCGCTGTTGTAGATTTCATTTGTTATTTCGGTGATCTTGTCTATGCCAAAAGGCCGTCAGCATTTCTATTAGAATTCCGTCTTGCCCTGCCATCTTGTTTTTGTTCAATTTGACCAGTGCAGCTTTTACTTCAGTTTTCAGAATTCCAGGTTCTCTGTATTGCTGGTTGTTCCCTTATGTCATGGAAGAGTTCTCCAATATACTCATTCCAGCATCAAAGAATTTTTTCCTTCTCTAATATGCGTGTTATATCTTGATTTTAGGCAGTCTATTGATGAGCATGTCTTCTGTCCTGTTAGTTGTCTTATTTCTTTGTGCATGTCTCTTTTGTTGGTAGGACTCAATCTTTCTATTTCTGCACATTTTTTTATTTAAACATTCTTCTTTAACTTGTCCTTATTTCATTGTGTAATTTTCTGTATTCCATCCCGTATTTTGGCAGGGTTTTCTGTCTCCTTCCCATCATGTTGAGAATCTCATCAGTCATCCAATCATTTTTCCTTCTTTGTCTGGTCTCCTTTGGGATGATATCATTTGCTGATGCCACCAAAAGCGTCTCTTAGTTTGTCCCATTTTGAGTTTCTATTATATGCCTTGTATCTTCTTTTCACATTGTCCATATATTCTTATTTTAGGTTAGGATCGCTCAGGAGTTTGTTGTATTGCAGTTTGGGTGCTATATTAGGCTACTTCAATTTCCACAGTTTCACTCTTAGTTTACATATAAGAGGGCGATGATCACTTCCGCAGTCGGCACTTGGGTAAGTTTTGCAGTGAATTGCTAGTTCAAAACCTTCGTTTATTAATGGTATAAGGTAACCTCGTTTTTTGAGAGTTTTATGTAATTCTTCTAGGTGGGTTTTTGGTGGTGTTTGTCGGCCACTATAGTGCAAATTCTACATGCTATGGATAGATTTTAGACAGCTTTTTGTGTGACATTCTTGGATATAGATACACCACAATATTTTTTATAAATATTGTAAAATTCTAAAATTAAATAATACTATTTCATATAAGCAGTTTCAAGTTCTTAAGGAAAGTTAAATTAATGACCTTTTAGGCTGCCTTCATGTGAATAGGAATTCACTTTTTGAATAATAAGAATTATATGTCATAGTGGAAGGGTGGGTTGTGGTGGTGGCATCAGGATTTTAAAGATGCTTTGGTGGGGCACACCCCTAAAACGGCTGCAAACTTCTATTCTAGGTTAATATTATCAAGGTAAGTCAACCATGATGGAATTCAAACCCTGATCTCATTGTCAGAATGCTATGTTTCAAGTACTTGACCATGTGCCCATTTTTACCAAAACATTATATATACAATAGCATATCAAAAGAATATTGTTGTAACCTAGGGAAAGTTACTGAGTAGAATAATCAAACGAAGGTTGGCAATGAATGATAATACTTAGGACAAGAACAACACATATAAGATTTGCCAGCGGCGAGTAGAAGAAGTAGTCAACGGTTAGAAGTGAGTCAAGTGAATTCCCCAATGAATCTCCAACTGCAGGATATCTACCAATCACCCCACATGGTTAGATGGTGGAACAAAGCTGAATTTAATGTGGGGTATCCGAGCCCATAGGCTCAGACAAAAATTCCCCGTAGACCCTGTATAAAATGGGGTCAGGTAGCTGTTTCTCGGAGATGAGACTCTGCCCTTCGACATAGCCTCATCTTGGAATCCTCTCTGCCCAGAGGCAGAGAGTTTGACCAGCACAGCTGGAGACGAATCTCAAACTGCAGACCAACATACAGTATTTACTACTCTATTTATGTGAATGGGGCCATACCCATTATCATCTGTAGGTATGCTACAACACATATATAGAAATATATATTGGTAAATATTTTATGAGCATTGCTAAGTATTTTACTATAAATATACACCACAAAATATGTTTTATAGAAATCTATAATGAAATCTTTAATATACATATTTGCAGGAATTTATTAAAGTCTTTAACTATAAATGATTCTACTATAGATTTTATAGAAATCTGTAAGTCTTTACTGTAGAAATTTCCTGTAATCTTTTTTATTAAAGAAGTCACTGCAAAGGATTTTACTACAGTGATGTATCTCTGAAGTTACTCTAGAAAAAAGACCCTGCATTTCATTCTCTTCCTCATATTCTTTTATATGCCATGTCTTTTCAGAATGAGAGCAATCACGACTCTCCACAACTTCCTTTCCTTTGTTGCTTTAGGTTATTCTTGCCATTTTACCACCTCTCTTTATTCTTGCTAGAGAAAATGGACCCTTATACTCAGAAAAAAAAAACAGCTGAAATCACTTGGATACATAATGAGGAAGGACGGCTAGGAAAACTCAATACTCACAAGACCTATCAAAGGCTAAAGGGACAGGGTTAGGCCACCTACCTGATAAGCTTGTGTGAATAGAGGGTAAAGTAGGGTGGTGGGCAGTATGATCAAAAGATGAACATTAACAATAGCTACAAAGAATAGGAGGTTGTGGAGATCTATGATCACCCATGTCATGAAAGGACATGGTATATAGATGACCATCTATTCACTCAAATTAGTGAAATAGGTTATTTGCTGTTTCTTCCAATTCTCTTGACTTCAATATATCCTGTGAGTGTTAAATAATCCAAACCTTCTTTCTTCAGTATATGTCCCAGCAATTTTAGTTGTCCCTTTCTGATTGTTTGTAGAAGGTTCCTTGTAGTTCCTCTTCTCCTTAAAACTTGTTATTCATATCTCTGTCCATGGTATATCTTCACAAAAATCACATTTCTATTGCTTCAATACTTTGCTTAGTTTCAGGAAGTCATCTTTCGCTATTTTTATGGTTTGGTTTGTTTTACGGCATACCAACCTGAATGGGTTATTTAATGCTGACAAGATTTTTATTGCTGGTAATATTTTTTTCCAAAAATGTATTGGTGCTAATATTTTTTTCCAAAAATGTGTTGCTGGTAATATTTATTTTCTTCAAAAATGTATTGCTGGTATTAAAACCTATTTTTACCCTTTCAAAGTGTTTTGACCCCAGTTCGGGGTTAATTATTTGCCCATAGTTGGGACCCTAACAGGTCCTACCACCCTGAATCAGGGTGGACCTGGGAACACCAGCAATTAAGAGGTGGTTCCATGCTCCTCAAAGCCTCCCGATCAGAGGCCTTGCTGCTGGATGTAGTTTATCGTTTTGCCCAGGACATGCTATTTTTATGTGTCACACTTTCCATCACTTGTGTTTAAATTTTAAAAGTAGTTAAGTTTGAGCACCTGCTTCATTTTGACATCCCCAGTATGTAGCTTATAGCTTACACTGTCTTTTACTGACAATCATGCATTTTGTCTTCTTACAATTCATTGTTAATTAACTAGTTCATGCTGTCAACACAATGTCATTTGTGTTAGGTTTGAATTGTTATGCATCACTATCCAATTCATGAGATCTTATCAACTGCACCCAAGTAATTGTGGTTAAGCTTTACTAGATACATCATAATTCAGGACAGGTTAAAGAAGATTTCTTCTGTCAAAATATAACATTAAAAACAATAACAATGAGGATATTAACCTGAAAAATGCTTTCCAAATTTTCAGAGAAAGAAAAACAAAGGTTAAATGAACTGATGACCAACACTGTTCATTTTTTGTTTGCTTTTTTTTTTTTGGCTTTTTTTAATCGTCTCACCCCAAGCAAGGCAGGAAGCCACTAGCACACAAGGGGTTACGGAGAGTTGGAGCGAGAGCAAATAGAAGTGATAGAAGAAAGGATGAAGAGAAGGATAGGGGATAGATCAGGGCATCTGGAGACGTTGATTGACATTACATTTGAATAGTTGGAGATTATAGCTATCAGAGAAACAAGAAGATGGGAGGGAGTTTCACAGGCGAGAGGTGCGAGACATGAAACTATTAGAGTAGAAGAGACGGCTACATTTAACAGTTTTGACAGTGAAAGGGTGAGAGCGAGATGCCAGCCTAGTAGAACGCTTAAATTCATGAAGTTTGGGAACCAGCGAAAGCAGCTCATCGGAGCCGTTACGGTGAAAGTATCTGTAAAAAAGACAGAGGGAGGTGATGGCGCATCTGTGAGAGAGCGATTGCAGACGAGATGCCAGATCAGGACCAATTACATTGCATATCCGTCTCAGGATCATATCAAGAGCCTTGAGACAAGCATAAGTGGTACCAGACCATATATGGCAGCAATAATCCATGCAAGGGCGAATGGTTGATTTATAGATTTGAAGGATCGACTCTGGCAGGAAAAATTTCCTGGCAGAGCACAGGGAGCCAACTTTGCTTGCAGTGGACAAAGCTATTGCTATTTTATATAAAATTATGTATTTAGTTCTAATATTCCAGATTTTGTACCTTGTAAAATTAAAATGTCATAGGTTGAATACAGTTGGAACAATCAAGTAAATGCACAAATTTAAATATCTGGGAAGTGTTCTAACAGATTGATTCGTTTTCTACCATTTATCAACACTTTGTGGCTTATGTAAAGCCAGAAAATATTTTTAGATTCTAAGAATATTGTTGTTTGGAGATGATAATGATTTAATGATACAAATCCTAATAATTAACCCATAGCTGGAGGGAGAAGAGGTGGATTCATACCTAATCAGAATATGATAAACAAACAATAAATTATAATGCAGATATAAATTGGGGGATCAATTTTATATTATAATCAATATATAAATTGATTCCTCACTTTGTGGCCATGGTAGTTTTGTATACATTTATATTCCAGAGAATGTAAATTAAATCTAAAAGATATACCTGTGTAGCTAGTCAGTATTTCATCGATTGATTGATTTGTTTTCTATGGCTTATCAACCCTTTGCAGGTTATTTAAAGCCAGGAAAGTGTAAGGATTTTTGGGGAATAATAATGGTTTAGTGATACAAATCTTACTAATTAGCCCATAGCTAGGAGGGAAGAGGTGGATTCCTACCTAATCAGAATTTGATGAACAAGAAATTATAATGTGGATATAAAGTGGGGGATCAATTATATATTACAATCAATATATGAACTGATCCCTCATTTTGTGACCACGAAGAAGAGAAGATGTGGCGTCATACCTTTCCCAAGGTTATTTTCACATGTGAATATAACGAGCATAACTGGAATTGGAACTCACCCCTCCGATTAACAATTCCGAGCCATTATCCATTACACCACCCGCATATCCAAGCTTACAGCACCTGATATTCCCAAGCAGTTACCCATCTCAGTACTGATTAGGCTCAATGTTGCTTAACTTTGGTGATCATATGGGAAACAGTGTTTTGATGTGATGTGGGCATAAGCCTGTTCTAACAGAGGATGGAAAATGTGACAAAGTCTGAAGACGCATTGGAACAGAATATATAATGTTCCCATGACGCCATGTTTTTTAAACTACCTTTACTCCTCAGCAGTGTTTATTGCTTTAAAAAGCAATGATTAGAATTGGAACTCTAAGCATATAATTATATTAAGCACCTTAAGCCATAATATAGCATACCTTAACAATTATATATATATATATATATATATATATATATATATATATATATATGGCGGAATAAACAAACAGGGAGATATTTGTTTAAATTGTACACATTAAAAAGTGCTCATTTCAAGTAGGAAAACCAAACTTGCAAAGCAATTTAATATCTTAAAAGGTAAGAACACTGACCGGAACCAAGGTCATGTCAGCTGGTATGTTCAGTCTGAACATACCACCTGATGAGACCTCAGTGGTCGAAACCACAGTAGTGTTCTGATCAGCATTCTTACCTTTTAATATATATATATATATATATATACATACACACAAAATTATGTATACAGTAATGAAAAACAAAATGTCTGCACAAAATGTATTGACTATAAGAAACATATCAATGCCTCAAATGTTCGAACTGTTTGCCCCGCCCCTGTCATTCACACACTCTTCTTCACCTGCAAAATATTTAACTAACTATTTTTAGCCAACACGTTTACTTCTTTGACGGACTTTATCAAGGCAGTGTAGGGTTTATTTTGTTACACGTGTTTATATACAAGAGCATAGGTATATTTCATATATATACATGCATACATACATATGTGTATATATATATATATATATATATATATATATATATATATATATATATATATAAATGTTTTTAATGAATTAAATGGATCCTAGAACCACTATTATAATACTTACATACAGTATTTTCAGCAAACATGAATAAACATGTCCGCAATAAGACGTCGTGTCAAAAGGAATGGTTTTCCCATGACACCACTTTTTTTTCTTTTTAACTACCTTCACTCCTCGGCAATGTTTGTTTTAAAAAGCAATGATTAAAATTGGAATAAAACTTCAACATATGATGAAAGTTATACATTTTCTTTTTTCTTGAGAATTTATAACAAAAATAATAAACGCTATTTATTGGATAGTTTATTTACAAGAATAGTTTTCTATTTACAACATTCTAAAAAACTAATACAATTAGAACTAATACAATGCAATATTTATCACTTATCAATTTATAAAGAAATAAATGTGAAAACAATTATCATTCATAAGTTTATAAACGTTGACTAAATTATTAAAATATGTGAACCAACCATAAGGAGATTCTTATTATTTACCATTTTATAAAGTTCGAATCAATTGGCAATTAGCTGATGTTTTATCAACCATTCCAATAAACAATTGAATAAATAAAGTGTTTATTATTTTTGTTGTCGATTCCCAAGAAAAAAAAAATATGTATAAATTCACTTTTATATGTTTGGGTTTGGATGTTTCTCAACGGCTGTTGTGATGCGTCTAATGTGGTAGTCTGTAGTGGTAGTGCTTGTTGCTTCTCACTTTCAGTTACTGCCACTGGTAAGCAGCAATGCGAAAAGGGGAGCCAAGTGCGTAAGTCTTCCCCTGCCAGTATATAGTCTCTCCATCAGCAAGCCCTATGTAGTGCCTCCTCGTGGCGACACATGACAACTGAGCACCTTGCGAACTTGGGCTAAACTACAAGGGACGGGGGTAGAGTTTGGCCCCCTTAACTTGTGGCATGCAATCCCACCAGTGTGTGGGCACATGCTGGTGCCCATGAACCAAATCCCAGCTATGGGTTAAATAGGTCCACTGTCTTGTGGAAATCTTCGGGAGAAGGAAAGACTAAGGAGTAAACCCTACACAAATCCGGAGTGGAGCCCCTAAGGAGGATGGACGGCACTCTGTGCTACCTTCCGGCAACTCTTGCAGCCGTGCTGGTACCAAACTGTATTGGTTCATCCTTTCCTTTGGACTCTGCTAGCATGGCTGAGAGGGGGAACTAGATGTCCGGGCAGCCCTAGTTCTCTATACATCCTGCCCAGGCTCGTAGCGCACTGGAGAGGACACTCCAGCGACATCACAAGACATCGGGCGCTTTTCCATCATCTCCAGAGACGGGCGGATGCTGATAAATGTTTGGGTTTTATTAAAATTCTAATCACTACTTTTTAAATCAATAAACATTACAAAAGAGTAGTTAGTTCAGTTTAGTTTTTCCTTCTGCTTGTGCTGTAAGGCATCATGGGAGACACAGTTGTCTGTCAGCGGCAAGGTGAGTGCCCTGGAGAAGAGATATCTCATGAACTCTGAGAGTATCTGCCACTGAGTTGCTCCAGCATCTTCTTGGTCTACCTCTCACTCTCCGACCAGAGTGTATGCTCATAGGGCTGGTTGGTTGAAAGGCATATGAGTAAGGTGTCCAAACCACTTGATTCTCTGTCGTTCGATGTGTTGTATGATTGGTATTGCAACTACTATAACTCTTATTGCCTCATTCTTGATCTTGTCTCGCTTAATCTTGTTTACTGCTTTCCTCAGGCATTTCATCTCACAAGTGATCAGTTTCCTCTCGAGGGTTTTTGTTAGAAGCCATGTCTGTCACTAGCATGTCAGCATTGGTAGGAAAATGGCATTGATGAGATTTGCCCAACCCCTCGTCCACATTGTGGGAGATGGAAACAGGTAATGCTGGCCAACAGGGCACTGGCAAGGCTGTGACTGGCTTAGCTGAGGCCAACAGTGGATAAAAATTGCTCAAGGAAACAAAAGAAGATACAAAAGTGTGAAGGTAGTTAAAATAATAGCAGTGTTGAGGGAAAAACCATCCTTTTGACACACTGTCTTATTGCAGGCAGGTTTGTCCATGTTTGAAGATTTTATAGTAAGAATCGTTGTTATTTTGTTGATACAACTTTTTAGCCAACCATTTCTTCAGATAAACAATATGTATTGAAAGCAATTTTCTTTTCATGTATCATTCTCCAAGATGAATATCAATAAGGTTAAACAATGTTTAGAAAATAATGATTCATCTGAAACTTACAGAATAGATCCGTTTTCAACTTAACGAATGAACAAGGTTTCAATTCGAAGTAACTCCAACCTACAACGTCAGAAAACTCTTAAATATTCAGTGATTATGATGAGTAATGTTAATAACTTTTGATTCCTTTTGTTTAGGAGATCAGTTTCTTCCTCTTTGATGAGTCATAAGGTCAAGATAGCATTGTGGTGTATTGATAAAAAATGCACTCCCACCTCAGAGGAAAGACGAGGAATATTTAACAGTTCATCACAGAGCAAATATGAGCCAGATGACTACAATTCAGGCAATAAAAATAAACATACGCATGCGAAGAAGAAGAAGAAAGGGTCTGATAAAGCTCTTGCAATTTGGAGGCTGACTTCTGATAATGCTTTTCCAAAGCATTTCACAAAGGTCAAATAAATCTCTCACATATTGGAAACAATGGTCAATAATGCCTTTACAAACTGGGGGCAAAGGTTCGATGATGCCTTTACAAACTGGGGGCAAAGGTTCGATGATGCCTTTACAAACTGGGGGCAAAGGTTCGATGATGCCTTTACAAACTGGGGGCAAAGGTTCGATGATGACTTTACAAACTGGGGGCAAAGGTTCGATAATGACTTTATGAATTTGAGACAAGTATCCAATAATATCTTTACAAATTGTAACCGAGTGTCTGATAATGCCTGTACAATTGGTAGACAAGGGTCTGATAATGCCTGTACAATTGGTAGACAAGGGTCTGATAATGCCTGTACAATTGGTAGACAAGGGTCTGATAATGCCTGTACAATTGGTAGACAAGGGTCTGATAATGCCTGTACAATTGGTAGACAAGGGTCTGATAATGCCTGTACAATTGGTAGACAAGGGTCTGATAATGCCTGTACAATTGGTAGACAAGGGTCTGATAATGCCTGCACAATTGGTAGACAAGGGTCTGATAATGCCTGCACAATTGGTAGACAAGGGTCTGATAATGCCTGCACAATTGGTAGACAAGGGTCTGATAATGCCTGCACAATTGGTAGACAAGGGTCTGATAATGCCTGCACAATTGGTAGACAAGGGTCTGATAATGCCTGCACAATTGGTAGACAAGGGTCTGATAATGCCTGTACAATTGGTAGACAAGGGTCTGATAATGCCTGCACAATTGGTAGACAAGGGTCTGATAATGCCTGCACAATTGGTAGACAAGGGTCTGATAATGCCTGCACAATTGGTAGACAAGGGTCTGATAATGCCTGCACAATTGGTAGACAAGGGTCTGGTAATGCCTGTACAATTTGTAGACAAGGGTCTGGTAATGCCTTTATAAATGGGGGACTAGGGTCAGATAATGCCTTTACAAACTGGGGACTAGGGTCTGATAATGCCTTTACACATTGTAGACAATGGTCTTAAAAGAACTGTAATAAAAGGTGAAATAAAACTTACCATTTCTACCATAGTTCTTATGTCAGGAAGATAAAGATTTGCAGTTAATATTGCGAGTGCATTTGCTGGTCGACGATTGTTCTCTTGCTGTATTACATAATCCGAACACTGTTCATTCTGTAGTTCTTCCTCTGAAAGAAGACCTGGGCCCCATTCTGGAGGTGTGGCTGTTAATTTTTTGAAACGCTGAAAATAAAAATGTACATAGAATCATTAGAGTTTTGACATCAGTTTAAATATTTGCTTTGTTACATATTTGCAAGCATTAAAAGTGCACTGATCTCACAATTCTCCATGGCAAATCTCAAAGTGGATTCCTGCAATCATCACAAAAGCAACAGCAGCTGAATACAGTGTATGAACTAATAGTGAAAAGGCAGAGATCTAATTGGAGTGAGCTAATTTCAAATCCAGCAGACATTAACAGCTTCAACCAATACAAAATAAAAAAACAAAACAAGAAACATGTTATGTTACAAGAAACATGGTTATAGTGTCTGATAATGTTATTTATTATCTTTTCCTCAAAAATTCCAATGGATTTTCCTTACACATGTTTGTATTCATTCTGACCTGGAGATGCATACAATATGGATGTGAAATGCATTATGAGTAAAAGCTTTTCTACTTTGTCTCATTTATAATAACTATCTCACTTGTTGGCTATTTGTAGCATGTGGGTGCTTCCTTACTTTACTCGATTCAGCAGCAGCAGCAACAGAATTAATCAACAACTGGAAGTCCCAGAACTCGTAAATACGCTGACCAAGCCCTATTCGGCCTCTTTTCCACATTTTCTTTTCAGCAGCCACGACCTTCAAGGCCCAGCTCAAAGGGCTACTCTCAACCCTTGCTGCAGAAGACACATACCAGTCCTAGCAGTTTGACATTCAGATTTCTTGTTCATTATAGGAAGAAGTGGAGAAATCTTCCTTTGAGACACCTACCCAAAGGAAAAATTACACACAACCCTTGGTGCAGAAGACTCCTACCACTCATAGCAGCTTAACACTGTTTTCTCATTCCACATGGGAACAGAGAAATCTCTCTCGACAAAACATCTACTCAAAGGAAGAACTTTGTTAACTGGTAAACTCAACATTTTTCCCCTTGAAAAATTCTCAGTACATCATCTGTACATACTTGTTTAATTCTTTGCCTGTCAATTTGAAATTCCCCTGGAGGCTACATGGATTGACAAACATCTGATGATGGCTAGAGAGCACAACGGTCAAAATGTTGTGAAAAAATAACAACAAAGATGAGGATAATTATCCAAATGTACATAATGTAAATTAAGATAAAGGGGTCTAAATATCTTATTATTTACTCATAACAAAAGGGAGAAGTGGGCTCATGCCTTTAACCCTCTGCCTGTCCAGGGCATTTTCGTGTGTACTATCCAAATGTCCATGCTTGTTTTTAGATTTATAACTATTGCAAAGCAACTTTGTTTATTTGGCAAATAAAATGTGCTGATATATAGTGTTTCACATAATAAAAACTATCAGACCATATTTACACTATGCTCTGTGCATCATATGTGATGCAAAGGTTATAATCCTTTTAATAAAGTGGTAACACTAAGGACACTTAAGAGTTGACTATTGAGCAGGACGTCTGAGGAAAGGCCTAATCTAATATTTTGTGCATCATATGCGACCACAGGATGCTTGCCTGTTTTCAGATTTATAACTATTGCAAGGCAACTGAGGTTATTTGACAAATAGAATGTGTTAATATATAGTGTTTCACATAATAAAAACGTACAAATCATAAGTTATTTACACTGCCCTTTGTGCATCACATGTGATGCAAAAGTTATAATCATTTCAATAAAGTGGAAAAATAGATGTCTTTCATTTAAGACCTTACATTATCAGCCAAGCCTCCTGTGGTCACATATGATACACACAACATTAGATTAGGCCTTTCCTCAGATGTCCTGCTCCATAGTAGACTCTTTTCTTAAGCGTTCTTAGTCTTACCATTTTACTGCAATGATTTCACCTTTGCATCACATGCAATGCATTGGTCTTTATTATGTGAAACACTATATATCAGCACATTCTATTTGCCAAATAAGTTGAGTTGCCTTGCAGTAGTTATAAATCTGAAAGCAGGAAAGCATCCTGCTGTCATATAGTGATTTTCCAAGCGTAGCTTAGATGTGACACAAGGCCGAAAATATGGAGCACCTAGTGAGGATCAAACTCAATTCTCAGCCATAATTGATCTAGCCAGACAAGCTTTCTAACCTTTACACTACATCGAGGTGCCCAACATCCTGTAGTCATAGATGATACACACAATATTAGATCAGGCCTTTCTTCAGACGCCCTCCTCAATAGTAGACTCTTTTCTTAAGCACCCTTAGTTTTACCACTTTATTGCAATGATTTTAACCTTTGCATCACATGCAATGCATAGGTCTTTATTATATGAAACACTATATCTCAGCACATTCTATCTGCCAAAATAGCTGAGTTGCCATGCAGTAGTTATACACACCTGAAAACAGACAAGCATCCTGTAGTCATAGATGATACACAAAATATAAGATTAGGCCTTTCCTCGGACGTCCTGCTCAAGAGTAGACTCTTTACTTAAGCGTCCATAGTTTTACCACTCTTTTAAAATCATGGCTCGTGTGCACTACATATGATGCACTGATGTGGGAATCAGTCCTTTGCATCACATATGATGCTCAGGACAGGCAAAGGGTTAACAAGTTTTATGCATGATAAAATGGTTTATAGTCTACGCAATAAGAAAATGGGTGATGTAATAACTGACATCTAATTAAAAAAAATGCACATGTCACAAAAGATTAAAAACCTGATAGGTTACCTATGAAGAAATGATTTAGAAATGTACTTTTACACATATAACAGACATTAAACCTTTTCTCTGGACATGCATACATTGATAACCCTGTCAGTAGTAGCAGCCCTTTTTTGGCATGCATAAAAAAAAATCTGAGAGCATGCTTGCTGTGAATCCCCAAGGAGCAAGCTCTTCTTCCTTTACTTCAGGCTGAGGTTGAGATAGGATGCTAAAATTAACGTTCCTTTAGTAGCTGTTCATGACTTAAACCATACACATCATTCACTCTTTAATTCACCAACAGAGTACGTCCAAGTTTTTCTTCATTCTTTTTATCAAGACTCCCTTAAGAACATTCCCTGAATATGTACTCTTTCATGATTTATCCAAAAAATTTTCTCTACATGAAAATGTTCTTGATAGAATAAAATTTTTCATTTGATTAAAAACCAACAGTGTGCCAAGTCTTATAGCCCAGAGATGTTCTCATTGTTGAATAGGGCTAATCACAATTATTACTTGAAATTTTTTATATCAGTTTATATTAAGTCCTACCAGCCTTTTCTCTGTAAGAAGAAGTGGTTGCTGGGCTTTAATGTTTTTTTTTGCATATAATATTTGTCTGGGGTTGTATATTTTTTTGTTGCTGTGCACATATTTTTGTTCTTGATTTTTATTCTGATCAGAGAGGACTGATATACTGGTTTAACCATTTTTAATTGTTACAGTGGAGCGGCTCAGATAGAGGAATCAGAGAGCCGAGTTCGAATTCCAGTCGAATCCATTAAATTCACTTACGTGCTAATAGCCTTGGGAAAGGTAGGAATTCTCTCCCCCCCAAGCTATGGGTAAATAGCAGGACAGACCTGGTTCTATAGCCTTGGATGGCAACTGGTCTACCGCAGAAAGAAATCTGCTTTATCAGTCATGTATTGAAAGACATATGATCGTTTAAGTATGTATCACGAATGGCACTTAACTGACTGATATATCAGTATTTCAATTTTAATTTAAAATAGATATAAAATAGTTATAAATTGTTTCTTTTCTTCTGTCTGAATTCCTGGGATGAGAAGTTATTATTTACACTATTTACATTCAGACTAATATCCTCATCTTTGTTGTTGCTATCACAACGTTTCTGGCCATTGTGCACTTCATCAGGTTTATATCGATCTGGGTAACCTTGAGGGAATTCCAGACCGAACCCTTTATTTAATCTACAGGTGTAGACTGTTCTCATTCGACTGCTCATGTCTAGGGATATCTCGTCTTGTTCTTATTTTTAGTACTGCTCAGTTATCATTTCTTTCTTTTGTTAGGAACTGCTTTGTAATATGTCTGATTTTATTGCTCCAGCAAATGCGTTACTCTCTCTTGTCTGGATATGAAAAGTAAAACTGAAGAATATACAATCATTTCGTTAATTCCCAGCCTAAATACCAAAGTAACCCTAGGGCAGTTCTTTTTCTCTTTGAAAAGCATTCAAGGAATGACTGGAAGTAAAAAATGATGAAACTATTCATACGACCTCAAATGAAAGAAACATAAGCTATGAAAAACAAAAAGTAATTGCTAAAATACAAAAATAAAATCATATGCATTGTGAGTAAGCAGTAATCTTCAATGAGGAGATTTTCAGACTGATTATGTAAGGATTAATCCATCTATTAATTTTACAAAAGAGAATACTTTTATTGAAAGTTTTTTTTTCTTTTCTTTCTCTGCTTGAAAATAATAAGATTGTATTAATTTAAATTTCTTTCTCTACCTTCCAAACCTTTTTTGTGAGGAAAAGAGTTTCTATGTTTTCATAATATGAGACATTATAAAAGATCAGTTTTTTTCATTTGTCAAGAAACAGATATTGTTATTTAGCCATTGTTTTCACTATTATTGAGAAGGCTTGTTGTTACTTTATCTCATTTGGTGAGATAAAGTAACAGCAAGCCTGCTCAATAATCCAGAACCCTCCACAGTATCTAAGTTAATTTCCAGCTTCTCCAGTCATTTTCCTTAGGCTTTTCAGGAAGATTTCCACTACTTTGATAACAACTGGTACAACACTCACTTTCAGGTTCCACACCATCCTTAACTTTCTGGTTAGATCAAGATTATTATCTCTCTCTCTCTCTCTCTATATATATATATATATATATATATATATATATATATATATATATATATATATATATATATGAAGAAATATAGTTTCAAGGTGTGCTATATTTATGGGATAAAGTGCTCAATATCAGAGATAGAACGTATGTAAATATAAAGGTGAACATTGAAGTCAACACTCAGAGGCGACAGGCTGTTTCATGCTGGATGTAATCGTCAGGTGACCTGACGATTGTGTCCAGCATGAAACAGCCTGTTGCCTCTGAGTGTTGACTTCAATGTTCACCTTTATTTATTTATTTATTTATATATGTATATATATATATATATATATATATATATATATATATATATATATATAAAGTTGTATCCTCTGTTTGTTTGTTATCAAATTCCTCCTAGGGATTTTGAAATATATCCTCCATAACCATAGATATTCTGAAACTATATTACCCAGGATATTTGGATTAGTATATTTCATTTTGATCAAAGGGGATCTCAGGGTACACAAAACCCCCACTGAAATTTTTTTTCCATTTGATTTAAATTAAATTTATATTTGAACAAGGGAATGACTCCTATCCAAAATATAGGAGAAAGCCAGAAGATGGAGGTCACATCAGCAAGATCATTGAGTAATATTGAAATATGAGGGGGTACCCAAAAGTAACTGGAATTGTTTTTTGTGTGACAAGCCCGTAGTAGTTCAGACTTCCACCGCTAGATGCCACTTGAGGCCACCCTCAGGGATCAGTGTGCTAACTGGTGTCATCATGGGAAGACGTACAGCTCTGTGGTTCACATTTGTTTTGAAGTGCTTCACACCTTTTCGTCTACTTTTACCTTGGCTGAAAGGATGCCTGTCGTAAACAGTTGGAAGTTGATCCAGACCATTTTTTCTAAGGTCATCACTATGGCTACGACCTGGAAACGAAGCAGCAATTAAGTTAGTGGAAGCATCCAACGTCACCATGACCCCAAAAAGTCCAATGTCAAGACGATGCTGATTTGTTTCTTTGATGTGAAAGGAATTCTCCACAAAGAATTTGTTCCTCCTGGTCAAACTGTTAACCAGGCTTTTTACTTGGAAGTCCTGAAGCATTTGCGAGACAAGGTGAGACGAAAACGCCCTTAACTGTGGCAAAGTGGAGGGTGGTGGTTGCATCACGACAATGCGCCAGTGCACACCGCCTTGAGTGTTAGACAGTTTGTGACTAAGAATGGCATGACCCCACTTCCCCACCCTCCCTATTCACCCGATCTCGCCCCCCCCACGTGACTTTTTTCTTCCCCCGAATGAAAAAAGTCCTCAAAGGAAAACGTTTTGCAGATGTGGAAGAGCTTAAGAAGAAAATGACGGAGTCATTAAAAAACAAACTTCCCAAGAGTTCCAGGACGGCTTTCAACAGTGGAAAACACGTCTGGTTCGGTGCATTGCTTCAAATGTAGAATACTTTGAAGGTGATAAAAATATAAACATGCAACAATGAATGAATAAAATTATATGACACAATTCTGGTTACTTTTGGGTCCCCTCTCGTACATCATTTTTCTCCACAAATTATAACAATGATTTAAAATCAATCATCTTTTTTTTTTTACAGGCATGGATAATTCAGCTAGTTATTAATAATATTATTATTATTTAATGCATTTGTGGTACGTTAATATAAAATATTTATCACTGGAGATTGCGTGCCAAAAAATTCCCACACCTTCACTATATCTTTACAGACCCCACCACATCTTTATGTTCACAGCAGATGTCTGGTAATCAGTCTGCTTAATCCTGCAATTTCCTTGCATTAAAAAAAATGAAAATAAATAAATGAACCGGTATGTTCATAGTTCTTTATCCCTTCCCATTAATTTTTTTATTTGTGGGTGTATGGTGTAAATATATATTTGAAGTCTACCATTCATCCATGCACTGAATATTGCTGCCACAAATTGTCTGGTGCTCCTACTATGTATTTAGAGATTCTTGAAAAAATACAAAAGAAGAATCTGCAATATTATTGATCTTGACCTGGCATCTCACCTTCAGCCACTTTTCTACCACCAACATAGCTTCCTTGTGCCTGTTCTATAAATACTTTCATGATAATTGTTCTGATGAGCTTTTCTCTTTGGTACCTAGACTTGATGAATTTAAGCACAGTATTTCTTTGGTAACAAAGAAAAGGGTACTGACCTGCTACATGACATCTGTCCTCCTTAATGGCAGTAAATGTTGGACGGTCTCCTCAAAGATGAAGAGGAGATTCAAAGCAATGGAGGTATGGTTCTACAGAAGGATGCTAAGGATATCATAGACTGATTGTGTGAGCAACGATGAAGTTTTGAAGAGGATGCAAACAAGCAGAAAGCTTATACTTAACATCAGGAAGAGGCAGCTGAAATTTCTGGGACACATAATGAGAAAAGAGGGCTTGGAGAATCTGATACTCACAGGTTGAATAGAGGGAAAGAGAGACAAGGGGAAGCAATGCATGACATAGCTGGTGGGCTTAAGCAAGTGGATGACAGAACATGGCCTAAAGGAAGTTGAGTAAATGGGTGGCAAAACAAAAAAAAACTTAGAATAGCAAATTGGTTTGGTTTGTTTTACGTCATATCAACCTCAATGGGTTATTTAATGCCAACAAAACTTTTATTGCTGGTAATATTTTTTCCTTCAAAAATCTATTTCTGGTAATATTTTAAAAAAATGTATTGCTGTTAATTTTTTTACAAAGTATTTCTGGTATTAAAACCTATTTTTACACTTTCATAGTATTTTGACCCCAGTTTGGGGGTTAACTATTTGCCCATAGCAGAGACCCTAACAGGCGCTACCACCCCAGGTCAGGGTGGACCTGGGAACACTAGCAATCAAGAGGTGGTTCCACAGTCCTCAAAACCTCCTGATCAGAGGCCTTGCTGTTGGAAGCAGTTTATTGTCTTACCCAGGATGCAGATGTAGTTTATTATCTTACCCAGCACGGTCTGAAGTTGAGATTGTAATACCTGCTGCATTAAAGTTCAATATGGTGAGAGAGTCAAGTGCAAACAGGTAACATGCTATAGAAATGCGTATGTTCTTGTGATATATTAGTGCTGTTCAGGAGTGTCGTTGAACTTGATATTATGACACAAACCTACATTACTTTTGTCTCCACGATGCTGAGTTTTCTCATAGTGTAACCTTGTTTACCATTTCAAATCATCATTAGGCATTCTCATGCAATGAATAATTGAACC
>OZ038490.1:9853347-9885847 GCA_964036315.1 Acanthosepion esculentum | reverse complement strand
TTTTCGCAGATGTACTATTAAGTAATTCATCCAATTCGATATTTGTGACTTTTACCCATCCTTCACCGGGAATCTGCTAATGTCAGCTATAAATCTAGCAAAAAAATGACTGTCCTATTAGCGATCGTGAAATAAATAGCATAAAGCAGGCACAAAAAAACTATATTATTCCATAATGGTTAATTGTGGACCAAAAGAAGTAACCCAGAATTTAATATGGGAGCACGTGATTCAGCAGTGGCATGCGAAATTTTTGGAATACTATTATTGTGTCGACTTAGATTTATTTTCGACATCAATGACACCGGACTTTATAGAGATGATGGTGTAATTAAACTGTAAAACTAGCCCAAGAAATATAGACCGATTGAGAAAAGAACTGATCATTTTTTTTAAAGCTCACAAACTATATATTACACCATTACCACCAATGTTAAAGTGATCAACTTTCTCGACGTAACCTTAGACCTGAATATGCAAAAGATCTACATAATCAAAGTGCAACTCTTCTGGATGGTCTCCTTGTTTAAGTTGGTGAATACTGCCATAATCCTTGCCTTCAGTTCATCTTTGGCGTTACAAGGAGTTTTGTTGGTCACTCGCTCAACTGCGCCCCATACATAATAATCAAGGAGTTGTCGTTTACGGAGTTAGGTGGCCAGATGTCAGGGATGATATGGTCGCAGAAATTGTCTGAAAGCCATGACTGGGTTCTCCTGTAATAAACCCGACCGTGTGTCACATCATGTCTCAGTGGAGAGACGAGGTAAATAATATTAAGAACACCAGACTATATAGAGATGACAGTAATTCTCCTCCGTAAAACTAGCCTGCGAAATATAAACCGATTGAGAAAGAAACTGACTAAATTTTTCAAAGATCACGTGCTATATATCACAACTACTACCAATGCTAAAGTGATCAACTTTCTCACTGTGACATTAGACTTGAATAATGGTTATTACAAACCATATACCAAAGATCTGTATAAAGAATCAAACCGCTACCACAAAATTCTAGATAATTTACATAAATCAGTCCAAATTAGATTATCCACCAACCCCATGTCACTTTCACAGGTATGGCGCTCACACGTGTCTTCCAAAACCCACCACCGATGTACTAAGTTTTCTCTTTGGTTGACTTGACATTGTAACAATGCTTATACTTACTTACCCTAACATCTGAACTAATAAAAAGAGAACGGGCATCCCGTTAACCATAACCTCCCAGTGATAAACTATGTACAAACCTTCCTTTGGTTGTTCCAATTCTGCGCAAGACTAACTTGAGCTCGACCATTAATACAATGCTTCTACGTACTTACCCTAACTCCTGGATCAAAAAGAAAACGGGCATACCCAAGAGATATTAAAAACTTTGTTCCACTACAGTCACTATAAAAAAGAGAATAAACTCAATTTTGTTGTATGCTTCTTCTGAATTGTTTAAATACGAACACGCATAAAATACACACAAACTTTTAATCTCCTTACGTCCCAGTCACTGGTATAAATGGTAGGAAGTGGTAGGTACTGTATGTGTCTATGCGAGACTGTGTGAGTCACGAATAAGTATCGTGTGTTACGATGACCGCAGAATCGGAGATTGATAAAATTTATCGATTCTGATTTGATTCAACTGTATGTTTGCTAGACGAAGAAATCCGTCTCGAGAATGCCACTTCGTTTCTGATTAGCTCAAGAGCTGCGAACTCATATCCTGGTTGGGAACAGATTTCGTGTCCGATAGGATCGGTAGACTATAATATTCGTATCCTGGTCGGGACGGTTTTTCATTGGTTGGTTGAAATATGACTTCATCATATAGCGAGTCTTAATATACAGGGTTAGGCAAAGGTCGCGCACCATAGGGGTTAATGGATAGATCGATGGCGTCCTGTTGAGTGGACAGCGAGGTCACCAGACCTCACACCCTTGATTTTTTTTCTGTGGGGCCATTTGAAATCCGTTGTTTATCAGCTGTACCCAAGAAATATTGAGGAACTTAAAGAAAGAAATGAATATGAATGCAGCAAAATGACAGAGGAAACTCTCAGATGTGTTAATGAATCATGAAGGCACAGAATTGAAATGTCTCTTCAGTTTTACTCCAGTACTAAAATATTTATTTTCCGGAAATTCTTTTCTTTCAGAAAATAAAACCTGCTGCAACGGTATTTCCTCTATTGCCCGAATTAATAACGAAAAAGAAAGAAAAAAATGCAAATCAGATTCAATTACAAAGAAAAAATATTTATTTCTAACCAGCTAAATAAGGGTTCTTGCAAAAATTTGTCCCTTAGGACAACCTATTCTCTGACTAACACAATGTAAAAAAAAAAGTAGCAGAAAACAAACTTAAAAATTACAATGCACAAAAAAAAAAGAAGCGCCCACCTGCTGTGTCAATGATAACAATAAAAAAGGGAGAAAGAGCCTTAGCTCTACAGTACACTTTCAGTCCTTTCAAAGTTCCAAAGTTTTTATGTTTTTTTTCTTTCTTGTGGAGGCAAAGTTCTCTTCCTGGTGACCAACTCCCTTCTTTCTTCACTTATTTTCCTCCCGTCCGCCTGGAAATTACGCTTTTCTTTTACGGCCGCTAGAAGGTGGAAATTTACATAAACATGTGGTAAAATACTTTATCAAAACGCACGTGTTCGCTCCTTCGTCTTCTTCTCAAACGGCTTTGGCTCCAAACTCTACTTACGGACTTCTTTTCAACTTTCTTTTCTGGGGCTTCTTCAAGAGGACTTCTCAAAACTTTCTCTGAAGAGGAAACTTACCCTCAGCAACTTGTTACCCATGCATCTTTACTTTGCAAACGCTGCCTGCCTTTTCAGCGGGAAGAGAGAAAACGAACCTCTTCTCTCTAAGCGATCTCGTTTCCAACTGCTGCTAAGGTCCGGTCCCAGTTCTCCCTTCCCTTTCAAAGGGCAGCTCACCTTTGAACCGTCCAATCACAGTCAATTAAAAAAAATATCAGCAGGTTCTTAGGGCCGGTAACAGAGAGAGTCTTTTGTTCTCCCTTGACCTCAAAATTTTCAAACTCTCCCGACAAAAAAAAAATTATTTTCTTATCTTGATCTACATAAATTCAAAAAACATCTAAGTGCATGTAACACACTAAAAAGTTGTCATCCCTACTATTTACACTTCTAACTTTCCTACGAGGTCTAGCAGAGGCAACCGGACTTCTAATATTATCTCGAACAGGAGAAGCGTCAACCTCCAAATCGGATACTTCCCTGGTACAGCAGTCTGATGAGAATGGGTGATAGACAATTTCATCGGAAAAAGATGCCTCAAATAATGCTTCTGGATATTTCCATCAGCCCTCTTAATCTTAGCGGTCAGCACATGGTCTGTAGGGAATCTCTTCAGCCTTAAGATAAGCTTAAAGATATAGGCGAAAACTCTCATTAATTTTGGAAAGGATGAAAACCTGTTGAAATCAACTACCGGGGCAACATCCTGAACCACTGAAATATCAGGAACAACGTTAGCCAAAACCAACCTTTGACTATTGTGACTCAAACAATTCAGTTCATTGTGCGGCCAATTCACAGTGTTCCCCGACAACCACTCAGACCCAAATATCCAAAACTGAAACTGCGATTCAAACTTGTCCAGTGAAATGCCTCTAGTGATCATATCAGCGGGATTGTCAGCCGATGGGACATATCTGAAGTTCAGATCATAACCCTGGTCTCTTAGCCTTTCCACTGCTCCCCGAATGTCTTTCAACCTGTTTCTAATAAACAAACTTTTCGTTTTTGAATCATCCGATAACACCCACGACAACACTATTTGAGCGTCTACAATCACAGTAACGTTTTTCACAGCGTTTACCAGTAAGACCTTCAAAATGTTAGGGACCGTTCTGATGGCAAAGAAAACGGCTAATAATTCCAGATATGGCAAAGTTCTTTTCTCTAATGGTGCTACCTTTGCCTTAGCAAACATCAACCTGGCAGACCCATTCTGTCTTGTATAGGGTGCAAATCCATATGCCTTCCGAGAAGCATCACAAAACACCAACAAACTTGCAGGACCAGTACTATCCAAAACAAATCTGGGGAACCTCAAACGTTCCAACTGTACCAGGTCCTCAAACAATTTACTCCAGACCACCTGGTGTGCAGAAGGAATCCTCTCATCCCAGGTCAACTTTAGCCTCCATAAGTCACTGATAAATATTCTCCCTTTGATAGTGACAGGCAGACATAAGGATAACGGGTCAAAAACACTGGAATTCTGTGACAAGACACCTCTCTTAGTTACGTCAGCAACTTCAGGAGACTTACTCGCTATATGTAATTCATCCGTGTCCGGGTCATAATAACCTAAAACTTTCTCAAATGGAGAGTCCTGAGTAACAAATTTGCCATCAGACTTTCTAATCCTCAAGATATCGCAGTTTGAGTTGCAGGACCTGAGGAAGAAGTTACTCTCCTTCATGATGTCGACAGCATCCTGATACAAACTCAATAGAACAGTTGGAAAATTGTGGGTCTTTATGAGGTTATCCACATAAAAATGGCCCAGCAGCATGTCCCTGCATAAACTCTCAGGGAACCTCCCAACTGAGGATTCAGAAAAACAGTCCAAAAAATCCACATACATGGACTTAAACCCTAACATATAATATACATGAGTCACAGGACACTCTGAATAATTGGCTCCTATCTGAGTATAATGAGAGTCACAAGCTCTATTCCCGAGTAACAGTCTCAGGCACCAAAAAGTCTGTAACATTCCCAAAAGGTACCAATCACTGAGGGAACCTAAACGCAGAGCCATTCATCAAACTTGTCAACGGCATGAGGCCCCAAAATTTGAGCAAATCCACACCTAACAACTCTTGTACAGAGAAAGAATCATCCTGGACACTTGAAAAGTCCACCGCCAATTTAAAACCACTGGCTTGTATACTTTTTACCGCTGCGCTAAGACCCACCATATGAAAATCTAGGTCTAACTTTTAATCCACCAGAAAGGGAATCGATTTCTTTACATTAAGAAGCTTGACGTCCAACAATACTTCACTCAATACTTTCTGCGCCGAACCCAAAAAGGTTTTAATGACAAATTTTCTTTTAGCTGTTTGAACAGGTTTATCATTCAAGGTACTTGAAAGGTAAGACCATTGACTGCCTATGTCTACCAAACAATTTATCCTTTTCTCAGTCTTGCCCTGCCCGATTACAATCTCAAGCACGGGTAGTAATAAATCTGTCCTCAAAACAAGGATTTACATTGACTTGCTTTTTATCAACAGTAGGACACAAAGCGCCGCAATGAAAAAGGCTCTTGCAACCCCAACAAGGCTTAAATTGACCTTGTGCGTAAGGGCACTGCTCGGCAGAATGAGAAGGACTAGTGCATTCGGTGCATAAATTAGCTGATTTGCACACACCCAAGAGGTCCTTTAACGTAGGATATTTTGTACAAGAATAACCAGTATGAATGTTGGAACGACAAAAATTGCACCTGAACTTCTCGGGTGCATCTTTAACTAAGAAATTTTCCAGGGTTGAGGGGTTTTCTATCATTTGAAAGTCCTTAACCTTGCTCGAACTAAGAGCTCTCTGCTTATAAACATTTTTATCAGGACTAGCTATTTTGGGCTTAGTCATTTCTAATGTTCGAATAGCATCTGAATATACGGAGAATAACTCCTCCAATTCAGGGTAATTATTTTCCACCCGGTTGATAACTTCATGCCGAAACGACACTGGCAATTTACTGAACACTAAGTGACTCACAAACTTGCTACCTGGAGAACCTTTCTCCTGGAAATCCAAGGAGAAAGAATTCTTCAACTCATGGAGCTGTGTCTTAATGTTGGTGAGAAACAATCTGACATTATCCCACTCGTGGTCTTTCACCACTCTGGAGTTGGAAATGGATAAACATTTGATCCATTATACGTCCCCTATCAAGAAACTCCCTATTCAATATATCCAGGGCAGAGTCATAGTTTTCGTCCGAGATGGTTAGGTGGTTAATGAGCTTGAGAGCGTGGCCTCTGAGATGATTTCTGAGAATAATCAACCTCAAACTCCTATTATCTATGCTCAAAACACAGTTTTCAAACTCTTTAAAAAAAGTTCAGATAGGCCAATTTGTCATTCTCTAAACATTCTGGGTCGGAAACAGGGCACTCCAGCTTGGAGAGTTACTTTGTAATGAGCCATACCGAAATTATCCTGTGGCTTTGCCAGGCAAGCTCGGCCTTCACCATTACACCTCTTACTTATACGGCCTAAATAGGTTTCAGTTTCAACCACGAACTGGGTTTCTACTCTATGAAAATCTTTTAACATTTCTTCCCCATGTTCGTCTTTCATAAGGGCATTGCTAATTTGCTCATTAAGCATTTCTACTGTACTGAGCTGGTTTTCAATCTTAGCCTTCAGTGAGTGACAAAAGGGCCACTTCATTAACATCGTCTCGGGAGTCGATGCTCAGAATAAATGATTCAATTTTATCCTTAATTATGTCTCTCTTGCGAATGAGCAACTTAGTAGTGGGGGTGACGGACATGTTCATAGCTTTAAAGGATAAACTTACTGGTAAAATAAAAATTAAACATTAAACAAATTTTTCCTGTATGGAAAAAAAATAATTCAAACTCACAAGATGGCGGCTAAAATTTCAAAATGAACAAGACAAGAAGGCCGCCAATAAGGCGGGAAAATTCAAAAAGTAACGAACTACTCAAATAGTCACCACGTGGTTAAAAAATTCTGACCGGCAGAGAATAAAAAAAATAAATGGCAGGAAGAAAAAAGAACAAGAAAAAAAAATAACACAGTGTAAGAGAGACAAATCTGCAAGACCCTTGAAAATTAAAAACCTTAATCTAAATAACTTAAAAGTAAACAAGAAATTCGCAAGCAAAACTACTGTTTGAATTTTGCAAAGCAGAATTAGCCGAGTTAGAACTTTTGCAAAGTTTTGTTGCAGGTTTTATTTTCTGAAAGAAAAGAAAATTTCCGAAATATTGCTCAGTGTTATTTGTTAGCGAATGAGCAAATGAATAAAATACTTTATTAAAATTATCAGAAAAAAATGATAATTTTTATGCCAGTCTTTATTTGTAATCTTGTACAATTAACATTGTTAAAATGGTTACGAATCATTCACTTCTCTTTGGAATATCTTCAGGGCATAATTAGTATTTTCTGACTATTTCCCAAACATCAAAAGAAAATGAGAAGTCTTCAAAGATATGTTATTAAAAATAAGTAATGTTTTTTTTTTCATTTTGTAGATCCGAAGAAGCATTAGGATAGCCAAAAATGCATTCCAAAAGCTAAGCAGAGTATTAAGTGACAGAAAAACTTCATTAGAAACGAAGGAAAGTTTGAACTGTTACGTGATAAGCAATAATAACAAAATTGCAATATGAGCTCTTGTAAAAAAATTCAAACCCTGAAAAAGACAACGCAAAACCCAATTAATGCTGGACACCCCCTCAAAGATGAAGAGACTTGAAGCAACAGAAACAAAGGAAAGAGTACTGAACTGTTACGTGAGGTCTTTCCTCCTGTATGGAAGTGAATGCTGGACAATCTTCTCACAGATGAAGAGACTTCAAGCAGCAGAAATGTGGTTATACAGAAAGATGCTGAGGATACCATGGACCGAACATGTAAGGAACATCGAGGTTTTAGAGAAAATTGAAACAAAAAGGAAACATACTTGACATCAAGAAGAGGCAGTTGAAATTTCTGGGGCACGAAACTAGGAAGGAGGGCTTGGAGAATCAGATACTCACAGGACGGATGGCGGGAAAGAGGGACAGAAGAAAGCAGCGCGTAACACACTTGATGGGCATGAGTAAACGGATGTTAGAACAGGGTTTGGGAGAAATAACAAAAAAGAAATTTTTTTAAGAACTACAAGGGTCAGGAAGATGTGGAGGTCCATAATCGTCTACGTCCTGAAAGGACACGGCATATAAGAGAAGATCAAGATATTGACATGTTGTCTTGTAAATATTTAGACTTCTTTAAGCACAATTAAAACGTCTCCTTGCTCTTATTGACATTAACAAAAAGAATTGATATAACGAATTGATTCCAGACAAGCATATGGAAGTTTAATAACCCGACCAGGCAAACGGATTAAGAAGGCTGGAGTGTACAACAGCCGAAACGTTGTGAATATGGCAACGGAAATGAGGATAACAGCCTGAATAATGTAGGTAATCATAATACCTCATCTCAGAGATCGAATCACCTGACGATGGCCGGAGCGTACAACGGCTGAAACGTTGTGAATATGGCAGTGAATATAAGGATAACAGTCTGAATAATGTAAATAATGCAAGTAATCATAATGCCTCATCTCAGATATATAGACAGACATTGTCTTTCATTCTGAACGTTTTTATCATGCAAAGGGAAAATAAAGATAAAAGATTTGCATAGATTTTTGTATTCGTTTTTTTTTTATCAGCTTAAAAAGGGAAGTAAAAAAAAAAGAAAAGAAGATAAACCTTTTCAATGACATTAATCCTATTTCTATGCGCCCTGTCCCTTCAGGATATTGGCGATCATTGCTCTCCACAATTTTCTGTCCTTTCCCAATCGGTGAGATCTAACATATGCTCACTGTATATGAAAGAAGCTCTATTTCTAACAGTATTACATACCCACATAGATAGTGTTATGTAGAAAGATGACCGACCTTCTTGACACTAATTCTTGAACATGGACTCCTCCGTCCTCCGTGAGTAGGACGTCGGCTCATAAGAATGGTCGTCGCAAAATGTGTGGAAAGGCGTAGAGTTTGAGTCGTATGCATTGCCGTACGGAGCTACGGTATTCTCCGTTAGTGTATTATTAATCCACGTCTCGCATGCGATTAATTCACTTGACCTTTTGTTCCAGTGTTTCCGTACAACATCATTAAACAGAACTTTGAGTGCCATATGAACTTTATAACAAGCATAAAATTTTACAAGATTTTTAACATCTCTTGCCAATACTTCATAAATAATGAACTATTCCCTTTTGAATGTAGAAAAACGCCAAAGACAAATCAGTGACGCTATTTGTTTTCGGTGAGAAAAAAAAGAAAATGTTTCCTTACAATATTACTCACCAAAACTACCAAAGTTATACGAACTTTCTAACACATATTATATTAAAACACGCCCAAACTTTATTTTCTACCGAATAACAGCCAATATATACGAACATGCCGAAAGTGTCCACAATACAACAGAAACCGTTTAAATCAAAGTATTGATTTTGTTGGTTAGAAATTGACATGACAATGTGAAATATTTAACTAATCAGAGAAAACTAAAACCCTATTTTTCTCGAGATTACTTTTGGGAATTTTTTTTTCTTTAGGAAAACCTAGATTTCGATTTTCAGTCGCAAAGAATCACTGACTCCAAAACGTTTAAACACACACAAAAAGATGTGGCTGCATAGCTTTTTTTCTCCACGTCCGTCAACTCGTGCTAAAAGAAACACGTATCGGTGACTACAAAGGAATTATCTTCAACAGCAGCTCAGACGGTCAGTGAATATTTGCTGACGATCAATGTTTAAACCACAGATTTTTCTGTGGACCAACTACACAAAAAACTTTAACTCAACTAAAGATTATTTTTACTCTCATTTTGACACTTTTAATTCATCTACATATGTTTGTAATTACAAATGATTTATTTAACAGGCATGAGACCACGTTTTCTTTATTTTAATTTTATCATTGTTTACAATTCGGACGTTCGGATTTTTAATATAAAAAAAAAACTTGGACGACCGAATTTCCTACAAGTGCATCACATAACGATCGGTATGGCGCCGTCAAAAATGGTCCACCTACCAAGTAACTGTTTACATATTAAACTATAAACGTCCAATATTTATCTCTCCTCGAACCAAGTAAATGCTTAGGGGGTCAAGGATGGACTGCCACTATTTACTCATCACTGAAACAAGTAAATGCTTATAGAATTGTGGTGAAAGCAACTATAGTTGTCTTCCCCCCACACACATTTAAACTACTCTGCTATGAAATGTGATGGTCGAACCTCACATATGTGCAGTGGTTGAATTGCTTTGAATAAAGTTTCATTACAAGCTTAAAAGGAGCCTGTTTTCTTTACAAGAATAAAATATAAACAGACAATATTTATCTCTCTAACCAAACAAATGATTATATATATTATGGCCAATATTTAGCTATCCTGGAATGAGATAAATACTTATCCCCTAATTAAATAAGTGCATATAGATTCAAATATAAGCGACAAATATTTAATTATTAGACTCAAATATAAACGACCGACCGGAGGTGGGCAAGCCTGATTGGGGGCCCCGGGCAGTGGTTTGTGTTCTCTGGCTATCTTTGTTACCCAATAAACTAAGCACAACTATTAAAGAATAAAACATTTTCGCGGATTTTGACATTCTTTTTTATTCGTCCAAATCCGGGAATTCGTTTTGCCCATGCTAAGTCTCGAAAAAAAAAAATACTCTATAAAAATATTCACTATTTTTATCCATAATGCTGAATATGTTAAAAAAAACTTAAAGTTTTTAGCAAGAAAACTCTCAAGTTGTTGATAAAAATAGCCGTAAAACTGTAAAAAAAAAATGTTATGATCGATCATGACATTCCTCTAATTTATACATTGTATTTATTTTCAACTTTTCACCTATATTGGAAATTTGGATATTTTTCTCGCAGGAGTCGATCCTTCAAAATCTACAATTCGCCCTTGCGTGGAGTATTGCTGCCGTATATGGTCGGGTGCCCCTTATGTTTGTCTCGAGGTTCTTGATAAGATCCAGAGACGGATATGCAACGTAATTGGCCCTGATCTGGCATCTCGTCTGCAGTCGTTCTCTCAAAGACGTGCAGTCGCCTCCCTCTGTCTTTTTTTACAAATACTTTCATCGTAACTGCTCCGATGAGCTGCTTTCGCTGGTTCCCAGACTTCATGAATTTAAGCGTTCAACTAGGCTGGCATCTCGCTCTCAACCTTTCACTGTCAAAACTGTTAAATGTAGCCGTCTCTTCTACTCCAATAGCTTCATGTCTCGCACCTCTCGCCTGTGGAACTCCCTCCACTCTAACAGCTTCTTCCCACGAACCGCTGTTCAGTAGAACCGACTCCCAAGATGATGCTTCCCCGATTACTACGATCTTAACTTGTTAAAATTTAGGGTTAGCCGTTATATTCCCTACATATCTGCATAAATTGTGCCTCTTACCCTGTAACCTTCTACCTCGGGCCTTGTACAGGGTGAATAACACTGTAAAAAAGAAAATACAATTTCAGATCGTACTAACCAAAACTGGTTTAAGCGTTTTAAAGGTGGTGACTTCTCCTTTGAAACAAATCCCAGGATTTGACGCCCTGTCAAGTTGTCGATTATAAAGCATAAACATAAAGACGTATCTGGTCACCAACGCTTGTAAAGTTTCAGAAGAACTGGGACCATCAGTTTCAAGAATATATAGCAATTCTTGAAAAGTTAAAAACGAAAAAAAAAAAAAATAGTTTGATAGCTATAATCGCAATAAATTTAAGCGGCGCGCCCAGAGGCTTGTTTAACACAGGCTGTGTCGATCAATGCTGTCATATTTTAATTGGAAAAGGAATGACTTGAGGTACTTTTTTTTTTCTTTTTTTTTTTTTTTGTTAGCTCGTAGCTACGAAATGGAGGTGTCAAGCGACTAAAGAAATTTAAATATCTGGAAAATGTTATGACAGACGACGGAAAATGTAACAAAGAAGTCTGATAGTGCATTGGCTTTGCGAAAGTTGTCTTCGAAAAGATAAGCAAAGTATTAAGAAACCGGAAAAATTCGGTAGAAACAAAGAAAAGCGTGCTGAAATGCTATACAATATCAATCCTTCGATACGGCAGTGAAGGTTGGACAATTTCCAAACAGATGAAGAGGAAACTTGAAACAATAGAAATATGGAGATTTACACTATTTAGATTGTTCGGACTGTTGTCCTCGTTTTATTGCCATATTCACGACGTTTCGGCCATTGTACGCTCCGGCCTTCTTCAGGACCTGTTTATATATCTGAGATGAGGTATTGTAATTATTTACACTATTTACATTGTTCGGACTCTTGTCCTCATCTTTTGTTGCTATATGGCAGCAAAGAGGAAGATAACAGTCCGAACAATGTAAATAGTGCAAATAATTACAATACCTCATCACAGAAATATAGACGGATCCTGAAGAAGGCCGGAGCTTACAACGGCCGAAACCTCGTGAATATGGCAAATGAAGACAACAGTCCGAACAATGTAAATAATGTAAATAATTGTAATACCTCACCTCAGAAATATAGACAGATATAGAAATATGACTCTACAGAAGGATGCTGAGAATGGGATGAACGAGGTATTTTTTTCTGATCCTAAGTGCAAGTATCTTTTTAGTTCCAATTTTCCTTTAAAAAAAAATAAATAAAAGCCATAGGACACATAATGAGGAAAGACAGCTAGGAGAATTTGACACACACTGGGCCTACTGAAAGTAAGAGGGGTAAAGAAAACAGAATAATATACCTAACGATCTTGTGTACATGAACTGGGAGTGATAGGGAAAAGTAAAATATTGCCTAGAGTTACAAAGGATAGGAAGTTATGGAGAGCCATGGTGGCTCACGCCCTAAAGGGATACGGCATATAGAAGAAGAACAACTACCTTGTGTAAATGGTTGGCAGAACAAGGATTAAGAGAGATAGCGAAAGGTCAAAATTTAGTAAGAACTACAAAGGGCAGGAACTTGTGGAGAGCCATGATCACCTATGCCCTGAAGGTAGATGGCATATACAAGAACGAGCTTTCGTAAATGGTTGACAGAACAGGAATTAAGAGAGATAGCGTATAACAAATATTTACTAAGAACTACGAAGGAGAGGAAGTTGTGGAGAGCCATAATCGCCCACGTCCTGAATTGACACGGCATACAGAATATGAAAAAACTAACTTGTTTTAAATGGTTAGCCGGACAGGGATTAGGAGAGATAGCGAAAGGATAAAATTTAGTAAGAACTACAAAGGAGAGGAAGTTGTGGAGAGCCATAATCGCCCATGTCCTGAATTGACACGGCATACAGAATATGAAAAAACTAACTTGTTTTAAATGGTTAGCCGGACAGGGATTAGGAGAGATAGCGAAAGGATAAAATTTAGTAAGTACTACAAAGGACAGGAAGTTGTGGAGAGCCATAATAGAGTATATATAGAGGTAATAAATGTTAGTCGGAAGTTCAAAGGCTAGTTTAAAGCAAGCTGTGTCAACCATCTTTATTAGTTTTTCTAATTGACAAAAAAGCAAGACAAAGACAAGAGACAGCTTTTCTATTTTTTTTCTCATGCTAATTACCCTCTCCCCCTTTTCCTAACTTGTTATTATCGCATTGGATGTAACACACCCATTCGTTTGATTAAACCATTGTTCTACTTATTATCAATTAAACAAACAAAAAAAAAACAAAAAAAAAATCAACAAACCCTGCAGCTATTCAAATTCCCAAGAAGTAGCTTAATTACATGTTTTTCAATCAACACCTTACAGTCGCGTTTTCTTTAGATACTTTATCAAATGAATGGTAAAGTTTATAAGTACAGTGTCATAAAAAAAAAACCCCAAAAACGTAACGGAGTTTCTTGTCTTTTCATAGCAAACTCGTTTTAATATTACCAGTTAATGAGATTTTTTAAATTCATGTAGAAAAAATATTTTCTTTAACGAAGGCACGGTGTAGTAATGCATGTCGGCTCGGATTGAGAAATTGGAGAGCCAAGTTCGAATTCCAGTCGAATCCATTACATTCACTTACGTGCTAATACCTTTGGGAAAGGTATGAATCCTCTCTTCTTCTCCCCCCCCCCAGCTATGGGTAAACAGATGGCAACTGGTCTACCGCAGAAAGAAATGGCAACCTCCTGCGGGAAAAATCTGCCTCGTCAGTCATGTATCGAAAGATACATGATCGCCTAAGCGTGTATCACGCATGGCACATATATACTTACAGAATATACAGGGTGTCCATAAAGTTCGTGTGCACTTTAAAAGATTTCTAACTTTATTTGTATTTGCGATAGAAATAATCTGTAAAAAATGTTATAAAGTTTAATGTACCTAGTTTTAAGTATAGCTAAAATAACTAATGTGATTTCAGGCATTACTGTAAATCAGTTGGCAAATGTTTTCCATGAACTGCAAAATCGTATTACCCGTTGTATTGCTAATGATGGAGGACATGTGGAAACTTTAATAAAATTTCAATAAAACCTTAAAAAATATAGATTTACTTCTTTCTAATCCTTTTTACAAATGATTTCTATCGCAAATACAAATAAAGTTGTAAATGTTTTAAAGTGCACACGAACTTTATGGACACCCTGTATAACATGTCTGGACGTGATGCAAGAGTTAAGAAGCTTGTCTCGCGAGATCAATTACGACTGATTACAATTACGATTTCGGCCTACGCTTAGCAAACAGCTAGATGAGCACTTCGATGTGGTCTAATGATTAGCAAGCTTGTCTCATGAGATCAATTACGACTGATTAGTGAGTTTGGTCCTCACTGGGTGCTCCACACTTTCGGCCTTGTGCCACATCTAAGCTACGCTTACTAAACCGCTGCAACATAATGACTCAGAGGGCTACTTCGGCATCATAAGTTTTAAGCAACTCCAGCCGAGTCTGCTAGGAATTCTATCTAGATTTACTGCCTGGTATTTACAGTACACGCGGACTAATGCCCCCATCTTTGTTGCTGTTATCACATCGTTTCGGCCGTTGACCCCTCCGGCCATCATCAGGTGATTGTCGATATTGGTAGCATTCAGAGAGCAAAAGGCAAGATCTCCCTGGATATGGACAACGGAACGAGAGCAATCTATCCCGTAGATTAAAAGAAAGGGTTCAATTTGAAATTCGTGTCCAACAGGAGCCATTAAGTTAAAAGAGATTGGCTGTGGTTTTACCAAGAGAGGGACGGATTTCGCCAGGTTTACTTGCTCAAACGGTGTGCATGAATTAATACTTCTCTGGTTTTCGACCAAGATATGTGGTGGGGATGGGTCAGTTGCTCAGCTACCCTGTGGCCCCGCAACCACACCCGCCCACGGTGCTGTTGAAGATGTCAAAAGTTATAACTGAAAAAAAAATCTGGCAATCACATAAGATTCAAATACTCGCTTGTAAAGTTGTCCTGATTAAAAGAGGCAAGGTATCATCGATTGTCTTATTTGCCGGAAAATTGGTGGTAGTAATCTTCAAATCGTTTAACATCTATTAATACAATTTTTGTCCCACACGCAATTTACTGACTGGAGAAAGTCGACAAAACATCAATTTTATTATGACTTATCAAAATTATTTTCGCTTTACATCCAAAGTATTTTGAACAGGAGTAGAGGTTTATCCCTTGTTCCCTGTTTAGGATTGAGTTTCAGGTTCCTTCTAATGTCTCCTTCAACTCTATACTTCTAACGTCTCCTCCCCTGTCTTTTGAACAGGAGTAGAGGTTTATCTCTTGTTCCCTGTTTAGGATTGAGTTTCAGGTTCCTTCTAATGTCTCCTTCAACTCTATACTTCTAACGTCTCCTCCCCTGTCTTTTGAACAGGAGTAGAGGTTTATCTCTTGTTCCCTATTTGTCTATATATATATATATATATATATATATATATATATATAAAATGACCCAAAATATCTATTTATTGAAAAATTATTAGCAATACATCAATCAATATGAAAGAACGCTTTCATGACATTAATCCATATAATATCCTACAATTACTTAAATCAAACTGTATTCCAAAATATAACTTCAACAAAAGTACAACGTGAAATACACGTATCACCGCCTCTCGTAATCATGTCCATACAAACATGTATATGCACAAAAGCTGAGTATCATCTACCATGTATTCAACTGTGAAAGCAGAATAACATTTTTATTACTTCAAAGCTCCCAAGAAAAATTAAATGGCAGCGTTAAATGACTTATAAGGAGTTGATGTATCATTAAATCAATCAATCCACATATCAATCTTGTTTTCTGTTTAGAATAGGGTTTCTGGTTCCTTCTAAAGTATTTTCATTCTCTTTCACTTCTAGTAGCCCCCTTGCGTCTTAGTGGCATTATCGTCTTGCTTGGGGTGAATTGATTACTTCAAAACAACCCCCACTCGCAACAAATTTGTTTATTTAAAAAAGCAATGCCCTGTCCTTAAAATGCTTAAACCTACTTCCGACAATACGGCTTTTTCATTTCCTTCTATTTCCCGAATTCTCTGAATATCTTCTGCAGTTTAAATTTTAACAACAGTACTTTGGGCACAAGTTTATACACGAAACTAATGAAAATCATTTAATACATAAAACTAATGAAAATCATATAATACATAAAACTAATGAAAATCATATAATACATAAAACTAATGAAAATCATATAATACATAAAACTAATGAAAATCATATAATACATAAAACTAATGAAAATCATATAATACATAAAACTAATGAAAATCATTAAATCTAAGAAAAAGCAATACTAAACATGAAACATAGACGAACACTAAACCGTATCTGTAAGTAGGAGAGTTGATGGCGTAAGTGAAAAGGGAAGGAAAGAGTTCGACATGTTCGAGAACTGAAGTTGCTCTGTGATGTAATTATTATTTTTATTATTTTTATTTGAGATTAATTATTGTATTATATCGTCGGCTAAGATAAGGTTCCCGATGGTCTTTTATTCGTAATGTCTTTTTACAGATATATTTTTTTTTTACTTATATCTGAATTTTTACACCCTTACCCATACACACTTTAACAACAGTACTTTGCGGACAAGTTTATACATAAAACTAGGTATGTCCAATATTTCGCTAAAAAGTGGTATACCTTGACGACAAAAGGTCCCCAAATTGATAAAACAATTTTTAACGTTTAAATATTTATGTTGTTATTAAAGAGGAAAGACCAAAGTATTTTCTGAATATTTTTTCAGATTTTTTAATCCTTCCTATAAATGTTAAAAATTTTATTAAAAATCTTGTTTTTTTTCGAGTCAAAAAATTTCGTAAAATCGAACTTATCGACATTTCTGTCGGAAAGATCATAGTTTGTTAGTTAAAAAATCATGAAAAATAAATTACACCTTTTTCTTTTGTTATCTTAGGAAATTTAGAATGATTAAAGTATACTTAATGTAATTTGAAAGAAACATTACTTACATTTTTAGCAGAAATTTTTTTAAGAGAGATATTTCCCACCAGGGTAGTCTATTTTCACAGGCGTTGATTGATGTACGTCAATATATTCACAACTTACGGTACTGAAATTTATTGTACGGTACCGCCAAAGTGATATAATTCGTTCTAATTTTAAGTGAATCTGGTTAGTAGATTTTTTTTTTTAAAATTCACTTTCAAATTTTTTTTTTTTTTTTTTTTTTTACCTTACGTTTGAGGAAGAATTCTGCACTGAAAATAACATTTAAATTATGAAAGAAAATCAAATTTTACAAGTAAAAATAAAACAGTAAAAAAAATACATTTTTTTAAATTGAGGTTTATTATTTCAGTCATGAAATATTTTTCTGAGAATATAAAAATTACATGAAACACCATTAATTGAAACGGGTTAACTTAATGAAATGAGATTTTATTTCTTTTTTATTAAGGCAGATTTTTTTCTATTTATTAATAATTATATGGCAGTAATATGAGTTTTATTTTATTTATTAATAAAATTAACATGCTAATAGCAGCTATGTTGGTTTTGTTTTGACTCGACAAGTATTTTTTAGTTTGAGTAGTAGCGAGCTAACTCCAGAAAATTTAAACTCCAAAAATCGTTTTAATTGATAATTTGTCGTGTGGATAATAATTCCAAAGTAATGTACAATGAATTTATGCATTCGATTTCAAACTTGAAAATTTGGGTGGACTTCCAAGGGCGTTTTTTTTTTTTTTGTAATTGTAAATAGTCGATATTTTCTTTTATCCCACTATTCGATTATATTTGAATAGAAAAAGAAAAAAATTGAAAATAATACGACGATATTCAGAAAACTTGACAAGCGTTGTTTTCTTGTTACAAAGCCATTTCTGAAGTAAAAAAAACTTGCTTCTATCAAAGGAAACTACTCATGTGACATTATTTCAACAATGTGCATCCGTACTTTCGTTGTAGACGATTTTAAATACAATTTTGGAATATTAAAAATTATTTTTAAAATAATTATGGTTGTCAGATTTTAATAAGCTTTCAAATTTATGATCTTTAAAAAGTAGAGAACATAATATATCATTTCCATAAGGTTGCAGAAAGAACTTAATGTATAAATATATAACAACCTTTTGTCATATTGTGTATTTAAAATTGAAAAAAAAAAGAAAATTAATGTAAAAATTTATTGTTCATCAAAAAATTTTTTTTCTTTCAGATAATAATTACCTTCGTATATATTATTCAGAAAAGCCATTAAAAACTTTCTTAATTAAATATTGTCTTAGTTTTATTGGGTTTTGTATTTTTACAATTGAGGTAAAAGTTTGGACAATTTCGGACATTTTTTTAACAAAAAAAATCGATGATTTAGATTTTTCAGAGTTTTGTGCATTTAATTAAAAAAAAAAATTGAGGTTGCAAATAAATTTTTTTTTGTGTTTTCATAAAATTAAGTTCGAGGGGGGTAACAGATATAAAAAAAAAATATTTATACCATGACTTTCAAAGAGACAAACATTTCTAAATTAAGTTCATTCATTTCTGAATAAGTTCTGAAGTTTTCATTAAAATCCAACAAGTAGTTAATTTTTACAAGAATTTCGAAATTAATGTGTCTTTCAACTGACAAAAAAACAACTAAAAAAAAAACGCTAAAAAGGTCAAAATTGGACATACCTACATAAAACTAATGAAAATCATTAAATCCTAGAAAAACTATATAAACCCAATACTAAAAAGATAAAATATAGACGAACATTTTAATTTTACCGTGACTGTAAGTAGGGGAGTTGATGGTGTAAATGGAATGGGAAGGAAAGAGATGTTATTGTTTGGAAAAGGGAAGGAAAACATGATCGTCTCTTTATGAATAAGAATATCGTTGATTTTGCCATATGAAACTGAATAGGAAGAGACAATATCATCAACAATTGTTTTTCTCTTAACTTTCCTTTTCCTTTTACCAGTATCACTGCTAGCTTTCTTTGGAGCGATGACTGAGGACTAATGAAGAGAAAAAAAAAGGCAGAGTACAATAAAATTGGTAAAGAAAAGCACAACACAACACACGAATGTATACACTATACAACATGGCGGTCGACTAAGAAATGATTCCGTTCGGGTTATCTCGGTTCAACAATGTCGTTAGAGAACAGAAATTTTGTCTGATAACCGAGGTATTTTCATCTCGACTATTCTGTTCGAAAATCGACATGTGAGACGTTCGAGAACCGGGGTTTCACTGTACTTATCTCTCACTGTAACATCTGAAAAAACGTACAATAATATTGAAGGAGTAGGCAAAGTTTAATAAAAAACAAAAATATTTCTTAAATCCCTGGAAAAGTATTAGCTATTCATCATCTCATTGACACCTCATTAACCATAACACCGACATTCTTAAGGACAGGTCAGTCAGATAACTTGGTTTCTGAAACAATATACTTTCATAAGCGAAGTAATAAAAAAAATCAATAAAAAATGAAGGGCAAACCTACCCACACTCACCGACCACAATATAATACCAGGAAAATTAAGTCATGGAGGTCAGTCCTCTCTAGCCTTTCACCAAAACGACAGAACAGACAGGTCTACTCCACTCTAACCACTAAAGAATGAGGATGAATACCTGCTACAAAAAGGTGGGCTCTCTCTCTCAAAGTATTACGAGCTACGAACACTGTATCACAAGGAGGAGGCAACGCTTTTATCTCGAAGGACACATGGCTCAGTGAATAAAAGTATTGAAAAATAAGGCACAAAGGTCAGTCTTCTTTAGCCTTTCACCAGAAAGGCAGGACAGGCAGGTCTACTCCACACTAAGCGCTAAAAAAAAAAACTAATGAAGATGAATACCTGCTACAAAAAGGTGTCTATCTCTGTTCCAAGTATCACGAGCTACGAACACTGTCTCACAAGAAGGAGACAACGCTTTTATCTCCAAGATCACAGGGTCCAGTGGATAAAAGCGATGGTTGACTGATTTAAAAAGTGACTTGACCCAAAGATTTGTGAGTTCAACTCCTGGCCACAGCAGAGAGAACAAAGAGAGTTGAGTTATCAAAGGGAAAACTGAGATATCCAAAGGCAGGGTACGTGCAATTAGAACAATCTACCTACGTCGACTAAATAAAGTTTTCGGAACAAAATTCCAACGAATATCACCTGAAGAAGGCCGGAGCATACAACGCCTGAAACGTTGTGAATATGGCAATAAGGATGAAGACAGAAGTCCGAACAAGGCAAATAGTGTAAACAGGAAGATTCTATGACAAAATGGCCAACATCTTTTTTGTGATGCGTTTCATTTAAGACTTCATTGGATGAAAAGTATGCTTACGTTGATAGGATTACATATATAAAAAAATTACATTACCTCCCTTGCATAGAGTTAAAGACTATTTTGAATTTACAGTGTTAACGCATAACACATCCATAGATATGCAACACCAAAAGATGGTCTCAGATGAGATTGAAAGTACTTGGGAAAATAAAACTTATTTTAAAGAAAATTTTGGAATTATTCATAATCAATTTTCTGCAGCCACCAAGAAATTAATTTGCGGATTTGAAAGGATTAAAACTAAAATAGACATAATACGCCTAAATCATTTAATCAAACAGGCTTGAAGATAGATAGATAGATAGATAGATAGATAGATAGATAGATATGAACAGAATGAGATAGATAGATAGATAGATAGATAGATAGATATGAACAGAATGAGATAGATAGATAGATAGATAGATAGATATGAACAGAATGAGATAGATAGATAGATAGATAGATAGATATGAACAGAATGAGATAGATAGATAGATAGATAGATAGATATGAACAGAATGAGATAGATAGATAGATAGATAGATAGATATGAACAGAATGAGATAGATAGATAGATAGATAGATAGATATGAACAGAATGAGATAGATAGATAGATAGATAGATAGATATGAACAGAATGAGATAGATAGATAGATAGATAGATAGATATGAACAGAATGAGATAGATAGATAGATAGATAGATAGATAGATAGATAGATAGATAGATAAATTATTAGCAGGATTTGAAATAATCATACAGAGAATCGAACCCGGGCCGTTACGATACAACGCAAGCTTCATACCAACTGTACCAACGGGCGCTTGCATCGTATCGTAACGGCCCGGATTCGATTCCCGGTAGTGGATGCGCACTACTGAAGAGTCCCAAATATAGGACGAAACTGCCGTCCAGTGCTTTCTGCATTCTGTTGAGTTTTCTTCTAGACTCGATGAATGACTTTAAAATGTAATAGAAGGGGAGGAGAAAAGCAAGCGTATTGCAATTGTATTGTAGGGGAGGGGAATAAATAAAATGTACATAATTTTATCCTGGTTCGGACGAATTCAAAAGGAACTTTTTAGTGTGTATGCATCATGTTATTATTTCCGATCTTTCATTCAGTAGATTATTTTGGCCTGGAAATGTTATTATTGTTAACTTTTCCTCTTGGCAGAGTTTGCAGGTATCACTATGATTGCTGTAAGGTTTAACTTTTTTAAAAATTTACAATCACATCTTTGTTATTTTTTTTCTTTTAATTCCAACACATGAATGGCTAGAATTCCTAAGGCTTTCTAGTTTGAATGATGACTTGTGATTATACCATCTTTTCTTGGCACTGCCTTCAGTACTCCCCATATATATTTTGCTCTGGTCATTTGTATCTTTTAGTTCGGCTTTTTAAATTACTCTTTCCATTTTGTAAACTCCATCTAGTGGACATTTACCTTTATTTCTACAGTTACATGTTTCACTGTTAACAATATCTTGCTGCACGCTATCACTACGATTGCTGTAAGGTTTGACATTTTTTTAAATATTTTCCAATTTACAATCAGATCTTTGTTATTTTTTCTTTTAATTCCAACACATAGCTGGCTAGTCCCCTCTTTTCTACTACACTTCACGTTCTGCGTTTATTTATAAATAATAAAGCGTTAGGAAATCATTTGGCCCTTAATACCCGAAGATAATGAAAGGTTGAAACCAGGGTAGCGTGAGTGGCTGATCTAATTTTTAAAATTTTATAGCTCTGCATGTTACATTTTTTATTTTATTTTTACGTGTATTGAGCACTTTTTAATATTACTGTTCCTGGTCTAATTCAACTCTGATCAATAACTGTTATATATATATATATATATATATATATATATATATATATATATATATATTAGTTTCTATACCTTTGGATGGCAACTGGTCTAGCAGAAGGACAACTCTGAATTCAGAACCTGCGGAGAGTCGTTTGGGGCACTTGTGGCACGTAATGCACCAGGTCTCCGTATTCAGCTCTTCAAAAAGTGTGGTTGGCTCTGCACAAAGCCTTCGCCACTATAATCAAATTACATGCGCAGGTGTCTGGCTGTCGGTTCCTACGAACTGAGTTGCTTGGCCCTCATACGTCGAATACGACGAGAGAGTTCAATATATATGTGTGTGTGTGTGTGTGTGTGTGTGTGTGTGTGTGTGTGTGTGTGTGCGCGCGCACACACACACATGCACTCTCAAGCACACCTATAGAGTTCATTAAAAATGTGTTGAACTCCAGGCAAGTCCTTTTAAACAAATGTCAAATTGGGACATCCTCGTGCCAATCGTGATTCTCCAAGACACGTAAAACTTGCCACTTAAAATCGTTCAGAAAATTCTCGTTTCACAAAACTTCTTTGAAGTCATTATGAGAATAAAGAAATCATTTCCTTACAAATTTGACCGACTCTAACTAAAGTGACCCTAAAGGTTAAAGAACTGTCACTCAAAATTAGAGAAACATTTGTCTGTCAATCTATACAGCTCCCGCCCTATGAAAAAATCTCAAAAAAATAAAATAGAAAAATAAAAGTTTATACAATTGATGTAACTTATCATTTAAACATTAAACATGGAAGACTTATATCTAAACAGGTTTTGCAACATTTATTCTCAATAACAAACTTAATATTCACACTGTTCACCTTAAAGGGATGGAGATATATATATATATATATATATATAATGCAAGACTCTTCGGTAAATCGAATCGAGTTCTCTCAGTCACTGGATGTTTATCTAAAAATAAATACACTTAAATTCACCATCATCCCTGCCAATTCAGTCGGGTTTTGATCCTAGCTAGAGGCAACCGGATGTCTAGCCACACTGATGAGCTGTGACAGACAAAATATATATATATATATATATATATATATATATATATATATATATATATATATATATATATTACATGAATCATTCATACAAAAAGCAGATAGTGAAGTTAATGATATAAATGGCAAGAATCACTCTCGCAAACAATTTTTAATAAAATACATTAACCTCGAACCTGTCTACAGGTTCGATGTTAATGTATTTTAATGTTAATATTATTTTTAATAAAATACATTAACATCGAACCTGTAGACAGGTTCGAGGTTAATGTATTGTATTAAAAATTGTTTGCGAGAGTGATTCTTGCCATTTATATCATTAACTTCACTATCTGCTTTTTGTATGAATGATTCATGTAATGTAAATTGAACTGCACCATATAATTGATATATATATATATATATATATATATATATATATATAGATAGATAGATAGATAGATAGATAATAAAGCCGACATATTTTAATTCATTTGTTTAAACGTTATATTCGAGAAATCTTTTTAGAAAAACATGCGCCCACCGGGAGGATTCGAACCTGTGTCATTTAGGGGAAAACGTGATTAGATCTTACCTGCCTTGAACTCTCGGCCATGTGGACCTCGGGATCAAACAAAGCCCGAATAGTGCTTTTGAACACATAACCCATCGGGGACACAGCTTTGAATCCTGCCGGAAGGCATAGATTTTTCTAAAAAGATTTCTTGAATATTCAAGCCCGGTAGATTTAAATAATTAAATATGCTGCTTAATAATTAAAGAAAGAACATCTAATCAAATATGAGTATCTATAAAAATAACGTTTAAACAAACAAATGAAAAATATTATATATATGTGTGTGTGTGTGTGTGTGTGTTTGTATGCGTGCGTGTTTGTATAATATATATATATATATATATATATATATATATATAGAGAGAGAGAGAGAGAGAGAGAGAGAGAGAGAGAGAGAGAGTTAATGCAAAGGGTTTGTCATTGAGATGATAGATGTTACCTTTAGCATTCCGATTCCAGAGTTTTGTAGACTGATCCTTTGGGAATCACTCGTCGTGGGGGGAGGGGTATCAGCAATATATATATATATATATATATATATATATATATTTTATTGTTCAAATGTTTTTGGTGGATACCCATATAGTTGAGTAGATGTCTGTTTATTTATTAAACAATATATTTAATTATTTCTATCTACCATCCTGAATATTCCAGACATCTTAATACAAAAATATGCGTTTTCCGACGGGATTCGAACCTACGTTACCCAAGGGTAAACCGCCATTAGATCTGACGTGGTTTAACCGCTCGGCTAGAAAGAACCTATTGGCCAAATTAAAGCACGAATAGTGCTTTTGAACACATACCTTTTCCCGATTCTGTCTCTCTCTCATATATATATATATATATATATATATATATATATATATATATATATATATATCTGCCCAGTTTCGTATCCGCACGGAAACAAAGACAGTTTTTATGAATGGATTTTTCATTTATTAATCTGACAGGTTTAATAAAATACACAAAGCATTTACTCAAATATTGGTATCCATTAAAAATAACGTTTAAAATATAAAATATGTCAGTTTAATAAAATAAAAATATTTCGGTTAATACACACACATATATATATATATATACCGAATGTAACAGCATAATTGTCCATCCCACAAAAATGTTTTATATTTAAAGAATAAAATACTAAACTAAATCAGTTTCTTTTTTTTCCAGGTTTTCAGATAAGACATTTAACCGTCTTGATATCATTTCTCGTAAGAATTACTGAAAAACTCATCATTGAGTTATTCAGCTAGAAAGAGAACAGGTTAAAATCGTTTTGTGTCAGCTCCACTGTCTTCCTGAGAAATGATGAGAGGAAAAAGATCATTCAGGCCTTCAGTAATGGTACCAACTGGCTTCCATCTTCAAAGTCAATTCAAGAACCATCAAGAGAATGGTGAATGAATTTAAAAAAAGAGGGAATAGTAGAGAGGAAAACTGGATCAGGAGGTCACAACAGGAAGAGGGATCATAATTTCAGCTTAGAGCTAAAAATCAATTAGAAAAGTTCCAACTCAATTCATAAGACGTTTAGCACGTAAGAGAGAAGTTTCAGCTATGGCAGTCTGTCAAAAATTCCTTTCGACTCAAAGAGTAAATCAGAAGCCGGTCCAGTACAGTAAGTGATGCGAAACACCACCTAGTCTCGCGACCCAAATTTCATTCAGGGGTCAATTAATAATGAGAGAAGAGAGCGCGCGGACCGACTCTGTTTTCATAAAGCCCATCTCACAAAAAGGGATTAGAAAGGAGGGAAGGCAGGCCTTAAGTAACAAGGTGGCAGATCTGCGCATACCACCCCTTCTGGTAAAAAGACTACAAAAGCCAGTGCTCGGAGCGGCCTCGCTTTGAAAAACAAGCTATGGCAAACACCCCGCCCCTTACGTCTGACCGCAATCCAACATACGCAGGTAATTTCACTTATTTTTCCACAAGTCCAAAGAGCCATGAATAATGCCTTGAAAATGAAATCGGACGTGAAACGTGTGAGGCATCTTCTTGTTACTCCAGGAACATTAGAACGATTTAGAAGGCGAAGATGATCTTGAATAAGTTTGAAAATGATCCTGGAATTCATATATATATATATATATATATATATGTGAACTTAATTTCAATTACATTGTAGTTGCTCAAAGTAGATTTCAATAGTGGGATAAAACCTCGGAGAATTCCAGTAAGATATCTTTAATCATTTCTAAGTTACAACATTTCAATGTTTAATCTAAAAAAAAGGACAATTTTGCTGCTATATATAAAAATATAAATAAATACTTTCACAAAAAAATATTCAATTTTTTTAAAATTTGCAACGTTTCAGTTGTTTTCTCCATATTTTATATATATATATATATATATATATATATATATATATATATATGTGTGTGTGTGTGTGTGTGGTGTAAGCCTTTTTTCTTTTTTAACAAAATTGTTATTAACTTACTTCGGCTGCCTTTAAGTCGTCCTTTTTGGAAAATTCTTGGATTACTTTGTGGAAGAAGTAAATGGTGATGATGAGGAAAGGGAATAGTGTCAGCAGCCAGCCGATGATCTGACGGATATGCAAGGCATCATCCTTGCGACGTATAGAGGAACATGTCAATGCAATGGCAAAACCGGCAATTCCCTGAAAAATAAGAGAGAGAGAGAAATTTATATTTATTTTTATTTTTTTGTTAGGAAGACTGCATTAAAAAATTATAAATAAATAATAAATAAAGCTCTATGGTCGCACAAAGGACACTTGAAAAAGTAAATAATCATAAGCAAAAGCAAACTAATACAAATTTAATAAAATGAAAAATATCAAAACCAAATCAGACTGGGTAGGAACGGGAATTCCCTATAAATTGTGCAAATAATTTTAATTTAATCATGCAAGCAAAGGGTATAAGTACTAAAACAAACATCAATGGGTAGGAATTGAAATTTACTGTAAATAGTGCAAATCATTTTCATTTCTTCATGGAGGAAAATGGTATTAGCACTAAAATAAACATGAATAGATAGGAAGAGAAATATCATGTGAATTGTGCAAATAGTTTTAATTTGTTCACACAGAAAAATGGTATAAGAACTCAATAAACATTAATGGGTAGGAATGGCAGTTTTCTGTGAATTGTGCAAGCAATTTTAATTTGATTATGCAGGCATATGGCATGGGCACTAAAATGAACACGACTTCGTTTTGTTGGAAACTATAATTTTGTTTAAAAGTCTGTTAGTGAACTCAATGTAGAATGTTCAAACAACGAATGCTTTTTTTTTTTTTTACAGTGAGGCTCATCCAGCACAAGGCCCGGGGTCACTCGAGGTAGAGGATTACATTAAGAGGCAGTTTATACGAATAGGAAGGGAAGACAACGGTTAATACTGAACTTGAACAGGTTAAGATAGTAGTGATCGGGGGAAACATCCTCTTGGGAGTCGGTTCCACAGAGCAGTTGTCCGCGGGAGGAAGCTGCTCGAGCGGAACTTCTCCCCAATCGAATACGGAGGGAATATTGGTGGTTTGTTACAATGCAAGTGGCAGGGTGGGTCCTAGCCGTGAAGCTTAGAACTGGCAGAACCAAGGAATGTGGTTGCTTCAGAGGGGTTTAAGGATCTATCAAAGAGTAAAGCACCGCAACAGGATATGTCGACACACCGTTTCCTTCATGTGGATTCAACTCATTCTCAGATCATTCGTAAATATACAGGGTGTATCAAAATACTTTTACAAACTTTGGGGTGGGGGTTACCTCGTACCAAAACAAGGACAAAAGTCCATATAAATAAATGTCCGCAAATCCTTCTTTTTTTTTTGAGTTTACGGTAGATGCCTGTGTTGCCATATAGACTATATTACATTTGTCATTCGTGTACATTTATGGGTAGTCTGTCTTCAACGTTTAATGTGTGTAATAGTGTGCTAACTGAGAAGAGTTCCGTTTAACAATAACAGGATATTCATATCGTGAGCAGGCGGATATGATACTGAGGAAGGTGCTGGTTAGGTCTAAAATTACACTTTTCTTGCTTACAATGAATCAACCTCGTTAATTACTAGGAGTAGATAGGTTCGCCTATTGTCCTGTTAACACTCCTTTCCATTTATTCAACAGGAGTTTAGGTTTATCTCTTGTTTCTGGTTTAGGATTGGGTTTCCGGTTCTTTCTAATGTCTTCTCCACTGCCTTAATCGGGTATTGAACTCACACTCTTTGGGTCCTGTCATGGCACAGTGGATAAAGACGTTAGTTAGATCCAGTGTCAGGACCCAAAGAGTGTGAGTTCAATACCCAGTTAAGGCAGTGGAGAACTTTCAGAGGGGAATTAACAGGATATAACTGACATACATTAGACATGGCACATGGAACTAGAACAACCTACCCAGTGAGCGAAATAAAGGGTTCAGTTCGACATTCCAACCACCCGAAGAAGGCCGTAGCGTACAACAGCCGAAACGTTGTAATAAATGTGGCGACAAAGATTAGGACAATAGTAATGTAAATAGTGTACATAATACCTCATCTCAGGAATATAGACAGATACTGAAAGGCCGAAACGTTGTAATAAATATGGCAAAAAAGATGAGGACAATAGTCCGAATAATGTAAATAATGTACATAATACCTCATTTCAGGAATATAGACATATACTAAAAAGCCGAAACGTTGTAATAAATATGGCAAAAAAGATGATGACAATAGTCCGAATAATGTAAATAGTGTTCTACTACCATGCTCTATATTTGCAGCTGGAGCTGCACAATCATCACTTTCCAGCCATGACAGACTTCCAAAACGTTTACGCGGCCTTGACAGTGATAAATTATATATGTTATATCTGAATAGTGCTTTTCTTAAATTATGTACCATTTAAAAATAACTCATTAATTTGATTATTGCTTTATTTTAATCATTTCACCGCAAGAAAGACAATTTTTCCCCTTTGGATGTGGCACAAGGCCGGTTTTTAACGTGGGGTTTTCCGAGCGCGTACGCTCGGGCAGAGAGGTCGGCTAGCAGTGCTTTAACGAAATCTAATCATTAACTACTCGGTATTTACCAAACCTCTCCACGGGGCACGATGCAGCACAAGGTCAATTTTTGTGTGAGGCAAATCCGAGCCCGTGGGCTCAGGCAAAAATTCCCCGTGGACCCTGCATACAAGGGGTATGGTTTGTCAACCTCCTCAGACGAGACTGCCCTTTGGCATAGCCTCGTCTGGGTTCCTCCCTGCCTCAGGGCAGAGATTTCGATAAGTTGAGTTAACTGTAATCGTTAACTGCTCTCTCTCAGTAAGAAAGAGTGCTGTTTGAATATTCTTAGACAAGTTCGTCTTGTGGAGGTGTTCAGCTACTCCCCCAACTATACATTCCATAAATTTCAACTGTCCCTTTCTGGTTGTAAGTAGGAGTGTCTTAAGGAATTTTCTCAGCATTCCTTTCTAGAACCACGTCTCTTTTGCCTGAAGTCTTATTTGTGAAAAAACTACCCCACATTTGTCAATTGCTACAATTGTTATATAGCTCTGGGCATGGCGATAAACTACATCCGGCAGCGAGGCCTCTGATCGGGAGATTGAAGATTTTGTGGAGCGTGGAACGATCTCTTAATTGCCGTTGTTCCCAGGTCTACCCTGACTCGGTGTGGTAGCAACTGTTAGGGTCCCAGCTATCGGCAAAAAGGGAACCCCTTCAATATAAAAATACATTTTTATATAAAAAAAATGACCAACAACATTTTATAGCAAAACGACCAGCAATACATTTTAGCTGTAGTTGAGGTCATAAAATTGTGTTCCATATATTCAGATTACTGTGTTAAATAACCAATAGGGGTTGATATGCCGCTAAACAAAATCAACCAACCAACAATTTTTACAAATTTCCTATAGCTGTAGTAGTAACAATTATTCCAATATAGCTCTTTTTAAATTATTCTCTTATTTTTAACCGGTATTGTATAGATTATCTAAAAACATTTTGAGGTGTGTGTGCGTGTATGAGTGTACACGCGCAGGTGTGTAATGTATTGTCTGGAAAAACCGTTTTCCTCTGGCCTTGGAAGTGTACAAAGTAACATACTTCATTAAATTTTTTTTTAATGCGAACAAGGTTAAATGGGATTAGCGAGTAGTTTTTTTCGGGTGTGGGACAACTCATAGCAAAGGTTGTTAATCTACATTGTATTGCAGAGCCAAAAATCTTTCCTTGAGGGCAGGAAAGTGGAGCAATGCTAGCCCACTTCTGTCATAACCTTGTCTGTCATTTTTTAAAAGACTATTCAATTACGATTTTGTCAAGACACTATAAATTAACGGGCAGTTTGAATAGAAATGAAAAGTATAAAGACATGCATAAACATATATGGCCATGGCCCAATTGTTACAACGTTGGCTTTCCGGTCATGAGACTCGAATTGGAATCTCACCACTTGATAATATCCACTTCGGGAGTCGATCCCAGTGTGCGTCTGAAAACCATACCACGGTTAGGCCTTGCGAGGAAAAACTGGGTAGACAAAATCGATAGTTGTGATAGAGCAAAATCACAAGTCATCGTGACCGAGGGTTTTAGCATACTAGTCATGTTCAATTATTGATCACACCAGATTATTCACTCTTTGCCAGAAACTTTAACTAAGGTCTGGTCAGCATAGTCGCCCTATAAACAACATGTCGACTGTGAACGCTGACGGAGCACAAATGTATCCGAGTCGGCGGATGTAATAAAAAACGAATATATATATATATATATATATATATATATATATATATATACAAGTTTAGGATTGGTATATACGGAATGAAATCCAATAACCAACAATTAATATTCTTTAAAGAGTGCTCAATACAGAGTAGAGCAGATATAATTATTTATTTGAATATTACAACATAAATATGTTATAAAATCACGACAAAAGTAGCCATTTTGTTTCAACACTTCTTGTGTCTTGTCAAGTGATAATATAGAATATAGAATAAATGGTTTTAAAAGTTGATTAATTTGAAACTTTTAAAACCATTTATTCTATATTCTATATTATCACTTGACAAGACACAAGAAGTGTTGAAACAAAATGGCTACTTTTGTCGTGATTTTATAACATATTTATGTTGTAATATTCAAATAAATAATTATATATATATATATATATATATATATATATATATGTATGTATGTATGTATGTACGGATATACATACAGGATGAGATGGGTAAATTGTCGTCTAAATTACGCAAAAATGAATAACACTGACTTCTCATTTTAACAGATATATTTACCAAAATTACGCAAAAATATCTTGAAATACTAAAGAGTAAATTTATTCAATAAAATTGTCATTGGTTTCAACCACGACCTCCAGACAACTTCAGAATCTCCTGCAAATCGTCTGGACGGTCACCTTGTTTAAGTTGGTGAATGCTACCATAATCCTTGCCTTCAGTTCATCTTTGATGTTCTAAGGAGTTTTTGGGTCTTTCGCTCAACTGCGTCCCACACAAATATCCAGGGGTGTGCGGTTTGGGGAGTTAGGTGGTCATATGCAAGGGGTGATGTGGTCGCAGAAATTGTCTGAAAGTGAGAACTGGATTCTCCTGCTTGTGTGGCATGGTGCAGGGTTCCAGCAGCCACCCGCTTGGCCCATGGCAGCACTACCTCCTTAAGGCACTTGATGTAGGCATGAATTCTTTTCTCATCAGAACGATCAGAGTGAGTTTTCAGAGTAGCCGTACATTCGTAATCACCATTAGACTCACCCAACTCTTTCCAAATCCTCTTCACTGGCCTCAGATTGACACCGAAACACTATGAATAAATGTTCGTGCAGGGTATTCTGGCGCGAATGCCAAGTAGTACAGCATGCCGTTTCCAAATTTCTGGCGGAGTGAATTGCGTGACGGTGTCCAACTCTCCCTATTATCCTGTGCAATCGATAAAATAGAAACAAACAACGCGCATGCGTGAAATTAATATAAAATGGCGACAATTTAGCAATCGCACCACACACACACACACATATATATATATATATATATATATATATATATATATATATATATATATATATATGTAGGGTTAGGTAAGTCAAATGACCAGATATATGCAACCGAATACGCGCGTGTTGGCGTGTATACACCGACAAGCAATTAAATAATCATCAAATTAGCCAAGAGGTGTAGACATAATAATGCTCGATGGGGTTAGACAGACCAAAGATATATATTAATAAAGGTACATACACAAATACCTACGTTTAGGTTTAGGTTTTCCAGCTCACAGCGAAACTCAAGTCGCACACCTAAACGTAGGTATTTGTGTGTGTATATATATATATATATATATATATATATATATATATGTGTGTGTGTGTGTGTGTGTAAAGCAAGTTTTAAGATAGGGATCATAATTTAATATTTAATGATTAAAATTAAGTAAAATAAATATAACTAAGGCGCCTTTCGACCGACACTTCGTCAGAAATCGTCTGT
>OZ038490.1:9768347-9843347 GCA_964036315.1 Acanthosepion esculentum | reverse complement strand
AAGATATAATTTTAAATAATCGTAACTTCATACTTGTCTGTCTCTGTTAGAAAACTTATGCAATATTTTAACTTTATAACCATCCCAAGAAGACAAAATGGTTACATTTTTGGTGCCACTCCCCCACACAGAAGAATTTGTCTTTAGTTCACTACTGCTGAGTGCCAGTCTTGCTACAAGAAGTGAGGGAGGGCTGTTCGCAGAACTATAAACTAAAATTACTGTAAACATTCTGAAAATTATGTTCTACCCTGTAGTAATTTGATTAAAAGAAAAAAAAAAGTCGTTATAGAAAATTGTTTATTACAATATGAGTATGGCTGGCAGCTCATTTCTGAGTAGACCTGTCTACTAGGGTTACAAGTTAATCCCTGTTGCAAACGACTGCTCAGGCAAATTTTTGTTTTCTGAGAGAGAGCGTATAATCCGGCATGATCACCAGTTTAAGAAGGCCATTACTTTTTTTTTTACGGGTAATAAATTTGGCTAATATGCTGGCCATTTCAATATATATATATATATATATATATATATATATATCACCTCGAGGTGGTGTAACGGTTAGCAAGCTTGTCTCGCTAGAACAATTACGTCTGAGTAGTGAGTTCTATCCTCACAGAGTGGCCCTTACTTTCGGCCTTGTGCCACAACTAAGCTACGCTTGGAAAATAACTATATATATATATATATATATATATATATATATATATAGAGAGAGAGAGAGAGAGAGAGAGATATTAGCTTTTATAAAAGTCAGGAAAAACATGAATAGAGAGACAAACAATTATCACTATAAAATTACAGACATAGGCTTTTGTATATAGACAATCAGTTGACAAAACCCCTGGGCAGCTCGAGAGGCTTGTAGCAAAATCTGGTGTCCATATTGAATTTTTAATAAAATCTCATGTTAAACGCTTTCCACTCATATCCATTTCTTGTAAAAATTATATTTAATAAATAAATTATGAATATTTTAAAATGAAGACTTACTTTTCAATCACCCTGTGTGTGTGTGTATATATATATATATATATGACATTGAATGGAATGCATTCTTTTAAAGGAACTTTTTGTCGAACACTTCTTCAGAAAGATTTGTTAGAACAACAATAATCAAAACGGCAAAACTGAAAACTGTCTCATGGGTGGGTTGTATTTTTTTCTGTTTTATACTCACTAGGAGTCTTGTTTGTTTGTTGGTTTTAGTAATACGTTTATTTTAGTCGTAGCTTCTTATTTACGCCATGTCGGCTGGTGCTTCAGTAAGACGATAAACTACGTCCAACAGCAAAGCCTCTGATCAGGTGGTTTTGAGGAACGTGGAACCACCTCTTAATTGCTGGTGTCCACAGCTCAACCCTGACCGGGGTGGTAGCACCTGTTAGGGTCTCAACTATGGGCAACTAGTTACCCCACCACCACAACAAGGTGGGGTCAAAACACTATCAAAGTGTAAATATAGGTTTTAATACTAGCAATAAATTTTTGAAGGAAAAAATATTACCTGCAAAACATTTTTGAAGGAAAAAAAATGTTACCAGCAATACATTTTTTGAAAAATATTACCAGCAATAAAAAAAATTTGTCAATAACCCATTAAGGTCGATATGCCGTAAAACAAACCAAAGCTCCCGATTTCACATCCCCCACCACATCTACCTTTTTCACTTTCGCAGTTTTTATTATTGTTGTTGTTGTTCCAACAAATCTTTCTGAAGTGTTGTTGCAAAATTCCTTCAAAAGATTTTGTTCGTCATTTTCAAAACCATATATAAAATTTTTGTTATACACACACACACACACACACACACACACACACACACACACACACAAACACACACATTTCAAACAGATGGAGCTCATCAGCCTGGAAAAGCAGTCCATCTAGAAGTAAAAGCCTGATTTTAAATCTCTGCCATATCCAAACTCAGGAAAGATTATGGAAGTAAATCCAGACAGAAAATCTGGAGTAGAGCCACTAATCTGTCAAATTTAACAAACTTCTGATAACTCCTTTAACCATGTCGGCCTGAAGTGTAATGCTGTGTATTCTTTTGGAGTTTGTCAGTCAGGTCAAGAGAAGCACCATATGGATTAGGCAGCACACAGTTTCCATATCCCATTGTGCAGGTATGCGCTCTGGAGAGGTCATTCCAGTCTCATCGCCAAAAGACTGAATTTTGACCAAACCAGGTGCTCCCATTATTTCATGTGCTTGCTATTTATACAAGGGAAAGTAAAAATGAACCAAAATTAAGTGCACTGTAGGTAGAATAGGGTCTGTGTTAGGGTTAAATTATAACAATGGTGTTTGTGTTGTATCAAATTTTACATCAAAGTTTATTTATAATTAATCTTTTTTTCTTTTCAGGTAGTTCCGAGAACCCATAATGGCAACTAATTTAAATAATGTTGCAAGGAAAAGGCGGTTAAAAATGTATCTCAAAATGCTGAAACTTAAAACAAAATGGGATGAAACATTTGGTACTCAAGCCCCAAACGAAACTATTTACCGCATTCGTGACAAATTTGGTGTCACTGGCTCAATTCTTAATGCCCTCCCCCGATTGCATATGTAATAATTGTTTATCAATATTTAATTGTATTAGCATGTAATCTCAAAATGAATGTTATCATTTACTGTACACTTACTTGTAGTTTATATATATATATATATATATATATATATATGATGGACTCTCCCGACGAACTCGACGTATGAGGGTCAGACAGATCAGTTCCCAGAAACTGAAAGCCCGACACCCACACAGGATTTGATTATAGTGGTGAAGGCTTTGTGCAGGGCCATCCACACTTTTTGGAGGGACGAATACAGGGACCTGGTGCAACGGATGCCACAAGGTCCCCAAACAGGTTTTGAATTCAGAGTTGTCCTTCTCCTAGACCAGTTGTCATCCAAGGCTATAGAACCCAGTCTGTCCTGCTATTTACCCATAGTTGGAGGGAGAAGAGGATTCACACCTTTCCCAAGGGTATTATCACGTAAGTGAATATAATGGATTCGACTGGGATTCGAACTCGGCTCTCCGATTCCTCAATCCAAGCCGTTATCCATTACCCCACCCTGTCTTGATGTTGAGCACTTTATCGCATAAATATAGCATAGAGTGTGTGTGTGTGTGTATATATATATATATATATATATATATATATATATATATATATATATATATATATATATATATATAGGGTGACCTCAAAAAACGGGAATTTTTGAAGCGCATATTGCCAGACATGAGCAAGTGGCAACACTGCACGACAGTGACCTTGAGCAAGTAAACATTTCGCCATTTTAGTAACGAGAATGAAATTCACAGTATCCCAGCTGAGATGTTGCAGCAGTCAATGAGGAATCTCAACAGCAGATTTCAAGAATGCATTCGTACAGGAGGACGCCATCTACAGGACGTATTTTTATAAAAAAATGAAAATTCCATCATTGTTTCTTAAATGGCATGTTTTAAGGTTTCAATTACTATGAATTAAATATTTTTCTTCCATCACTCTTGGTTTTATTGGATTGTTAAAAAGTTCCAGTTTTTTGGGGTCACCCTATATATATGTGTGTGTGCGCGCGCGCGCGCATGTACGCACACAGAAAATTAAAGAGTGAGAAATTACTAGTGTGAGTGATTACTCTAGATCATCAATTTTTCCACTCTAAGTGAACCAGCAGAAAAATAAAACTGAAATTTAATTGAGGAAAAGTACTCCAATTTGGAAAAGCGTGTACTCTTTACACTGTGTCTGTGTATAAAATGAAATACTCATATATACAATTATAAAGGCAATTATGAATTAACAGTGGATAAAAACCACTGCTTCAGCTTCAAATATTGACTCGTTTAGGAGTATTTAATTGGGGTTTGAAAGTTCTGATTTTGTGTGTTTTTGTGCGGATGTGCGGATGGTGTAATGGATAGTTTAATGAGAAATTGGTGAGCTGATTTCCAAATCCAGTTGGGTTCGTTAAATTCATTTTCAGGTCACTTGGGAAAGATAAGAATTTATCTCCCCCTAGCTATGGGTTAAATAGCAAGATTTTTGTCTGGAAAAAATTATTCCCCATCAAAAACATTCTTGCAATCCAAAATGTGTTTCGGTTTTAAATGCCGAAATTTAATTTAAGTAATAAAAATGTTATTCCGCTTTCACAACATGGTAGATGATGCTCAGCTTTTGTGCATATACATGTTCGTGCGGATATAATTTCTAGAGGCAGTGATATGTGGGTTTTATGTTGTAGTCTTGTTGGAGTTATATTTTGGAATACAGTTGGATTTCTTTAAGAAATTGTAGGATATTATATGGATTAATGCAATGAAAGAGTTCTTCATGTTGGGTGATATATTGTTGATAATTCTTTTTATAAATAGGTATTTTTGGTATTTTTTTATATAAAAATGTATTGCTAATATTTTTGCTATAAAAAAATATATATTTTTATACTTTCATAGTGTTTTGTTTTTGTTTGGGGGTTAACTATTTGCTCTTAGCTGGGACCATGACAGGTGCTACCACCAAGAGTAAAGGTGAACCTAGGAACAACAACAATTAAGAGATGGTTCCACGACCCTCAAAACCTCTCGATCAGAGGCCTTGCTGCCGGATGTACCCACAAAGAGCTGATATACCGTAACAAAAAAAATCAGTAAATATATATTTTTACATACAAACAAGTTGCCATTAAAAATTATAAATGGAGAAAAGAATTTGAGATAATATTTTACATTAGGTAAGGAACTGAAGGAATCTTTGGATCTGAAGAAGAAACTTATCTCGGATTCTGAGAATCATGACGTTAAAAACACAAAGTTAAAGATTAAAATAGTGATGTGGGGGGGTCATTATTTTCTTTTACAGTACCTTTCTTGATGTAATCCTGTGTTTACAACATGTTTTTGTAGTGGAATCCAAAGGTGTATAAAACCATATTTTATTTGCGTGATTGATTAAAAACAAGCTGTAGAGGTAAGTCCAGTCGTCTAAGTCTCTGCTGCTCCCAACTGCTGTCAAATGGAGGTGTAATATCATGACACACCTGGGTCGTGTGTAATGAAAGGTGAACACACCTGAGTGACCAATTGTAATTATATAACACACACTCACTTGTATGGAAAGGAAAGCCTTCGTTCTCTCTGACACGCATCATTAACTCTCAAGCTATAAATTAATCACTGGCAAACTGCATATCGCCTTATTAGTGACCTGTATGCATTTTTCCCCATTCTGGGTTAGAGGTGTTGTAGAGGCTTGGAAAAAAGCACAGACAAGTGGGTTGGCATATGACTGAATTCACACATTTTTGTGGTACATTTTTATTTTATTTTCTATTATTTTCATAAAGCGATATTTATTGAAAACCATTGTATTTATACCTAACAACCTTTTCAGGTTACAGACTTCTTGACTTTTCAGTGAATATTTACCTGTTGCTTAATTTAGTTGTTGAAGGTAGATATTTATATTATTTTTGTTGTTGCTTTATTGCTGTTAACAACAGACAGGAGACAAAGTAATGTCACATGAAAGAACGTAGGCAACAAAAGCTAGACATTGCAGGCTTTCCCTTCGTGAAACTTTAAAAGTCATCTTCCACACAAGATCTGAAATAACATTACAGAACAGCGGCGAGGCAATTCTAAGAAAATTAAAAGTCCTACCAGGATTCATTATTGTCGGCCCCTCTATTAACAATATAAGATATGCAGATGACACAGTGCTGATAGCAGACACGGAAAGGAAACTACAAAACCTTCTATAGAAGGTAGTGAAGGAAAGCGAAAAGAAAGTACTAAGCATAAACTACAAGGCAGAATACATGGTCATCAGCAAAAGAGTGAGCCCAAAATGCAAATTACAGGTCGGGGACACTAAAATCAAGCAGGTAGAGATATTTAAATATCTGGGAAGTGTTCCAACAGAAGACAGAAAGTGCGACACTGAGATCCAAAGACGTATAGTGATAAGCAAAGACACACCCCAAAAGTTAAGTTGAGTATTAAGAGACAAAAGTTTCATTGGAAACAAAGAAGAGCGTACTAAACTGTTACGTGATATCTATCCTCCTGCATGGCAGCGAATGCTGGACAATCTCCTCAAAGATGAGGAAGAAACTCAAAGCAACAGAAATGGGGTTCTACAGAAAGATGCTGAGGATACCATGGACCAAATATGTGAGCAGCGACAAAGTTTTAGAGAAAATGTAAACAAAAACGAAACTCATACTTAACATCAGAAATAGGCAGTTGAAATTTCTGGGGCACGTAATGAGGAAAGAGGGCTTGGAAAAATTGATACTCACAAGACAAATGAACAGAGAAAAGCAGTGATTAACTTACTTGATGGGCTTGAGCAAATGGATGGCAAAACAAGGTTTGAGAGTAATATAAAAAAAAATTATTAAGAGCTACAAGTGATAGGAAAATGTGGAGGGCAATGATCGCCTACGCCCTGACGGGACAGCACATAAAAGAAGAAAATATATATATATATTTCCAAATAAATTCCTGGCGACCACCAATAAAAATGTAAAACATTCTCACGCAATCCTCAGGTTATAAACTTCTTGATTCTCCAGTGAGCCATGACATTGCTTAACTTACATGCTTTATACTCCTAACACTTGTTCTTTCCTATGCTAATAGGAGTCAACACAGTAACCATCTACCATGAGTTGCTGTTGGGCAATATATATATATATATATATATATATATATATATATATATAATTCGTGTGTGAATTCAGTGGAAGGTTCAAACTTGTTGAGTTTCATTATTATGTCTAATAAATTTGTATTTGTATCTTAGGGATATAATAAGAGGATGTCATCTATATATCTTAGGTAAGTAGAGCTGCTTGGTATAATGTGTCTAGATGGATTCTAGAAAAAGGCAAGCGCCAACATCACTCTTTCCTCTTTGGTTCCTCGATTTGCTAATTCCTTTCCTCTTGGTTCCACGATTTGCTAATTCCTTTCCTCTTGCTTCCACGATTTGCTAATTGCTTTCCTCTTTGGTTCCACGATTTGCTAATTGCTTTCCTCTTTGGTTCCACGATTTGCTAATTGCTTTCCTCTTTGGTTCCACGATTTGCTAATTGCTTTCCTCTTTGGTTCCACGATTTGCTAATTGCTTTCCTCTTTGGTTCCACGATTTGCTAATTGCTTTCCTCTTTGGTTCCACGATTTGCTAATTGCTTTCCTCTTTGGTTCCACGATTTGCTAATTGCTTTCCTCTTTGGTTCCACGATTTGCTAATTGCTTTCCTCTTTGGTTCCACGATTTGCTAATTGCTTTCCTCTTTGGTTCCACGATTTGCTAATTGCTTTCCTCTTTGGTTCCACGATTTGCTAATTGCTTTCCTCTTTGGTTCCACGATTTGCTAATTGCTTTCCTTTTTGGTTCCACGATTTGCTAATTGCTTTTCTCATTGGTTCCTTGAGTTGCTAATTCCTTTCCTCTTGCTTCCTCGATTTGCTAATTACTTTCCTCTTGCTTCCTCGATTTGCTAATTACTTTCCTCTTTGGTTCCACGATTTGCTAATTGCTTTCCTCTTTGGTTCCTTGATTTGCTAATTCCTTTCGGTTCCACGATTTGCTAATTGCTTTCCTCTTTGGTTCCTCGATTTGCTAACTGCTTTCCTCTTTGGTTACTCGATTTGCTAATTGCTTTTCTCTTTGGTTCCTCGATTTGCTAATTGCTTTCCTCTTTGGTTCCTCGATTTCCCGATTTAAAGTGCAGATTACAAGATATACCTCCACATTTCACTGTCGAAATTATCAAGTTTAACCGTAAGTCCTCTGCTAACAGTTTCTTCAGTCGTGCTTCTGCCTCGTGGAATTCTCTTTAGGCTTCATGTTTTACTGTCAATTATGATGTTCAAAAATTTAAATACAATGACTATGATCATCATCTGTCTCCTTGAAACCCGGTCTTTCATCTTCCTCTCTGTTTCTTTCAACCTTCGCGTCTTAGTGGCTTTATTGCCTTGCTTGTGGTGAAAATATAAAATAAGAAATAAGTAAAAAGTTATTTTTTTTATTCTTGTCTGTATCAATAAAACCTGTTGCCTAAATCTGCATTATGTAAGTAATGTGTGCTAAAAGAACAATATTTAATTAATCTCGGAGGCTATTCATATTTTAAATTTTTCATTGCGTGCGTCACTTTAACGTAGCCAAATCTGTATATTAGTGCAGGAGAAAAGATGTCTCAGGCGGGGGAAAATAATCTAAGCATTCAAACTGTACTTAACGAAGAAGGTCTTTGTTGTTTAAGGAAAGGCATTTAAAAAGTTAATATCGATTCCCCCGCACCCTGGAAACGCACAAGATCAGTAGAATCTGATCAGTGTATGTAAATAGCCTGTTTATAGCCAACATTGCCTTTCAACAGCTAAATACTGTGGGGATGGTTGGATTTTTCCAGGCTGCTCCAACTCTCTATCCTCTCACCAACCCTCAACTTTTAACGTTACTGACAAAAATCATCAACGATGACTTCCGGCAATCTCACAAAATAAAGTAAATAGGTCAGTCGAATTTGTGCTGAAATTAGCTATAAGCTTGGATGTGCGGGTGGTGTAATGGATAATGTATTGGAAATCGGAAAGCAGAGTTCGAATTCCAGTCGGGTTCGTTACTTACGCACAAATACCCTTGTGAAAAACATGAATCCACCTTTTCTCTCGCCAGCTGTGGGTTAATTAGGCAAACTAATATTGCTAAATATTATTATATAACAAAATGCTTACAATCTAAAAAAATGGCTTTAAATAACCTGGAAAGGATTGATAAGCTGTAAAAAACTATCAATATGAAGTGAGTGCCCGCTTGCATATTTTGTTACAATGAAAGAAAGTAGGCCTCATTTTATTCAGCATATTAAACTGAATAAAACGTTTCCTGGTTATTTTAACTAGTCCCCTTCAATTAAGCATAAGTCCTCACCAATTTGATCTAGTGTAGTGGTTCCCAACATTGGGGGGGGGGGCATGCCCCACCTAAGCATATCTAAAATCTTAATTCACCCACCCTGGGACATATAATTTCTTATTATTCAAAAGTGAACTCATATTCACATGACGGAAGCCTAAAAGGTCATGGACTTTCCTTAAGAATTTGAGACTGCATATATTCAATAGTCTTATCATTTAATTTTAGAATTTTACTATCTCTCTCTCTCATATATATATATATATATATATATATATATTTACTACCGCCTGATGAGATGCGACGATATGCATCGAAACATGAATGCCATTCAATCTGACATGTACCACAATACCACATATTCACACGGATCCTAAAAAAAACACCCATGAGATAAAAAATGTTATAATGTACAAAAATGTCCCTTTTTTGTTTTTTCAATTTTTTACAAAAATACATAAAAATTTAAAGATATGAAATAATGGCGGCAATCCAAATTGAAAGGACTGCAAAATGCATCCTCTCCCCAAATCTATAGACAAATCAGACAGAGGCATGGTGGTATTTATTCCAAGTCAATAAGATAGGCCACTTCAGTCTCATCTGCCATATTGTACTTTCTCGTCTTGAAGTCAGGACGCTGCGATTGCTTGTGTGCATCTGTTTTGTGTGTTAACATAATTCTTAATTTGTGAACATTTTTTGCCACATTATTGTTGCTTTGTCTACTTTTATCTTGTACTAGCAGTATGGCCCGGCGTTGCCCGTGCTTGATTCAAAAATCGTACGACTCGTACAGCAGTCGCTATCACTTGACTTAAAATATTTTTGCCCTTCCTTGCCTTTAAAGGAGTGCCCTTTGCCGTGCTGATGTTGCTACATGCCTTACTTCTTGCCTATCTCACACTGCGATTTTTTTCTAAGCTCTATACTAAACATTAAATCTGTTACGAAAAAAGAACTAAACAAAATCAACACAAAACGATCAGCTTTAAAAAAGGACTCGTAACTGGAAAACCGAATGAAAAAAGAATGTTAACAACAACACTTTTTCACACCCAACCCAGTTCTGCGGAATCAGAATCAACGTTGAGTTTAAGCAAGCGAATGAGCCAATTGGAGTAAAGTCCCATGCAGATTTAAAATTTCCCCCACTTGTGACGAATGCAGCTATCGATTTTTTTTCATGCTAGCATGTTAGTTAACATTCGTCTCAGTCAATTGTTGGCTCTCACGCTGGACAATAGAATCTTCCTGCCTATTCGGGGCAGCCACCTATAGGCTCTTACTCTGGCCAGTAGAAAATGGCCGCAAACTACATGAAAACTGCCGTAGAAGCATGAAAAAATCGATTATTTCCACTATCGATGGTAGTTGGGAAATGCAAGGTCGGTCTTGGCCTTTACACTAACTTGGAGCATGTGCATGTAAGTTTTGGTGCAAATTCGTCGAAAATTGCGGCCGTGCATTCGTTACACACACACACACACACACACACACATATCCTGCCTTTTATAGATAGAGATATATTGTTTGCTTAGTTTTACTTTTTACTCTGTCCTTTTCTTTCTCTTTTTATTGTTTACTGCCAACTTTGTCAATTCTGTTTGTTTCACATTTCTGTTAATTCCATTTTTAACCATGGCCGATTGCTCTACACAAATACCAAAGGATTTCTAACCATGGCCAATCGCTCTACACAAATACCAAAGGATTTCTAACCATGGCCAATCGCTCTACACAAATACCAAAGGATTTCTAACCATGGCCAATCGCTCTACACAAATACCAAAGGATTTCTAACCATGGCCAATCGCTCTACACAAATATCAAAGGATTTATGAACAAATGACTATCACAAAAAGTTTCAAAGTTTCCTAAGGATTCAAATAATATATTTGACATGATGGGGTTTAGAAAGATTTTGAGAAAGGTGTTAACAAAATTCACGTCATCGTTCGGATTTTTAGAATTACGTGGATTATTTGATATATAAAGTTAGAATAATCTGGTGGTCATCATGATGAAAACCTGACAGAGAAAAAAATTGGTATCATACTTTTTAACTTCTTAAAAGGTGCAATTTAACATTTTAGTGATACGGAATTACAAATTCGACTACATTAATAAATTGGTGTATTTTTGGAGCCTTCACCTTCAGTGACAGATGGTTCCAAAATTTGATTATCATGGCAGATTCATACCACTTTTCGATAATTCTACATCATTTATATTATTAAGAAATAAAGCAAAAAGACAAACTATACTGAGAGCTACAAAAACAGGAAGTTGTGGAGAACCATGATCACCAATATTCTGAAGTGACATGGTAGATTGAAGAATCATTAGCATACATTAATTAATTTGAATTTTTGTTCTCATCTTGATTATTATAGATGTTATTACAGACAACGTTTCAGCTAAATACCTTCTGATCATCATCAGTTTTGGACTGTGTACTAATATCCGTTGGTTATTGTGTTATTTTGTGGTGGTTATACTAGTTATTGTTCGTTCTTGCTAAACCAACATTTATTTTTATATTTTATATCCACTGTGCCATGTGTCCTCAAGGACACATGGCACAATGGATAAAGGCATTAGTTAGATCCAGTGACAGGTCCCAAAGAGTATGAGTTCAATACCTGGTTATGGTGGTGGAGAACTTTGAGAGGGGGATTAATAGGAGATAACTGATAACTGACATCCATTAGACATGGCACGTGGAACTAGAACAGTCTACTCCAGTTAGCAAAATAAAGGGTTTAGTTTGACATTCCAACCGCCTGAAGAAGGCCGGAGCGTACAACGGCCGAAACGTTGTGATAAATATGGCAACAAAGATGAGGACAATAGTCCAAATAATGTAAATAGTGTTTATAAGTTTTATTTGAAAAAGTTAATGTTTTTATAATATTGTTACCTTTTTTCTTTTAGTAGAGGTAAATTATTTATTTACCAGCAGGATACCCATAAAAATGACAGAATTATTTATGGATAGATACATAAATAATGTCCACAAATATAAATTAATACTTTCTAATAAAATGTTGTTGTCAAGGAAGATATATTTGAATTGCTTGGCATTAAATCAAACTTTAAATCGTAAAATAAAAAATGAGATAAAACCAGAGATTGTTCAGTTGGAATATGAAACCAATACAGTTGCTAAATTACTTAAATATTGTAGTCCTGGGTAAGACGATAAACTACATCTAACAGCAAGACTTCTGGTCGGGAGGTTGGAAGATTTGATAAGCATGGAATCACCATTGCTGCTATTCCCAGGTTCACCCTGGCTTGGGGTGGTAAGGACCTGTTAGGGTCCCAACTATGGCCAAATAGTGACCCCCCCCTCCAAACAAAAACAAAACACTATGAAAGTATAAAAATACCAGCAATACATTTTTATATTGAAAGATTAAACAACAATACCTATTTTTTTTATTTTTTAAGCAATTCAACCCAAGTAAGGCAGTAGTGCCACTAGTATGCAGGGGGTTACAGAGAGTGAAAGTGAAAAAAAAGACTGGGGATAGTGGAGATTGAGGAAAGGTTAAAAGATGAATGAGGTTCAAGACAACAGAAGATGGAGATTGACATTACATTTAAATCCCTGAAGATTCTAATTATCAGGGAAGCAAGTAATTGGAACACATAAAATGGTGTCCAAAATACCAAGATTTCAGCATTAAATAACTCATTGAATTTGATATGCTGCTAAACGAAATCAACCAACCAACTCAGATATTGCTGCCTTTTAATAAAGGTACGGATAAGCTTGTTTGGAAATAATATTTTTTATGTTCCATGTCTCTTCAGGATGTGACCAAGTCATGGCTCTCCACTATTTCTTATCCTTTGTAGTCCTAAGCAATGTTGGTTCAATTATTATCCGGCTCACTCCCCATTATACTATCCATTTACACAAACTTGTTAGGTAGGTTACTTGCTGTTACCGTCTGTCCCTCAGTATGCTCTGTGAGTGTCAAATTCTTCAAGCCTTCTTTCCTCCTCATATATATTTTTTTAATCATTTCACCCCAAGTCCCAGAAATTTCAAACTCCTTTTTCTAATCTAAGTAAAAGTGAACTTTCTGTTTGTAAAATTTCCTTTCAGCTTACATGTTTTATCCAGGATACCCCCAGCATCCTTCTGGAGAACCATGTCACCATGGTCTCAATATTTCTGAAGCATTGACATGCCTCCCACACCCAGGTTTGTGACTGGTTAATATTTCTTGAGGGGGGCGCTGAGCCAACGTGCGACATACGTTCCTGTGACATCAGTTCTCCTACTGCTTCTTAGAATCCAAGCTGCCACTCTTAATAAAATGAATACAAGAAATAAATGACCCTTTTTGTTGATACCATTTTATGAGTAGCGTGGGGTTCCCAAGACAACACAGAACATAACATTGGTTATAAATATAATAGCCCTATTCTGTCAGTAATACCTGCATAAATTCCATACTATTGACAATCACTTTGCAACTAGAAGCAAAAATAATGACATAATCAAAATATTGACTTTCCACACTAACTTATACGTAAAGAAAGAAACTCTTATTATTCCTAGAAAAAGCAATAACATTTAGCAAATTGAAAAAATGTTTTAAGAAAAGATTCTATAAATGTCAACTATAGTAATGCATTTTGATCAATAAATGCCTAACGTTTCCTTATAAGGAAATTGTTAATTTCACCTTTACCTGTGTCATCAGTGCTTGGATTTAGCTGTAACCTAATCAGCTTAACCCTGAATTAGTCACATACAGTGTTTTTTGCCCCAAAACTTTTTAAGTACTTGTAATTCCTGGTTGACACCTTGTTTCTTTTGCTCCCTACTACTACTCTTCTGACTCGGTGAGAGTGTGCAGCATGTGGTATGGCACAGTTGTAGCTCAGTTGTGAGAGGCAGATGCCAGGGGACACTATACCTTTTCAAAAATCCCAGGTGACTAATCCAAGGTTAATCCCTGATGATCTGCTTTTATTCCATATGACTTTGCACACAAATAGAAATATCAGTAAGAATTAATTTTGGTTGGTGGATTTTGTTTCGCGGCATATGAACACCCCTATGGGTTATCTAATGCCGAAATTAAAATATTTTGAACACAATTGTATGCCCTCAACTGCAAGTAAAATGTATTGTCGGTCATTTTTTTTTTATACAAAAATGTATTGCTGTACTTGTGCTATAAAAATGTACTTTTATACTTTCATAGTGTTTCGTTTGGTGTTTCACTATTTGCCCAGGTGCTAGGGTGGACCTAGGAACAAAAACAATTAAGTGTTAGTTACATGCTCTCAAAACCTCCAATCTCCTGATCAGAGGCCTTGCTGCTGGATGTAGTTTATCATCATACCCAGAACTGAGAAAAAAATTAAGAAATTCCTTAACTTACCAAAATGGTCAGTGGTGTGAGAACTCTCCACATCCATTTCCAAAAGAAACGATCAATACTGCCGGTCATGTCTGTGATATTTCTAAGAAATTTTCGGGGCCCATACAACCACATGAGAATGAAACATTCGGAGAAGGAGATGAACAGTAGGGACCAGTATGGAATGTAGACATCCATTGTTTTGTCGGTGAATAAATCCGCCTGGAACGAAAAGTGGGTTTTTTTTTGTTTTTAACAAAGATGACTATTTTAAAAAAAATGGAAACAAAAATAAGAAAGTTTTAAACACAATTTGGAAATTTCCCTCACTTTTTTTTTTTTTATCTTTAGGAGACAACACAACTTAAACCATATTAAAATCTAAATATACAGTTAAAATCCGTTCACGAATGGCAGTTACAGAATCAACTGTCCCTACCTTAATACATCACATATGCTCTTAATTTTCACTCTATAATTCTAATATCTCCACCTACACTCTGAAAGTTTAATTACTATTTTTTTTTTCTCTCTCTCTCTCAATAGGAGTATATAGGTTCACCTATTGCCCGGTTCACACTCCTTCCCAATCTTTTGAACAGGAGTAGAAGTTTATCTCTTTTCCCATGTAAGATTAGGTTTCCAGTTCCTTCTACTAAAGTCTTCTCATTTTCTTTCACTCCCAATAACTTCTTGTGTCTCAGTGTCTTGTTTGGGATGATTAAAAAAGTAATATTTCCATTAACAGATTCTCACATCACTGAACATTAAATTCTATTGAAGTACTATAGGAATAATGGATAGCCGCTCGGATTGAGGAATCGGAGAACCAAGTTCAAATTCCAGTTGAGTTCATTACATTCACTTACATGGAAATGCCCTTGAGAAAGGTATGAATGCATCTCTTCTCCAATTCATGGCTAAATAGTGGTACAGATTCAGTCTTATAGCCTTGTATGGCAGACAGTCTAGAAGGACAACTCTGAATTCAAACCCTGAGTGGTCAAGAGGTTGGCGACTAAACCGGCTCCTTGACCAGACCATGGTATGGTGAGGAGGGTAAGTGAAACACCAGCAGCCCCAAAACAAGAGCTCTTAAAAGTTGGATAAACTCCTCAGTCATTAACCATCCACCCTAATTATGGGTTAAGTAGCCTCACCCATCAACAACTGGCCAAGCATAGTGAGTACAGCTACAACCCTGAAGACCTGATGAATCAGGCTGGGGTTCCTCCAACAAGAGTGAGAAGAACGTGGATTCAGATTTGGATTTGTAAATGCCATAGTTCATTTATATATATATATATATATATATATATGCATACACATATATACATACATAGATACACACACGTGTGTGTCATACATGAAATGGACAAAGTCCAACAATTATTTTAAGACATTTTTTATGTTTATACGTTCTTTTTATAGATACAAATATTTAAGTAAATGCTCTGTTTATAATAAACAGTATTAACAACATTTACCAGCCTGAATGTACGAGGAATTTTCATAGAAAATATGCATCCTCCAACAGGAATCGAATCTGTATCCTATACGGAACCGTCATATAGCCTGACGTGCTTTTATCGATTGAGTCACAGAGGATCATTCAGTTAGCAAGGTCGATTTTAATGTTTTTATACTACAATTCTCCATGATTTTCTCTCGTACATTCATATCTGCTCAATCCGTATCCAAATGTAAACAAATGACGTCACACATTATAAAATGGACAAAGTCCGACAATTATTTTTAAGACATTATTTATGTTTATACATCCTTTTTATAGATACAAATATTTAAGTAAATGCTCCTCTGTGGCTCAATTGGTAAAAGCACGTCAGGCTATATGACGGTCTATATAGGATACAGGTTCGATTCCTGTAGGAGATTGCATATTTTCTATGAATTTCTCAGACATTCAGGCTGGTAAACGTTGTTAAAACTGTTTATTATAAACAGAGCATTTACTTAAATATTTGTATCTATAAAAAGAACATATAAACATAAAAAATATTTTAAAAATATGTGTGTGTGTGTGTGCATGTTATACTAAATGAAGATCACTTTCTCATTCACAAATGCATTTCACCAGACACGTTGACTGGATGTAAGCATTAAGAAAGCAAAACACAAAATAAAAAGATCATCTTCCTTAAAGGGGCCCTAAACATTGCATCTGGTTCACAAAACAAATCCCTGCAAGTCCAGAAAAAAAAAATGTCCCCTGGGAGTTTGCATCTGTTCAACCAAAGATTAAAAATAGCACTCACCACCAACTACAGGCAGTTCAGCTTCAACACTTTGGCCTCGTCACAACAAGCAGATCATCAGACACCTCACAATTGGCCTCTTCTTCTGACACCAACTGTGACATTGGTCAACTCCCTGCCCTAGCAAAAAACACTTAATCACTTTCCTTAGCAATGGCAACTAAGGAGCCACATACTTTCACACAACCATGGACATATTCTGAATTTTAAGCAAGGAAGGTTAAAATCCTTTTTTGTTCCTTTTTTGCAACCAAATGCCCATTATAACACATTAATAGTTTCAATACAAAAATCATCATAGTAACATGTATATATTTTATTTTTTTACCTACACTATAACTCTGGTCATGTTAAAAAAAAAAAAAAAAGAAACAGATAATGCATTTTGTGAATAAAAAAATTAGACAAACTGATATTTGTGAAAAAATTTCAATAAAAAAAAAAAAAAAGACTAAAAACATCCATACTGCTTGAAAATAATCAAGCAGCACAGCAATGTCTAAATAACAAAAATCACTAACAAAGTTACTTAAATTGAAATGTAAAAGTGCTTAATACACTAAGTAGAGCAGGATAATACTGACTAAAGAGGGTTGGCCCAGACATTTTATTTATAAAAATTTTATCAATGTCATTTGGGCCAATATTTAATGATCTGGTAGGTGAAACTTAGGTTCCGTCTCTCTCTCTCTCTCGCTATATATATATATATATATATATATATATATATATATATATATATATATATATATATATAGAGAGAGAGAGAGAGAGAGAGAGAGTGTGTGTGTGTAACCTCTGATATTAGGGAAAAGAATTTTAGAATTAAAATATTTTGAATACTACAGATTTCATCATTATAGAAAAAGGATTGTTTATAATCTATATATTTAATAAGAAAAGCAAAAATCTTTACAGTATTAAATAACCAACAGTCAACGTTTTTTTTACAGTGGTGTTCACCTTGTACAAGGCCCTGGGGCCACTCAATGTAGAGGACTACAGAGTAAGAGCTACAACTTATGTGGTTATGTGCAGAAGATAATGGTTAAATCAAGACTTAAACAGGTTAACATTGTAGTGATCAGGAAAGCAGCCTCTTGGGAGTCAGTTCCACAAAGCAGTTGTTTGTAGAAAGAAGCTGGTTCAGTGGAACTTACATCTTGCCAGGGTAATGAGGCTGGTTCGTTACAATCAGTGTGGCATGGTGGGTCTTAGCTGTGAAGGTTAGGACTGGTGAGTCTAAGTGTAGTCCCCCATGGAAATAGCAGTGAAAGGCTTACAATGACTCATCTGTGAGAAAGGGGCTGCAGAGTGGGAAATAATTTGTCACCTACAAGGACACAGCGACACTTTTGGAGTATCGGGGGTGGAAAGTGAGGACTGGGCACTATTTCTCACACATAAAATGGAACCGCCAGTCAATCAATAATTTACTTACCTGCGTTAAAAGAAACAGGGAACAGATAAAAATCAACACACAAATCACAAACAGCCAGAACATCTTGTAATGTCGGCGTTCGTGCATCGGGTAGAGCACCTCCAGGCAGGAGACGATAAGCTGTGTGAAGACAAGGATGCCATTGAGACTGGTCACAGTGAGAAGCAGGTAAAAAAACACTGACCACAGTGGAGGGAATGACATGAGAGAGGTGATTTCCGGAAATGTTATAAATGCCAAATCAAGAGCTGTTGGGAAATAAAAAAAAAAAAAATTAATTCAATATGAATAAACTACAAGACAGAATGTATGGTCATCAGTAAAAGGATGAGCCCGAAATATGATTTACAGATCAGGGACACTAAAATCAAGCAGGTACAGAAATTTAAATCTCTGGGAAGTGTTTTCATAGATGATGCTCAGTGTGACACTGAGATCTGAAGATGAAATAGGATGGCCAAAGACCCATTCCAAAAACTAAGCAGAGTATTGCAAGACAGGATGATTTCTTTGGTAACAAAGAAAACAGAATACTGTGCTGCTACATGATATCTGTCCTCCTTTATGGCAGCGAATGTTGGACAGTCTCCTCAAAGATAAAGAAGAGACTCGCAACAACAGAGATGTGGTTCTACAGAAGGATACTGAGGATATCATGGACTGAACATGTGAGCAACGATGAAGTTTTAGAGAGGGGTGCAAACAAGGAGAAAGCTTATACTTAACATCAGGAAGATGCAGCTGAAATTTCTGGGACATGTAATGAGAAATGAGGGCCTGGAGAATCTGATACTCACAGGTCGAATAGAGGGAAAGAGAGACCAGGGAAAGCAACACATGACATATCTGGTGGCTGAAAGAACATGGTCTAGGGGAGGTGGCAGAGGAACGAAAGACATAACACATACTTTTGGTTGCCAAATACAAAAGGATGGGGTCTTAATGATGTGTCCCTTCAGGATGTTGGCAATCATGTTTCTCCATCATTTCCTGTCCTTTGTAGAGCTTAATAAATTTTGTTTTTTTTGTTGTCTCTCCTAAACCTTACTCTTCCATCCATTTATTCAAGTTTTCTAGGTAAGTCATGCAGTGTTTTCCTTTGACCCTCAATCTGTCCTGAGAGTATCAAATTTTCCAAGCCTTCTTTGTTCATTTTGTGCCCTATAAATTTCAATAGACTCTTTCATGTTAAGCATAAGTGTCCTTTTTGTTTCCATTTTCTCTAAGACTTTGTTGTTGCTCACATGTTCAGTTCATGCTAGTCTCAGCATCCTTCTGTAGAATAATTCTCTTTAAGTCACCTCTTCATCTTTGAAGATTTAAAGGGTCAAAAAGAGTGAAATTAATAAATGGTGTAATCTTATAACTTTGGTTGAGTGGGATAAGAAAATTTAATAAAAAATGAAAAAATGTTAATAATATAGTTTTTATATATATATATATATATATATATATATATATATATATATATATATATATATATATATATCTCTTTAACAATAAAAAATATTAAAAAAGTAAAAATCTTCAGACACACTGGGTTGTATATTAATATTCCTTTGTTTTTATTATTATTATTTCATTTAGATTCGGCCAACATCAGGAGAAAAATAATTTCTGCTTGCTGGTAGCAGTGAACTACAGAAATGAATGTCTTGATGGAGAAAATGAACTTTTGTCTGTAGTTTTCTTTTGTTTTTTGAAAATGAATTTTGGTCAATTCTTGTGTGGGTCAAACAGTCTCTTTTGAGTTGTTATTTAAGATAAGAGCTAGATTGATTCATACTGCTCTGAATTCCCTTGGTCATTTTGATTATATATATATATATATATATATATATATTCTAATATACAGTAAATATCATCATCTTATTGCCAATATTTTTATCATTTTGTTGGCTTTTTATTCCTCAAACTTTATTAACTGGTCTATTAAATCTATATCTATCTTGAATCTCTGAGGAGGAGTTCTAATTTTTCTATTATAATTGTTGGTGTCCAATAATTCTCAGAGCCCACCAACGTTCTGAGATCTGATAAAAGTTATTTCAGTATGCTACCCATCAAAAATATTCTGAAATCCTGTAGGCAAATTATAAAAGAAATATTGTTTAAAATTCACAAGTAAAGAAAGATATGTTCAAAGCTTTAAAAGCAGATAGTCTCAAGATGATTTACAGCCATAACTTGTGACAGTTGGCTTCAAAAATCTTTGGCGTTTGTGTCTAAAACCAACAGTTACAGAAACCTTAACAACTTGCTCCACTTGATGAGGTCAAATTAAAACTCAACAAAAATAATGAACTTTTAAAAAGTAAAAAAAAAAATTGCATAACAGATTTCAACATCTACCCAGCATCATCACCAGGATTGTCAATTATATATGCAAGGTTTATCAGCTGAATATCCTCTCCACCTAAAGTAATCTAAGAGAAAATGTATTTGGCAAACTTGGACTGTCAAAAAACCAGAGTATCAAAATGACGGTTTTTCCCTTGAGACAGCTATTAATTTAAATACTTTCACTCATCAGCAATATTTACTTTAAAAATTGATTAGAATTCTAATAAAACCTAAACATAAAACCTAAAATATTAATCACTATTTATTAGATTGTTTATTTACAAGAATAATTTTATATTGACAGTATTCCAAAAAAATAATACAATTAAAAATATTAAAATATTAAACATTATTTGTTAAAATATTAAGCATTTTTAAAATATTAAATATTGTTTATTTACAAGAATAATTTTATACAGTAGAATCCCTAATATCTGAAATCCTGCATATCTGGACATGATTTTGATGTGTATATTTGAACTCTTTGGGTGATATGTAACTGATTTGAAATTTGTTTTTTCGGAAAATTTACTTTGGATAATTGCTTATGCTTATGTCATGTCACCCTAATGGCTTGTATTGGTGCAAAAGATGATGGTGGATAAGAGTAAAAGAACAACTTTTGAGTTATTGCAAAAAAATGGAAATTTTAAACAGACTGGATGCTGTTGAAAATTCATTGTAACTAATGTCCAAATTCAACATAGAAAAGTCAACATTGTATGATATAAAATCTTCCGAAGAAACTATTCTCCAAAATCTGGACTGAAATTGAAAAAGCTATTGAAAAGGTTGTCAGTTTTATGGAAACAAAGCTGGCATTCAGCTACGCTGATTGCAATAACACAGACAAAGTTAAGTGACTCTTGTTTAAAAAATTTCAAGAACAAAAACAAAATGAAATGCAGAAAGTTGAGAATGATATTAGAAGAGAAAGAATCATCATGCAACGGCGATTAAAAAATCCTCGTTACATTATTTGTTTTGCATACGTGACCGACTTAATTTAATGAATTTTCATTAACATTACATAATTTATTTCTTTTTCCTTAAAATCAATTCCGTTATATTTCACTCACCATTAGCTTATTTTGTTTACTATAAAACATTGAAAATAAATGTTAAAACCTGATTTCAGTTCTTTTATTTTAATCTAAATATAGCCCCTTATATCTGGAAGGCCATTTTAGTCCAGTTGTCAGAGATTCTACTGTATTTGCAACATTCTAAAAACTAATACAATGGAATATTTATCATTTACCAATTTATAAAGAAATAAATATGAAAACAATTTTTTATTCATAAATTTATAAACATTTATTAAATTATTAAAATATCTCAATCAGCTATAAGGGAATCATTATTATTTACCATTTTATAAAGTTTGAACCACTTGGCAATTAGCTGATGTTTTGCCAACCATTCCAGTAAATAATATAATATTTTAATTTTATATTGTACCAATATAAAGACAGCGTTATTAAAATTAAAAATACAATTTTACATGTTTTAATAATTAACAATATCATTGCAATTTTGCTTCTTGACCCCTGAAGCAGAATTTGTGTATGAGCCAATTATGTAGACACAAACCTTCTCATTAGGACCAGATATCTATTATTGCCTTTTGATTTTCCATCACTTATAGGTTTGATTAGGGTTTTTCAAGTAGTATAACAGTTATTGGTGTGGAACCTGAAATTGGCAAGCCAAGTTCAAATCCTGGCTGATGACTCTGCAGTGTTTCTTTTCACATAAATACACTTGGGGAAGGTAAGAATCTATCTCATCTACCTCTCCCAGCTATAGGTTAAATCCCAGGGAAGACTGGGCTGACAGAACATTCTGAATGAAAAACAGTATAGATGGCAATGGGAAAGCACTTCCAAGATGTTAAGGCACTTGATAGATAATAAAGAGACGCAGTGTGTGCCTACGCTGATTGTCTACAACAGGAAGAGACATGGCACGGGGGAAAAAAGACATTTAATTATTTTGTTGTTTTATTCAAATATAAACAATTACAATAAATTTATTTGAATAGCATTGTAATATAGCAACAACTCTAAGTAGAAGCTTAAAAAGCTTTATTTGACTAATTCAGCTTTAGTGCTGAAAACATTTATTTTATTATAGTGGATGGTTGCAAGTGAGAGGTAAGATGTGTTTATTTTATTACCACAAGCATTGGCTCTAACTCCTGTTTATTTTAGATCCCCATTGATGAATCATTTATTTCTTACACATTCCACCTCAGTGGATCTCACTTCTTCTATGTGACATGTCCCTTCAGGTCATGGACGATCATCGCTCTCCACAACTTCCTGCACTACTCAGCAGTTAATCTGTTCTCCATCCTTACTGAAAGCAAAATAATGTGTCAAGGGGACATGGTCATTTCTCCTTGTACTACTCCAAAAATTATCTAACTACTACTGCTCTTTATTACCACAAGAATTGGCTCTAACTCCTGTTTATTTTAAATCACCATTGATGAATTATTTATTGGAATGGTTGGTGTAATATAGCAACAACTCTAAGTAGAAGCTTTGACTAATTCAGCTATAGCACTGAAAACATTTTATTATAGTGGATGGTAACAAACAAGAGAGGAGATGGGATTTGTTTATTTTATTAACCCACCAATCATTCCAATAAACAATCTAATAAATAAATATTTATTATTCTTGTTGTCAAATCTCAAGAACATTGAAAATGTACAAATTAGATTTCATATATTTAAGTTTTATTACAATTTTAATAATCATTTTTTAAAAATAAACATTGCCAAGGGGTGAAGGTATTTTTTTCTTTTTTTTAAGCTTTTCACACCAGGCAAGGCTGAAAGCCACTAGCACGCAAGGGATTACAGAGGATTTGGAGCAAGAGCAGATAGGACTGATAGAGGAAAGGATATGGAGAAGGATAGTGGATAGATCAAGGCAAGGAGTTACAGAGGATTTGGAGCGAGAGCAGATAGGAATGATAGAGGAAAGGATGTGGAAAAGGATACTAGATAGATCAATGCAACTGGAGATATTGATTGATGTTACATTTGAATAGTTGGAGATTATAGTTGTCAGGGAAACAGGAACAGGGAAGGGAGTTCCACAGGCGTGAAGTGCGAGATATGAAGCTATTGGAGTAAAAGAGATGTCTACATTTAACAGTTTCAACAGTGAAAGGGTGGGAATGGGATGCCAGCCTCGTATGACGCTTGAATTCATGGAGCCTGGGAACCAGCGATAGCAGCTCATCGGAGCAATTACCATGGAAGTATTTGTAAAAAAGACAAAGAGAGGCGATGGCGCATCTGTGAGAGAGCGACTGCAGATGAGAAGCCAGATCAGGGCCAATTACATTGCATACCTGTCTCTGGATCTTATCAAGAACCCCGAGGCAAACAGAAGGGGCTCCAAAACCATATATGGCAGCAATACTCCATGCAAGGGTGGATGGATGATTTGTAAATTTGGAGAATCGATTCTGGGGAGAAAAATTTCATGGCCCGGCACAGGGAGCCAACTTTTCTAGTAGTGTTGAGGAAAAAACAGTCCTTTTGACTCTCCATCTTTTGCAACATAAAAAAAAAATCTAGGTTTGTCATATATTTAATTGGGAAATTTAGGGAAAGATATAGGAAGTAATTTTTTTCATAAAGTTAAAGATAATATTCATGCTTATAAATGCATTAATTTTAAATTATTTTGGAACCAAGCACTAACATCACTCAACTCACCTTATATACCTGCGAGAAAAATGATATCAACCCTTTTCAAAACCCATTTTAAATGCATTCAGCTGAACAATACAGTTAATGCTAACAATTATATTCCCTTCATTATACAATTCTTACTTTCAACCACAAAAGGCTCACTTGAACCCCAAATATGATGTCTCATCAACTTCTAGAGATTGATATCAACAATTTTGAATACACCTCTTTTGAATGCTTTCAAAAGAGTTAAAAATTGACCTATTTTAGGATTTCTTTTATTGACCTTCGAAAGTAGCCAATGACCAATTCCCAAATCCCTGAAATGCCTGGTCATAAACTTCAGATCAGTAATGATCACTTTAAGAATTTTGTTTAACGCTGATAAATCTTTACTTAGTGGGTTGGATTCTCATTATCATCTTCTATATGCTATGCTCCTTCAGGATGTTAGTGACTATGGTTCTCCACAACCTCCTATCTCTTAATAACATTTGTTCCTTTGTCAAACCTCCTGTTCACTGTTCTGCCATCCATTCACACAAGCTTGTCATATAGGTGGGACACTGTTTTACCCTAACCCTTTTGCCCTTGATATGCCCTGTGAGTGCCAAATTCACTAAGCCATCTTTCCTTATTGTGTTTCCAAGAACTTTCAACTGCCTATCTGATTTTAAGTGTTCATTTTCCTTACAACTTCTTTGTTGCTTATGCACTCTATAGAATTCTCAGTATCCTTCTGTAGAACCACATTTCTGTCACTTCCAGTTTTCTCTTCGTCTGTGAGGAAATTCTTCAACATTCATTGCCATACAAAAAAATTGATATTACATAACAGTTCAGTGCTTTGTTCCTAATAGAATTTTCCTGTTTACTTTGCTTAGCTTTTGGAAGGCATTTTTTTGCTAATCCAATGTATGTTTGGATTTTAGTGTCAGATAAGTTTCAAAAAGAACATTTTCCAAAGATATAAACTTGAAAAGGAATGTAAAATAATTGGCCATTGTTAAGTGGAATTGACAAAGTTGTCAATAAAAAAAAACAAAAAAACAGGGCAAAATAATACTAAGCAAGCAACATGTATGCAAGTCAAAACTAAGCAAGCAACATGTATGCAAGTCAAAACTAAGCAAGCAACATGTATGCAAGTCAAAACTAAGCAAGCAACATGTATGCAAGTCAAAACTAAGCAAGCAACATGTATGCAAGTCAAAACTAAGCAAGCAACATGTATGCAAGTCAAAACTAAGCAAGCAACATGTATGCAAGTCAAAACTAAGCAAGCAACATGTATGCAAGTCAAAACTAAGCAAGCAACATGTATGCAAGTCAAAACTAAGCAAGCAACATGTATGCAAGTCAAAACTAAGCAAGCAACATGTATGCAAGTCAAAACTAAGCAAGCAACATGTATGCAAGTCAAAACTAAGCAAGCAACATGTATGCAAGTCAAAACTAAGCAAGCAACATGTATGCAAGTCAAAACTAAGCAAAGCAATAGTAAAAATGTAAAAAAGTTCAAATCAAGAATTGTGTTCACATGCAAAAGGGATACAGTCAAGTGATTATAGCAAAAGGGATACAGTCAAGTGATTATAGCAAAAGGGATACAGTCAAGTGATTATAGCAAAAGGGATACAGTCAAGTGATTATAGCAAAAGGGATACAGTCAAGTGATTATAGCAAAAGGGATACAGTCAAGTGATTATAGCAAACGGGATACAGTCAAGTGATTATAGCATTCTGACTTCAAGACTAGAAAGAACAAAAATATGGGGGATGAGATCAAGAATTGTATATTTTTATTGGTTATGAAGATATCCCAGCATGCATCTGTAGGATTTTCTATAAATTTGTGGAGGGTGATGCTATTAGCTATTGATTAGAACCAATATATACTTTACCTGGAATTTCTAAACTGGTCAGTGGAAGTTTGTAAAGTTTTGTAAAGACTCCATAAACAGCAAACATAAAAAGACCTGCAATTTCTGTACCGATGAAGTTGACTGTAACTGCTAATAGCGAAACCCTGAAAAGAAAATAATTCAAATGAAACTGGAGATATTTCAATCATTTTTTTTTTTTGTATACAAGACATATACAGGTCATTGTCGAATTACAAACATGATTGGTTACGACCATCTGGTCATAAACTGATTTGGTCAGAAGTCGGTCTGCAATTAATTTAGCAATCTTTTTATCTTTCTTTAGGCATTGTATTTTTTATAATTTTTATGGTTTATTTATATTCCATACCATTTGTATCATCTCCTATACATTTTTTTGTTTCTTATTTTTATGTTTGTCAAGTCAAACACTGCATACTATAGTTACAGTTGGTTTATAATTTGCTAAAGATACAAAAAAAAACAAAATACAGATGTAAAAATTGAAACATTTTAGTTGGAAGACATAACAAAATAACTATCGATGACATCAGTGCAGAACCTTTCACAGCTTTACAAATTCTTTCTCTGTCTTTCAAAATCATCAACACAGTTGTGTGTGATAACTTCAGATCATGTGGGATTGCATTTACTTTCTTTTCTCCTTCATACTGTTTAACCAACCATCATTTTTGTGTCAAGACAAATAGCCTTTCTCTCCTTGGCAAGACATAGAGAACTTCCTCTTGGCAGACATTTTGGGGGTTTTTGAAGAAAGATTTCAAAGACACAAATGGACACTGGGTGAGAGGGTATGTTGCAATGAAGCTGACCTAACACTGAGATTGAGATATGCAAAGGAATGCTAGCATTGCTGGGCCAGTCAGTTATGTGCCATGCATGAGACTCACTTAGGTGATCATGTATCTTTCGATACATGACTGACAAGGCAGATTTTTCCCACAAGTAGATTGCCATTTCTTTTTGCAGTAGACCAGTTGCCATTCAAGACTATAGAACCTGGTCTGTTCTGCTATTTACACATATGTCGGGAGGGGTAAGAAGAGGCTTCATACCTTTCCCAAGGGTATTAGCACGTAAGTGAATGTAATGGATCTGACTGGAATTCAAACTCGGCTCTCCGATTCCTCAATCCGAGCTGCTATCCAATTGCTCCACCATGCCTCCTCTAACTGGGCGCTGGGGCATAAATTGTCATATACCAAGCTGGGAAACATGCTGCCAAACATGGAGCAGTCATTGCTAGACATACCAATTTGCGGTTGTGGTCATAAAGTTGAACAGTCATAAGTCGATGATGATCTGTATTTGATATACAAGATTTATCATAATTTTTTTAAATTTTGATCTGAACATACAAAAAACCAAAATGGAGGTACAAAAAACAGAAAACATTTTAGTTGCGAAACATACCAAAATACATACAAATACGAAAAACGTCTTATTAGCTGTGGGTGCTTGGTTGGAGATAGTTGATGTTATCAGCATTGCCAGTGGAATTGTTCTTTTTATTTTTCACTAACATTGTCTGAATTGTCTGTTTCTTGTTCACCTCATAAATTTCACAATATGGACAAAACATATTGCGTGCTATCTGTTCAAGCCTTGAATATCTTGATTAATTGATTTGTTTTTATGGATTACCAACCCAATGCAGGTTGTTTAAAGCTAGAAAATATTTTTAGATTATTTGAATAATGATTTACCGATACATGCCTACTAATTAGCCCATAGCAGTGGGGAGAAGAGATGGATTCATACCTTTCCCAAGGCTATTTGTGCATAAGTGAATATAACAAATCCAAGTGGAATTGGAACTATGCTTTCCTATTTTCCACATCGTAATCCATCATACCACCCACACATTCAAGTTTACAACACTCTGTATTCTTAAGTGGTTACTTATCTAGGTACTGATCAGGCTCGATATTGCTTAACTTCAGTGATCGTACAAGAATTGGTGTTTCAGTGTGATGTGGCTGTAAACCCTGTTCAATCCTTGCAAATTGCTTGGTGCTTGGATCCATTCTTTCAAAATGTACAAGAAGTTTATTTAGCAGATACAAAATTTCTGATAATCCCTTGGTGGCAAATTTCCTTTCCAACTTCTTTCTTCTTCTGTCACTGTTCTTCTTCTAATGTGATAAGCTCTTCATTTGTAAGTTATCCAGATTCTAGTGCTAAAAGCTCCTCAACATCTCCCAATTTGCAGTTGTGGTCAAAGCCAAGCAGTCATAAATCACATTGGTTGTAAGTTGACAACGACCAGTAAAGACCTATTTTGTCAATATCATCCTGTTGTAGAGTAGTGTACTTCCTGCTCTTCCCTACTTCTGTGACAATGGACTGCTCCTACTTATAGATATGGCAAGTAGCCACATTAGAGTAGGATTTGAGGAGTAATTTATTTACTCAAATTTTTCCATTCTATGTATGAGTATTTAATAAATCTCATCTTTGACTTCCCTACTCAGTCTTGTTCTTTCAATACTCTCTCTAACTTCGGCCTTCCTAATTCTTGGCTATTTTGAATAAAGACAACATTATAACACATTCTATTATAATTCTACTTGTTCCTTAGTTTGTAGTACGTACATTACACCTTGCCAATTACCTTATAAATAATGGACTATTTCATTTTGATCACAGAGAATGACAGAACAGGCATCATAGAAATTGGTTAGTTTCAATGAGTAAAAGAAAGAAAGAAAAGATAAGAGAGGTGATAATGCTCTAATATGTTTAATGTCTGCTTCAGTGAAATGGAAAACTTGTCAATTTCAAATATTTTCATTTGTACCCTCTTACTTCTTTAAATAATGACTTGCATTCATACTTAGGATCGTTATTGCAAAATCCAGGTTTGTCGTATATTTAATTGGGAAATTTAGAGAACGGTAAATACACTATTTACATTTGAACTATTGACCCCACATTTTATTTTTTTGTTATCACAATGTTTCAGCCATTGTGCTTTCCAGACTTCAAGTGTATATCAATGCATGTAACCTACTGGGAATTCAGAACTGAACCCTTTATTTAATCCACAGAGGTAGACCATTCTTGCTCTACTGCTCTCATTGAGAGATATCTACTTCCACAAAGTTGAATCATCCTCATTTCCTTAAGAAGAAAGTTCTAATCAGAGAAATGCTTCTTTGCTCTTTCCAGTATTAATGGGGGAAGCCCCCATTAATACCTAACCTTTTCTTTGAAATAGTGTGGAATGTCAGCATCTATCCATTTTAATTGTTGCTACTGTTCGAAAGTCTTCAAGTGAAAGAAGTTGTTTCTGTCATTATTTACTCTCCGGTGTGAAAAATTTAATCTTGACCTCATCAAGTCAAGGATTTCAAACCTTACCTATCCACCTTATCCTCATAATCTCCACTTCCCACCATCTTCTTTTACACTTATTTCTAGTCCTGCGTATGATGATAAACTATATCTGGCAGCAAGGCCTCTGACTGAGAGATTGGAGGTTTTGAAGAGCATCTTAATTGCTGTTGTTCCCAGGTCCACCCTGATTTGGGGTGGTAGCACCTGTTAGGGTCCCAGCTATGGGCAAATAGTGAACCCCCAAACACTATGAACGTATAAAAATACATTTTTATAGTAAAAATACCAGCAATATATTTCATATAAAAAAAATTAACAACAATGCCTATTTATAATAAAATTACCAATAATGTATTTTATCTGTAGTTGAAGGCATACAATTGCATTCAAAATATTTAGATTTCAGCCTTAAATAACCCCTAGAGGTGTTAATATGCTGCCAAACAAAACCAAACAACCAACATGAAAGAACTTTTCCTATTTCTTAATACTTTGCTTAGCTTTTGGAAACTTCTTTTGCTATTTAGTTGAAACCATAATATTGTGTTCACATATTTAGATTTTGGCATTAAATAACCCATAGAAGTTGATATGCCACTAAACAAACAAAATCCACTTTTCACACATCTATTATGATTTTGACTATAGTCTTCTACTCTGAGTGACTCGAGCCTTGTATTGGGTGATATTTAGTGAAAAAAAGAAAAATTCTTCATTATCAATTCTCATAATGCTTTTTTTATATAAGCACCTTAGGACTTTAATCAGCACTTAATTCTTAATTTTTGTGAAAAATTAGTACTCAAGAAATTTTTTTTTTAATCAATTCACCCCAAGTAAGGTGATAAATCCACTAAGACACAAGGCACTACTGAGAGTGAAAGAATGAAAATACTTTAGAGGAAAAGTTGCTTAAATTTTTATACTTGGCTTCAATAAAAAGAAAAGTAGTGTACTGACCGAGTTATTTTTATTCTAACACACAAGCATAGAAATGGCCATGAACATTTAATCAAAAGTTAGTAAGCATGTCTCTTTATTTTGAGGGAAAGGCTCCTTGACCCGGGAGGCTTACGACCATATGTTGAAACACCAGTTCTCATATGATCACCAAAGAAACACTGATCTTGATGAATACCGAGATTAGTAACCACTTGCGAATACCAGGTGCTGTAAGCTTGGATGTGTGGGTGGCGTAATGCATAATGGCTCAGAAATTTAAAATTTTCTAGCAGAGTTCCAATTCCAGTTGAGTTTGTTATATTCACTTACACACAAATATCCTTGGGGAAAAGTATGAATCTATCTCTTCTCCCCATAGCTATGGGTTAATTAGTAGAGCTTGTATAAGTAAAAACCATTATCTCACAAAAATTTTTACAGTATTTTCTAGCTTTAAAATAACCTGAAAAAGGTTGATAAGACATAAAAAAAACAAAATCAACCAATCAATCTTGGTCTGGGATGAAAACTCTTCAGTACACTCTCATAGATTTCATTTTGTCATGGATTTTTTTTTTTTTAAACTTTTTTTCAAACTTTATTTTTTCTAAGAAAGGGAAAAATATAACTTACCGGAAACTGTTACTATGAAAATGGGTGTAACCGGCCATCATAGAAAAACTACCAGTGCCTAATCCGAGTGAGAAAAAAAGTTGTTTGGCAGCATCAGACCAAACCTGGGGGGTAAAAAAAAATTCAAAAGATAAAATTTTGTTGCACTAATTATAAACGTATTGTCTTCATTTTTTTTATATATTTTTTAAATTCAAGATAACTTATACCCAAATGATGTCACACATTATGAAATGGAGAAAGTCCGACAATTATTTTTAAAACATTTATGTTTATACGTTCTTTTTATAGATACAAATATTTAAGTAAATGCTCTGTTTATAATAAACAGTATTAACAACATTTACCGGCCTGAATGTCCAAGAAATTTTCATAGAAAATATACGTCCTCCAACAGTATTCGAACCTGTATCCTATACGGAACCGTCATATAGCCTGATGTGCTTTTACCGATTGGGCCACAGAGGAACGTTTTGGTTAGCAAGGTCGATTTTACTGTTTTTAAACTACAATTCTCCATGGTTTTTTCTCGTACATTCATATCTGCTAGATCAGATTTAAACATGTATCAATATGGTGATTTCCTTTCGTCTTTCAATGATAATGTTATTAAGTTTATCAGACAATATGAAAGGAACTTACTTAAAATAAATAGACAAAACTTGTCTATATTATTTAATGAAACATGCATCAATGAATATATATATATATATATATATATATATATGTATATATATGCACATACATACATACACACATATGCATGCACATATATACACGGTGCGATGAGTAAATTGTCGCTATTTTATATATATTTTTAATTTTGCACATGTATGTTGTTTTTGATTTTGTTGATGGCACAGGATAGTAAAGTCAGTTGTGCACTGTGAAAAAAAGACCACCATGATGCAATTCACTTTGCTAGAAATTTGGAAACAGTATGCTGTACTGCTTGGCATTCGCTCCAGAAGCTCCTATACAAACATTGGATGTCAATCTGAGGAGAGCGCAGATTATTTGGAAAGAGTTGGATGAGTCTAATGGTGATTACGAAGGTGTTTGGAGTGATCAAGAGTGATGGCGACGTTATGCCTCCATACATCTTCAGACTCAACTTGGAGGCCTACATCAAGTGCCTTGAGGAGGTAGTGCTGCCCTGTGTCAAGAGGGTGGCTGCTGGAAGATCCTATATCTGGCAACAGGACTCTGCACCATGCCACACAAGCAGGAAAACACAGTCATAGATGCCAGACAATTTCATGCACCAACATCACCCCTTACATCTGACCACCTAACTCCTCAGACTTGCAACCCCCTTGATTATTATGTGAGGAACAGTTGAGTGAGAGATCAACAAAACTCCTTGTAACATGAAAGATGAACTGAAGGCAAGGATTATGGCAGCATTCACCAACTTAAATAGACCATACAGAAGAGATGCAGGAGATTCCAAAGTCGTCTGGAGGCTGTGGTTGAAGCCAATGGCAGTTTTATTAAATAAATTTACTCTTTAGTATTTCAAGATATTTTTGTATGATTTTGGTAAATATATCTGTTAAAATGAGATGTTAGTGTTATTTTCATTTTTGCATAATTTAGCCAACAATTTATCCATTGCACCATATATATATATATATATATATATATATACATACATACATACATACATACATACATACACACACACGTTTGCACATATACATCCACACACATACATGCATGCATATGTAAGTCAATAGTCATCCTTTATTTATTTGCAAATAAGTCTAATATAGATTCTACAAATAGGAATTTACTTGATATCAAGTATAAGGACCCCCTTTGGCAGTCTTTACGCAGGTATAGTGGAATACATATAAAGTACATAACTGTTACTGTCCTGGGTATGGCATTAAACTACAGCCAACAGCAAGGCCTCTGATTAATTGCTGGTGTTCCCAGGTTTTCCCTGATCTGGGGTCATAGCACCTGTTAGGGTCCCAGCTATGCATAAATAGTTAACCCCGAAACTGGGGTAAAAACAATATGAAAGTGTAAAAACAGTTTTTAATAGCAGAAATACTTAATAAAAAATATTTCCAGCAATACATTTTTGAAAAGAAAATTAAAGCAATACATTTTTGAAGAAAATATATAACCAGAAATAGATTTTTGAAAAAAAAAAATTATTACCAGAAATAGATTTTTGACAAAACAAAATATTACCAACAATGAAAATTTTGTTGGCATTAAATAATGCATTGGGGTTTTGATATGCTGTAAAAGAAAACAAACCAAACATAACAGTTAAAATTTCATTTTATTTGTTTACCTGTAATTTTTGTAAAGCATCCCAGCCAGGTGTGAGGAAGAACTTGACACCGGGAAGAGCACCTTCTAACGAACAGACACACACTAACATTGGTAGTAGGAGGAGATAGGGTAGGGTTCCTGTCAGATACATCACCTAGAAAAGAAGTCATCCATAAAAATAGAATGCAAAAGACAAACTGATCAAACAAGAAAAAAAATCATCCTGAAACATAAAAGGATTCCAAAATGTATTCAATTGATTCCTTTATTTTTTTTGTTTTGTTTTTTTGTTACAGACTCTCCAGCCTTCTTCAAACAATCTTCTGTAATTTCAAGACAAGTCGTCATCATTCCAAGAGTTTTGCTGCCAGTGATCTCATTCTTCTTTTTTTCTTTTTGGTTTTTGACTTTACTGTGACCACGTTTCTGCAGATTTATTTCCCTGCCTTAGGTATGCAAAAAAAAAACATACTTTCTGTAACTCTGAGAAAAGCATGTTTCATTCCAAGTGTCGTTTAATCTTGTCTTACTTTTGTTGTCATATTTTGACCAATCCATTCCGCAGATTTCCTCATATTAGCATATTGTAAAAATCCACGTCTCTTCAGGAGATTATCAGTCAGGATTATCCACAGCTCCTTTTTCTTTAGTATCAGTAACTTTTCAATCACTATGTCTGCCCTGAGGAAAGATATTGAAGTAATTTCCTGAAGACTTTGTCACAGTTTGAGTTTTCCTTAGCCTAGACTGTTTACCCTACATGAATTTCAGAGCTCGGTCTCCCCTACTATTTTAGACATATCTGCAAGAGGAAATTAATATCTGGTCTAATCCAATTGTTCCTAGGAAATCATGTAATGAATGTCAAGTTGAATGGACACACTTCTAGTTCATTTTACATTAATGCAGAGTACACCCATGTTCTATCCACAGACCTATGTTGTTTCTTATTTTCATCAACAGCCTTCCCGATGTCATCAGTTCTCAACTAGGTATCTATGCAGCTGACATATCTATTTACTCCCATTTTAGTAGTGAGTCCAGCTGATCTGACATAGAATCAAACTCTCAAAAAAGGATGCCAATCAGTGGTTAAATGGGACCATGAATGTCTTAAATTTTAATGCCTCCAAAACAAAACTTCTTTCAAGCTGTAGGGATACAAAAGGTGCTTATCTGCCTTTGGTAGTGATAAGTCACATGGGTCAAATGATAGTGATAGCACTTCATACAGTGACGAGAGTGGCCAGTCATTCAGTTTGTTTACAGCAGCCAAACCAAGCAGTTACTTTTTTTAGCTAAATCTACCTCCCCCCAGCAGCATGCAAACACTTGGTGTTGGTTCCCTTTGGGAATATATCTTTCTCAGATATAGAAAGAAATTCCAGCTTGAAGTCCTCAATTTAGGAAAACCCATGACTTGCCATTTCCTGTCTTGCCTTGGACATAGATGAATCTGATTCATTTGAATCTGGAGTTCTAAACATGGCTTCTCCAGAAGCAGGAGTATCTCCATATTATATGTAAGAGCCTTAATTTTGATTTCTTCTTCTTACACTCTGTTCACTGTTTAGATATATGTAATATATTATTCTCTACATGGGACACACATATATGTAATATAGTTATATGCATGTCTTAGTAGTATAAAAGTCTCTCTGAGAAGAAAGCATTTTTTCCTTTCAGCCATTCTATTTTGTCCATGAAGAATGGTGTTATTATATCACGGATATAATAATACCCATAACAAGGGGAATACAATGGGAGAATAAACCTTTCTAACATAGCTCTTTCCTGTTATGTAATCACCACAGAGAACCTTCTCTGCCTACCATCAGTATGGCTGATGCTAACCTCCAAGAGAGCAACACTTGGACTCCCTTGACTTCAATTGTTACATCTACTGCTAGGAAACTTGCTTTGCTGTGTCATGCCAGACAATTCTTCTCATCAGAATTCATCTTGCTCCTTTGTAAATTTACCATTCGTCTGTGCATTGAATACTGTGGCCATACCTGGGCTGGTACTCTTACTATGTCAAGATTCTTGACAAAATTCAATGAAGGGTCTGTAATGTTATTGATCATGACCTGGCATCTCGACTTCAGTCACTTTCCCACTGCCCTGATGTGGTTCCCTCTATCTTTTCTACAAATATTTTCATGGCAATGGTTCTGATGATCTTTCCTCTTTGACTGCATGAATTTAAACATACTACTAGATTGGCAATTAGGTCTCAGCATTTTACTGTTAAACTCACTTGGTGCATCCCCTATTCCTACCCTAAGAGTTTTTCCTCACAGTTCTCACCTGTGGACCTCCCTTCTGATTTCTGAAATTAAATCATCTGGAAATTTGATATGCCATGAACCAAACCCAATATTCAGCTCCTATATTTCTACTTGGACTACTGACTGGATAATTAAGTTTAACATTAACAAGACTGTCTTATAAGATGGAATAAAACTTGCAATAAAATAACATTGAAAATGCTTCATTTAAATAAACCAACAATAATAAGATGGTATATAATTAGTATTACAATAATGATAGGAAATAGTAATTTGGAAATCCCATTATAATATTGCTGTATAAGAGTAAGTGTCATTACCGACACTGTGGTTTGAAACTAGATTGCCAGTGAGTAACACAGGCGATTCCATTATTAAATAGATCATGTGATCATAAAGGAAGTGAATAAATATGAAGTAGCGTAATAATCACTGTTCACTCTTCTTGTCTATCCGCTATTGCTATACATTCATTATCTCTACTACTATATGGATTACGATTTTCTTTTGATCATAATACTATTTGGCAATTACTACTTGAACAAGTATTACTAGTGTGGATATTATTGGAAGGCGTTAGTACTAGTACGGGTGTCTATGAAGTCTCGAATATAACGAGCATTTTTGGAAGTGATAACAAGCTTTTTGCTTGACATAGCAAAAGTGACAAGCGAAGCTGTCCAACATCACAAAAGTGGTGATGAGGATTTGCAAAGAATCATAAAAAATATGAATGCTGTAAAACTCTTCATTAAAGAGGAAAAGTTTTAATAAATAAATGAATAGAACTTATTAATTTATGGCTCTAATTTAAAAAAAAAAACATTGCAATATAAATGAAATATCTTACCTTCCCCATAGAATGTGTTCCTTTGATCAATATAAGAAAAACCAAAATCCAAGTTAACAAAAGACATATAACAAGTTGCCAATTTCCAGATGGCGAATTTTCTGATTGGAGTAACAACTTTTGCCTGAAAAAGAAAAAAAATACAGAAACATAAAAAAAGAACAATGGCAGATTCAGGATTCTGAGCAAGCAATGGAAAATTAATCACCAATCCTGTTCTTAAAATATAACAATTTTTATTTATATTAATCTATGATTGCTCAAAGATATTTGGTTTCTTTTGCTTAGAAAAAGTTCTTCAGCTTGATATTTAAAATTCTCCTTTTTCGGAGCAAGGGTTTAGACCTCTTGAAGGGTCACACTGGATCATGACTGAATGGATATCATCTTGGATCAATCTGGCCAAATCTAAAAGGAACTTCAAGCAGACAATTTGTCGCACAGATCTCCATGATAGGAAGAGGCTGCTTTACCATTCGGCATCATTCAGAATTCTGTGTCTCATGAAGCTGTTGGTCATTGTTGTTATAAAAGGTCTTCCAATAAATTGGATCGATTTAAAAATTTCCTGGAAACATTGTCAGACTGGTGTCAAGTAGATAAACATGGTGTTTATATTTAGGTCTGCATGTATTCCCCTCGGTATAACAGGTAATAAGAGAACAGGATGCAAGGAGACAGGAAATGATGATTGATGCTGCATTTAAATTGTTGAAGATCGAAGTTGACAGGAAAGCAAGAAGTATGTGAGAAGAAATTACTAGCATAGAACTTACGGCTACATCTAACTAGTTCAACAGTGAAACTATGAGACCTAACTACCTACTATCGAGGTACCGAAGAGGAAAGGTCAATAGCACAATTACCATGAAAATATTTAACCTGTTATTTAACCCATAGTTGGGAGGGGATATGGGTCTCTACCTTTCTCATTAACATGACGATGGAGAAACTTGCGCAAAACATTAATTTATAATAGTAAAGTGTGTTCCAATAACTTGTACTGATTTTAAAATGAATTAAGTTTAAGCGTCTAATGATTTTTTTTCTTTTTCTTTCAGATTTAAGAACTTAAGTCTTTGGAAATTTCATCCATGGAAAGATTAACAATTAAACAACAAGATCTATACCAACAAACCAACAACAATTCAACAGCTGAAGGATGAGATAATAAGGCATATTGGTGAAATCGAGGAGCAACTATGCAGAGATGTCAATACAACCAGGGAAAGATTAACAATCAAACAACGTGTTAAAGTTATCAAAGCCTATTACGAAAATGAACATTCAAGCAGAAACGCAATGAGAAGTAAATGGATGGCGGAACTAGGTTTAGGAGCGATAACAAAAAGACAGGATTTATTAAGAGCTACAAAGGACAGGCAATTGTGGAGAGCCATGATCGTCAAAGTTCTGAAGTGACCCAGCACATAGAAGTACACATGCACTAATTTCTAACCACTGCTTATTCTTTCCCCCTTATTTTAAGTTATTTATACTGTAAAACAATCATTGATGCAATTACCAAGCCTTACAGTGTTTATATTAACAGCTAAATGGTGTTCCAATAACTTGGACCGATTTTAAATGTGAATTAAGTTTAAGCGTCTAATGATTTTTTTCTCTTTTTCTTTCAGATTTAACAACTTAAGTCTTTGGTAATTTCAACCATGGAAAGATTAACAATCAAACAATGTGTTAAATTTATCGAGGACTATTACGAAAATTGACGTTCAAACAGAAATGCATTTTGCGCACTTCCCAGATGGCGTCATCTCTCAAAACAGCGAAGTCAATTGACCACCTCGATCGTGCGACTTGATGCCTTTAGATTTCTTCCTTTGGGGTCATCTCAAAAGTGAGGTCTATGCCAACAAACCAGCAATTCAACAGATGAAGGATGAGATAATAAGGCATATTGGTGAAATCTAGGAGCAACTATGCAGAGACGTCATCAAAAAATTTGACCATCGAGTGGAGGTGTGCTGCCAAAGCCTTGGCGGACATTTGGCCGATATTATTTTTCACACATAATTGCCATGACTTAAATAACATGATCCAATAGAGACATAAATACAAATGAAGACAGGGTACAAATGAAGACAGGGTACAACAATTCACACTGCATTTAAATTGTTGAAGATCGAAGTTGACAGGAAAACAAGAAGCGAGTTCCACAAGCGAGAAGTACATGAGAAGAAATTACTAGCATAGAACTTACGGCTACATCTAGCTAGTTCAACAGTGAAACTATGAGACCTAACTGTCTACTACCTGCACTTAAATTTGTATGGTCGAGGTACCAAAGAGGAAAGCTCAACAGGACAATTACCATGAAAATATTTAACCTGTTATTTAACCCATAGTTGGGAGTGGATATAGGTCTGCACCTTTCTCATTAATGTGAAGATGGAGAAACTTACATGAACCATTAATTTATAATAGTAAAGGGTGTTCCAATAACTTGTACCGATTTTAATGTGAATTAAGTTTAAGCGTCTAATGATCTTTTCTTTTTCTTTCAGATTTAACAACTTAAGTCTTTGGCAATTTCAGCCATGGAAAGATTAATTATAGGGTAAAGGATGTTCCAATAACTTGGGCAGATTTTAATGTGAATTAGGTTTAAACATTTAATGATTTTTTCTTTTTCTTTCAGATTTGGTGGACATTTGAGTGATATTTGTTTTTACACATAATTGCCATGACTGAAATAACATGATCCAATAGAGAAATAAATAATTTTCACCAATAGTAACTATTTTGATTGTCTGAAAATCTCAATTAGCATGAATGTCGGAGTTTAGATTGGTGTCCTTGGACACATTCCTGGTTGTTGTTCTTCTAGATGCTGTGTTCCTTCAGGACGTTGGCGATCATGGCTCTCCACAATTTCCTGTCTTTTGTAGCTCTTAATAACTTTTGTCTTTTTGAAATCTTTCCTAAACCCTGCTCCCCCATCCATTTTCTCAAACTCACCAGGTAGGTTGTGTATTGCTCTCCCCTGACCCTCTTACCTTCAATCTGTCCTGTGAGTACCAAATTTTCCAACCCCTCTTTTCTCATTGTGTCTCAGAAATTTCAACTATTTCTGATGTTAAGCAGAGGTGTTCTTTTTGTTGCCATTGTCTCTAGAACTTTGTCATTGCTGACATGTTCGGTCTATGGTATTCTAAGTATCCTTCTGTAGAACCACATTTCTGTTGCATCAAGTCTCTTCTTCATCTGTGAGGAGATTGCCCAGCATTCACTGCCATAGTGGAGGACAGACACTACATAACAGTTTTGTATTCATTTCTTTGTTACTAACAATATTTTTCTGTTTCTTAATACTTTGCTCAGCTTCTGGAAGGCATCTTTTGCTATCCTAATATACCTTCGGATTTCCATGTAGCACTTTCCATTCTGATTATTAACAAACAGAAAAACCTTACAAACAGCCATCTTCAGGATTCCCTCAGCCGTTTCATAATTTCACGATTTGGCATTTAGATAAGCAAGCACACCATTAAAAGGAAAAAGAAAAATTCATGTTGAGAATTTTTAATTTGTTAATTTTCATATATTATATATTCATACTTAGATTTGTCTTATAAGAAGAGAAAGCTACACAAACTTACTAAAACTCAGTATCTGTCTATATTTCTGAGATGAGGGATTATGTACATTATTTACATTTTTCGGACTATTGTCCTCATCTTTGTTGCCATATTTATTACGTTTTGGCCTTTAGTAAGCAAGCACACCATTGTTGTACGCTCCTGCCTTCTTCAGGTGGTTGGAATGTTCCACGTGCCATGTTTAATGGATGTCAGTTATTTTCTGTTAATTCCCCTCTCCAAGTTCTCCACTGCCTTAACCAGGTATTGAACTCACAACTCTTTGGGTCTTATCACTGGATCTAACTAATGCATTTATCCACTGTGCTATGTGTCCTTGAGGATATGAATTTTTGGGTATTATAAACCTAATGTCTTCAGTAAACATTTTTTACCAGTGCTCATATTGCTATTATCATTCCATGTTTTTACCATTGCAATTTTTGTTGTTATTATCGCTTTTCTCTGGCACTCCTTATTATTGGTTCGCATATTGTATTCATTTCTATGCTTGGTAGACTCAGGAAAAAAAGTAAAGCCTTATTTTTTCTTGAGCTTAATATTTGGAAGAATTTCTCATAAAAACATTTAGATTTTGACTTTCATAGGGCAAAGATGTGACTGTTTCCAAGCCATTCAAACACAATTAAAAATGTGGCTACATAGCTTTTTTTTTTTTTTTCTTTGACCCAGCATATACTGAAACAAATGTGTCCGACTTCAAACAAATCATCCCCAGTGACAACAGCAGAGATGGTCCGTAAACCTTCACTGACAATCAAAGTTTTTTTCTCAACCACATCTTTTTACTGTAGACCAAATATTAAAAGTCTCTAAAACCACAAATTTTTTCCTGTGTACTAACAACCCCAAAGACTAACTAAGAACTATTTTTACTCATTTTTGACACTTTTGAATTAATGTACATAAAATTATTTAACAGGCATAGCCATATTTTTTTAAAAATTTTATTTCATTATTGTCTGGAATTCAGACGTTTGGATTTTAATATAAAAAAACCTGAACGAGAGAATTTCCTGCACACTCTTGAATGGTTAAATGTAAATTATTGACATTTGTTCAACTATGACAGGCAATTAACACTGAAGCAGTCAAGACTGGCAAACCTGTTACTAACGATGTCATTTGGTTGCAGTCTTTGAAAACCTGTAATCAAGTGTTTGTAATATATTAATGAACAAACAGTAAACTATGTTGGGAATCTTAACTGAGACCTTTCAGTTTTCTGGTCCAAATTCTAGGCATGACTTAATCTCAATAGATTAAATAGATTTTTGTGACACATGGCAGTAGAATTTCTTAGTAGTATTAATAGTTCTAGAGTAAGAGAAAATGTTTCATGCTCTAGCAATTATATGAATAGTTACACACACACACATATATATATATATATATATATATATATATATATATAGTGTATATTTAGGTAGCAATTTTTCATTGATGCATGTTTCATTAAATAATATAGGCAAGTTTTGTCTATTTATTTTAAGTTCCTTTCATATTGTCTGATAAGCTTAATAACATTATCATTGAAAGATGAAATCTCCACAAATAGTCTTAAATGCCTATAATTGATAACAGAATCCATTGATTTACACCAATGACTTCCCATACTTAATACTTCTCGTTTTCACTCTTGCATGGTCATGTGTAACGTCACGAGCTGCGATGCAATTTTCGCTTCCGCATCTCGTATACGCGATTTTGTTGTTGCTTTGAAATTTATTATTGTTATTTATAATCATTGTTTCGTCCGTGTATTGTTTGATATATTGAAATGTAATTGTCATCTTTGATAATGGCTTATGTAAGCCGAAAGCTTAGATTGGATTTAAACATGTATCAATATGGTGATTTCCTTTCGTCTTTCAATGATAATGTGATTAGGCTTATCAGACAATGTGAAAGGAACTTACTTAAAATAAATAGACAAAACTTGTCTATATTATTTAATGAAACATGCATCAATGTATGTGTGTGTATATATATATATATATATATATATATATATATATAATGTTAAATAGTCAGAGTTGAATCAGACCAGGAAACTAGTATTAAAAAGTGCTCAATACACATGTGTAAAAAAAAAATATGTAGAGCTTTTAGCTTTAAAAGTCAGGAGGTCAGTTGAATCCGCTACTTTGGTTACAACCTTAAGGTAACCTCAGGTGATTTTCATCAATTGACCTCCCAATGCTTTATTTAAAAAAAAAAACAAAAAAAAACTAATGAATGCTATAATACTTTAAAAAATAAACAAACAAATGCACAACATTGAGTGTAATAGAAAGAGAGGAGGAAGAGGTGAAGAAGGAGGAGGAGGAGGAAGAGAAGAAAGGCAAGGGTAATAAATGTATTGGTGGGGGAGGGTAATTGAAATGTACATTTTATATTTTTTTTTCAGTATATATGCAAGGACTCTTGAAGTCATGAGTCCTTACATAATAAAAATTCCTCTTAAACACATGAGGCTGGATAAAAAAAATGTACTTATGTTTGATATCAAGTAAATTTCTATTTATAAAATCTATATTTGGCTTATTTGCAAATAAATGAAGGATGACTATTGACTTGTGTATATATATATATATATATATATATATATATGTGTGTGTGTGTGTGTGTGTGAATATATGCATATATATGTCGTCTGAATTGTGCAAAAAGTAAAAAAACACTGGCATCTCATTTTAACAGATATATTTACTAAATTTACACAAAAATATCTTGAAATGCTAAAGAGTAAATTTACTCAATAAAATCGCCATTGGCTTCAACTACGCCCTGCAGACGGCTTTGGAATCTCCTGCAACTCTTTTGGATGGTCTCCTTGTTTAAGTTGGTGAATGCTGCCATAATCCTTGCCTTCAGTTCATCTTTGGTGTTACAAGGAGTTTTGTTGGTCTCTCGCTCAACTGCACCCAACACATGATAATCAAGGGTGTTAGCCAGATGTAAGGGGTGATGTTGTTGCATGAAATTGTCTGACAGCCATGACTGTTGTCTCCTGCTTATGTAGCAAGGTACAGAGTCCTGTTGCCCGACATAGGGTCATCCAGCAGCCACCCTCTTGTCCCAGAGTAGCACTACCTCCTCAAGGCACTTAATGTAAGACCTTTGTGTTGAGTCGTATGGGCTCACCAACAAATTTGGGAGTTCTTCTCTTATCAGAGAAATCATAGGGAGTTTTCTGTGCTGGTGTACCTTTGTAATCACCATTAGCCTCATCCAACTCTTTCCAAATCCTACGCACTGTCCTCAGATTGACACCAAACCCTCTCAAATGTTCATATTAGAGCTTCCAGTGCAAGTGTCAAGCAGTACATCAGGGTGTTTTCAAATTTTTGGAATGTCATGATGTTCTTTTTCTCACAGACGGTGCCCAACTGACCCTACTATACTCTTGACAAAATTAAAAACAAACATGCAAAATTAAAAATATAAAATTTATCCATTGCACCCTCTGTGTGTATGGAGATATATATATATGTCTATTTTTACAATAATCCCACATTTTTGTTGCTTCAAGTCTCTTCTACATCTTTGAAAAGATTGTCCAGCATTCGCTGCCATACGGAAGGACAGATATCACGTAATAGTTCAGTACTCTTTTCTTTGCTTCCAAAGTTAATGTTCAGTCTCATAATAATCTGCTTAGCTTTTGGAGTGTGCCTTTGTTCATCCCAATACGCCTTTGGCTCTCAATGTTTTTGAAGAGATTGTCCAGCATTCCCTGCCATACAGAAGGACAGATATCACGTAACAGTTCTCTACTGTTTTCTTTGTTTCCAACAAAATTTGCCTGTCTCTTAATACTCTGCTTAGCTTTTGGAATGCATCTTTGGCCATCCAAATACATCTTCAGATCTCAGTGTTGCACTTTCCATCATCTGTTAGAACACTTCCCAGGTATTTAAATTTCTGTACCTTCTTAATGTTAGTGTCCCCGACCTGTAATTTGCATTATGAGCTGGCCCTTTTGCTGATGACTATGTATTCTGTCTTCTTGTAGTTTATGCTTAGTCCTTTCTTCTCACTTTTCTTCACTACCTTCTGTAGAAGGTTTTGTAATTTCCTTTCTTTGGCTGCTATCAACACTGTGTCATCTGCATATCTTATATTGTTAAGATTGTGGCTGCCAATAATGAATCCTGGTCGGACTTCTAATTCTCCCAGAATTGCCTCACTGTATACGTTGAATAAATCCAGTGAGAAGACACATCCTTGACTTACACCCTTTTCTATTTCTGTATATCTGATGAACTCATTTTCTGACCATATGTAGGCATTTTTGCTGTCAGTATAAATTCTTGATTTTTCTAATGTTTTTCCAAAATAGGTCAAAGTTGCTGAGCAGGTCTAACAGATCTTTGTGGTGATATACGAGAAGACCTGAGCAGGTCTAATTTTTTTAGCATTGCCTAAGAAACTATACACAAGCAAATGTGAAAGAAAATTTTAGTATTTTTCTTAATTTTCTAAGGCTACCAAGAAATTAATCTGAACTTCAAAAGGATCACAACGAAAACTAATTGACATGTCAAAATTATTTAACCAAATCTGTTTGAATATATATATATATATATATATATATATATATATATAAATTTCCCAGAGTTTACCTGTAGAAAAAGACAATATTGATAGATATAAATGACAATAGGAAAACTGTAATAGTTGCTGACATTGGACTAAACGCATCAGCAATTATTAGTTTTCCTATTGTCATTTACATATATATATATATATATATATATATATAAATATATACCCAGATGAAATGAGAACGAATAGAATATAAATTCCAATGTTCGTAACATTCATTTAAAACAGGGCTCAATACAAAAGTAGAGCTGTATTTCTTTATTTTAATGACATCAACATGAAAGACAATGCTACATAACCCTCTATGTAGTGTTGACTCATGTTGCTGTAATTATCCTAAAATAAATCGTATATATATATATATATATATATATATATATATAGATAATATTATATTAAATACATTATTAGATTTATATAATTTTTGTTCTTCACAGTTAGAATAGCTCTGAAAGCTGTGTTAACGTTGAGTAACAAACTACATATTTATTATTATTAAAAATGTTCGCTCTGTTATTTTGCATCAATCTCTTTTTTTTTATTACCACCAGTATTCTATTTGCACTCAATATATATATATATATATATATATATATATATATATATATATATATATTTTCAAACCTGTTTGGATATATATAATATATATAATTGTTACCACCCACCTAATACCCATTAGGATAATACAATAGACCTATGCATAATGCACCTTTGACGAGCATGTATAAATAGTTGAGCCAAAACACAACATACATGGCATGAAGTTTGTGCTTAAGCATGAAATTGTCATTTCTGAGTGTTGACCTCAATATCCATTTATTTCGTTGAGCTTGATGGACAAAAGGGAATTTTTAATGGCTGCTGATGCTTTGTAAGAATTGAGCACTATAGCGGCTAGCATGGCGTTTATATAGCACGTATATAATGCATTAAAAATCCCCTTTTTCTGTCGTACACTGATAGCCTAAGAGTAAAAGTCTTGACTGATGTCAAATCGGTTGAGTTTCAATCCTGGCTTGAAGCAATTGGATGTCTAGCCACACTGATGTGCAAATCAGGCTGTCTGTGAATGACTATATATATATATATATATATATATATATATATATATATTGTCGTCTGCATTCATCCGTCTTGAGGAGCCTGGGCGGGATATATGGAGAACTAGGGCTGCCCAGACATCTTGCTAGCAGAGTCCAAAGGAGAGGATAAACCAATAGAGTTTGGTGCCAATGCAGCTGCAGGAGTTGCCGGAAGGTAGCACAAAGTGCTGTCCATCCGCCTTCGGGGCTCTATTCCAAGTTTGAATTCAGAGTTGTCCTTCACCTGGGCCAGTTGCCAACCAAGGCTATAGAACCCAGTCTGTCCTGCTATTTACCCATAGTTGGAGGGAGAAGAAGAGGATTCACACCTTTCCCAAGGGTATTAGCACGTAAGTGAACGTAAATGGATTTGACTGGAATTCAAACTCGGCTCTCCGATTCCTCAATCGGAGCCACTATCCATTACTCCATGGTGCCTCCCACATTATATATATATATATATATATATATATATATATATATATATATATCTCATACACTTTTATCATCATCATCATTGTCATATTAAAATTATATTTATTAAGAATTATTATTACTATATACTATATAATGTTGGTGTAACATTGACAGTCATTGGAAATTCTGTCCTTGAGGAATGATGTCAACAAGACTCCTTACAACTCAAGAATTTTTCAGAGAATCCTCACAGAGTAAATGATGGCAGTTTTCTGGAACTCTACAATCATATTCTCAATTCCAATTTTCCATAAGCATTTTTTCAGTTGGTGCTCCAAGTGTACTTATTACTACAGGAATTACTTCTATATTTCAAACTCCATAACTTCTTCAGCTCCCCGGCCAGATCCTGGTATTTTTTATTTTTTTTACAGTTTCTTTAAAGTGCCCTCTTATATCCTGTCATCATATAGAACAGTTTATTTACACTAGCATCTTCCTACTAGCAATCATATTCATAGCATTTCATCCGTTACCTGTTGCATTTGATAACCTTTTTTTTAAACTACAAACTGAATCTCTTAATGAACTCTGGAAGATTATAATCAATCTTGTCCATACTAAAGGGCGATAACTCCAAATTCATTCATTTTATCTTTATGACTTTGCTTACAATTATTCACTAAAAATTTGACTCAATGATTGAACTTGTGAACATCAAGCAAACTGCAGGCACTTAAAACTTATTTAAAACTTAATTTGTCACAAAATATTTGTAATGTTATTTCACCTGGAAGTCTACCTGCCAATTTGTTTGGACAACTGCTTAGGAGTTCATTTTATACTGGGAGTTGGCGACCTTCCTGCTTCTGTTGGGCAAAATTCGTATTTGATCATAGGCCTGATAAGTGCCACAAATAGATTGAAATATAGGGATTATCCATTTAAATATTTGTATTTCATTTTAAATCAAAATGGAACCTGGGGATCTGTGTAACAAGACTCCATAGGCAAAGTTTAACAAACATACCTGTGACAAAAAAAAAACAAAAAGTGTGTTAAAAGGATTACGCTGTTACTTGCATAATTACAGTTACAAATAGTCATTTTCTAAGCATAGCTTAGATGTAGCACAAGGCTGGAAGTATGGGTCACCCAGTGAAGATCAAACTCACTACTCAGATAATTGCTCTAGTGGGACAAGCTTGCTAACCATTGCACTATATTGAGGTTCAATTATTTGTAGTTATTCGTTTTCTTAACCTTCTCTTTCTTGCAGACATTTTTATAAATTCATGAATAAAAAATTTGTTTTCATATTTATTTCTTGATAAGACAATTGCATTATAGTTGGTTCTCATTTTTATAAACATTAAATATAAAATTCTTGCAAACAAACAAATCTAATAAAGTAAACAGCGATCTTTTGTTGTCAGTTCTTGAGAAAAGGAAAGAGAATTTATAAATTCAGTTTCATGTTTGGGTTTTATTAAAATTCTAAAAATGGCTTTTTAAGCCAATAAAAATTGTTGAGGGGTAATGTCTGTGTCAAGAGAAAACATCTTTTGATATAGCGCTTTTTTTTTTTTTTTGTAGGTACATTTGTTAAACTTTTCCACACCATACATAATCCAGCAGTATTGTGTTAAGCATTCAAAATAAAAGAAAAAATTATCCATGGGTTAAAGAATTAGAATATTAAAATACATTGCAGTTCAGATTTAATTTTTCAGACCAAATCTCACCTCTGACCTGTGTCTTGTTTTATGTCATTTCTCTATTTTATTTCTTTTTTAAAGCAAGACCTTGGTTACTTACTGGAAAAAGAGTCCACTTGGTAGCCGGTAGAGTGTTGAAACCAAATTACTGTTGGTTTTATTCATTTCATGGGCCAAGCTGGTTGGCCAGTGACTTGACTCATGCTGCGAATTCTTGACCAAACTAGCCAGTCCGCAAACAGAATTACTCCCTGTCAAAAGAGAAGAAAAATAAATTATTTTTCATTCGCTTATCTAATTTTTTAAAATGAAGTATTACTATCTCTTTTTAATAATAGTTATGACTCCTGATACTAGTGTTGTGGGCCAGTGTATGCACTGGCAGATAAACACGTGTCTCCCTTGAAATAACCACAACAAACATGGCAAATTCGGGATGTGAGTGCATGTAAATAAATGTGGGTAGGACAAGAACCATTATATATGTATAAACAAATGATAATGTATTAACAATAAAGGGGAATAAGTGACAAAGACAAAGAGGTGTGTGTCAAATGAATGTGAAAACCTAATGGTTCAAATTATGTATAGCGAGTGTATGTGCCAATGCCTAATTTGGATTTGTATATTCACATATATTAACCAATCAGTTACGTTATTTGTAAAAACATGGTGTTGTAGCATGCCCCCATTCCCATAAATACAGTAGTGAATACTGTACACGGTCTAGAGTTGGTGATTCATTGTGGAATTCACTTAACTCACTTCTAGCAGTTGTGTCCTCCTCCTGCACACCACTGGCAAATCTTATGTGTGTTGTTCTTGTCCTAAGTATTATCATTCATTACCAACCTTCGTTTGATTATTCTATTCAGTAACCTTCCCTAGGTTACAACACATGGAGACCTTTTAAAGTCTAGATGACTATGTTTATTGTTGGCTATGAAAATTTTGTAGGATCACTTCAGGATATTTTCCCTCCTCAAAATGGGTATTTAAAATTTGGGAAAATATTTATTAACCAATAAACTTATGATATCAATAAAAACTAATTTTTGGTTTTTCTGGAGCCAGTGTTTCTGTTATAAAAATTGATCATATTTGTTCACAGAATTACATTTTCAGTTAACCTTACAAATTGAAATGTTCAAGCCTTAATTAATTTTTCGCATATTTATTCAAGTATAATATATAAAAAAAAAAGGCTTAGTGATTTTGACACTAAAATAAAATCATACAAACCAAGTTATTTGTCAACAAAAGAAATTTTTAGCAGTAGTATCAATAACAATTCCAATTACAGGCTTAGCTAACAACTGCTATAAAATTACACACATACATAAAACAACAAAAAACATGACACACACATTCTCATATGTAGATGCATTCTGTTTCTTCTAAACTAATGCAATTGGTTTGGTTGTATTGTAAAGACAACAAAAATATTTTGTGTGAAGATTTTTGTAATTCATTTCTTTTGATTTGGAAGAAAATTAATACTTAATAAAAATTTATTTAAATTTATAGAGCCGTGTTGAAGATTGTTTATTTCTTCCTTTCAACCTTTCGCTTGTTATTTAAAGCCAGAAATTTTTTTCTGGTAATGATTTACTGCTACAAGTCCTACTAATTAACCCATAGCTGGAGAAGAAAAGGTGGATTCATACCTTTCTAAAGAGTATTTGTGTGTAAGTGAATATAACAAATGCAACAGGAATTGGAACTCAGCTTTCCAATTAACATTCTGAGCCATTATCTGTTACATCACCCAACATCCAAGCTTACAGCACCTGGTATTCCTAAGCAGTCACCCATCTAGGTTCTGGCCAAGGTATTTGCGCAGAACTGAATATAACGAACATGACTAGAATTGGAACTTGGCTCTCCGATTTCCAATTCAGAGCTGTTATCCATTATACCACCCACACATCCAAAAAGAAAAAGCAAATAATAAAGTACAAAGATCTATTTGAACTACTAGGAAAACTTTATTTGGGAAAGATATGCAAATAATCCAGAAAATTTACTGGGAACAAACAGCCTGTATACAGATAAAAATACAACTTGAGCAAGTAGACAAAAATATATCTTCTCACGGGATTTAGTCACCTGATACAGCAAGGTGATCCTAAGAGAACTATAAGTCCTACCAGGATTTATTATTGGTCATAATCTTAACACAAGATATGCAGATGACAGGGTTGATGGTAGACTTGGAAAAAATGCTATCTTTATTATCAGAAAGCCTTATATCTATGTTTCATAGATAACACATAAAAATTTGATATAGTATAACATGAAGAGCTACTTCAAATATTAGAAAAGCTTACTTTACATGGGAAAGATATTGAAGTAGTTTCTGTCTGAAATTATAATAGCCTAGTGTATTAAAACATTGGTTCATGAATTGTGATTTCAATTTCTAGGACAAATAATGCATACTTGGACTCCATGAGAACACAATAAGCAAAAAGTGAGTAGTACTAAATGAGAACTAGACAAGATATCCCAAACAAACAAAAAAACACTACCCCAAATGGTTCACTTTGAAATTCCCCGATTGTTGCCTGGATCAACAAGCACCTAATGATGGCTGTAAAGCACAGTGGCCAAAACATTGTGATAATAACGAAAATGAAGACAATAGTCTGCAGGTAAATAAAGATATTAGAGAAATCTGTAAGCTCTACTGGGCACAGCCTGCATGTGGGTAGTGAACATGTTAAATGAATACACAAAAATATAAAGATGTGCAAGACAGTGAGGTGTCTTCTCACCAGATTTATTTAACCTGAACAACAAAAGGATCCTAACTAGAAGTCCTACCAGGATTAATTATTGGTGTACACTGTCTTAACATAGGATATGCAGATCACACAGAAAGAAAGCTGCAACAATTGATGCAGCACTTATTTCGATTAACCACATTACTTAAAACGATTACTTTGTTACTTAAGTAAATGTAAAAACAATCTTAGTAATAATGTAGGTCACAGAGGGCTACATAAAGCACTGTTGGTTATTTATGGCTAATTTGTTTAAATAATGATTGTGTGGCAATAATTGTAAGTAAAATGATGCACTAATATAAGTAATCAAATAATCGTTTTAAGTTCTGAATGTTGATGCCCTTTTAAATAGATATAATTATACAATAATGAAAAAGTATATAGTTTTAAGTAATTAGTTCAGTAAATACTTGTAATAAATTTTTGTATTAAATGACCTATAAAGAGTTGATACATATTTGTTAAACAAATCAATTTTGATTAACCGTATTACTTAGAATGATTACCTTGCTACTTATGTAAAGGTAAAACAAGCCTTAATTGGCAATAAAAGTAACAGATGGCTATGAAAAGGCACTATTCATTATTTATAGCTAATTTGTTTAAATAATGCACTATTGTTTGTGTCATGTGGCAATAATTGTAAGTAAAATGAGGCACTAAAATAAGTAATCAAGTAATCATTTTAAGTCGTCTGAATATTGATGCCAAAGAATACTGCAGGAACTCTAAGACATTGGAGTGAAGGAAAGCAAAAAGAAAAGACTAACTGTAAGAAAACAGAATGTATAAAAGAGAGAGACTTTTTTTATTTTCATTTTGCTTTTATATCATTCACATTTGGCCAACAGGTTTTTAATGTGGAGTGAATCAGAAAGACGTCTAATTTGAAACAGAATATACCACACCCAAAGAAGGCTGAAATATTGTGAAGATAACAACAAAGATGAGGATATCAGTCTGATTGTAAGTAATAATGCTCCATCATCAACAACCAAACCTTGAATTTTTGTCAATCACAAAGAACCGGTGTTCTCTCAAAGCGGCCCTGTGCCTTGAACTCCTATTGGGACTTACTCTCCTTAAACCTCAAGGGGAACACGTATAGATGGTCCATTGCTACAGATGCTGGAAACATGGTCAGTTTTCTCTACCACTCCAGTAAGTATCTGACTCCTCCTACTATGCTTTACCTTTACAAGATCAGACTGAAAATATCTGGGCTGAGGCTGCACAGTCTTCACTTTTCAATATTGATAGAGACCAAAAGCATCTATGCAGCCTTGTGGGTGATGAATAATTTTCCACCCCACAACCCCTTTCCTACAGAGAAAATTTTTGCAAGCTTTTCACTGCTTTATTGCTATTTCCATGGAAAATGTTCTGACAGTCTCCACTCCTCAGTTGCACCAACTCTAAGCCTCACGGTTAATGCCCAAAATGGCACATACAGTGAGGCAAACTACTGTCATTCCCTTCGCTTTCCATTAGTGAGAAGTTCCCCTCGATCAGCTTCTTCCCTTGGAACTTCTCCAAAGAGAATATTTTACTGATCACTACAATCTTAACATGTTCAAATGTCAGGTGAATCTTTATCTTTCCCACGTATCCTCATAAACTGCACCTCTTAACACAAACTCCTTCAGTAACACAACCTCGAGTGGCTCATTGGCCTTGTATAGAGTGAACAGTAGTAAAACAAAAAAAAAGATAATTTTTTTGCGTTCTTATTCACAAATTTGATTAAGCAAACAACAGTTCTCTCCCTTACTTTGGTGACATTGAATAAAGGGGAGTAACTCCTATAAAGAAATTGTATTTGGGGTTTATAAATAGCAGTAGTATTTCATTACATTTGACTTAATTTTTTTTTTTTAATCATGTCACCTTAAGCAAAGCAATAATGTCGCTAAGACGCCACAGGTTACTAGGATTGAAATAGAATGAGAAAACTTTAGTGAGAAGAAAGGACAATAAAAAAACATGTTTCAGGGAGACAAAAGATGGCGATAGTGCCACTCAGATGCAAAGGGGCTACTGGGAGTGAAAGAGAACAAGAAAACTTTAGTGAGAAGAAAGGACAATAAAAAAACATGTTTCAGGGAGACAAAAGATGGCGATAGTGCCACTCAGATGCAAAGGGGCTACTGGGAGTGAAAGAGAACAAGAAAACTTTAGTGAGATGAAAGGACAATAAAAAAACATGTTTCAGGGAGACAAAAGATGGCGATAGTGCCACTCAGATGCAAAGGGGCTACTGGGAGTGAAAGAGAACAAGAAAACTTTAGTGAGAAGAAAGGACAATAAAGAAGAGGATTCATATCTTTCACAAGGGTAATAGCATGTAAGTGAATGTTATGGATTCGAATGGGATTTGAACTCGGCTCTCTGATTTCTCAATCCGAGTCGCTATCCATTAATCCGCCACACCTGCCCAAGTAGTATGCTTAATTTCATGCAAATGAGGTAGCAAAGAGAGAGCTCATTAGACTAACTGCTATGGAAATATTTATAGAAAAGACAGAGGAAAGACATGTCACATGGTGGGAAAGTGATTGAAGTTGAGATGCCAGATCAGGACTGATAATATGACAGACTCTTCTTTAAAAACTTCAATAACTGCATTCCAAGTACCACTGCCAAGTCAGGTTTAGTGCAGAATTCCAAATGTGTATGCGAAAGTAAATGTAAAAACTGCTTCATCCCACTTGCATTTGTTGCAAGCGTTATATGATTTTGACTACCTCATATGTGCAATGCAAGAAATGTCCCCCAGGGGATGATCCCAAGCGACCTTTCATGGCAGATCTCATCTAAATACAGAACACACTTGACCCATGCAAAAGGCCAGGAAGCAGTATAATGATAACATTTATCAACCAACATAACATTTCAGGTGTTGTACCCTCCACAGCCTTCTTCAGGTAACTTTTGATTGGAGTAACCTTCAGAGAAGGTCACGTCCTGGATATGACGCTAAACTACGCCCAACAGCAAGGCCTCTGATCACAAGGTTTGAGGAGCATAGAACCACCTCTTAATTGCTGATGTTCCCAGGTCCACCATGACCTGAGGTGGTCACACCTGTTAGAGTCACAGCTATGGGCAAATAGTTAACTCCCAAACTGGGGTCAAAGCACTATGAAGGTGTAAAAATAGGTTTTAATACAGCAACACATTTTTGCAAAAATTATTACCAGCAATGAATTTCGAAGAAAAAATTATTACTAGCAATACATTTTTGGAAAAAAATATTACCAGCAATAAAAATCTTGTCAGCATTAAACAACCCATTTAGGTTGATATACCATAAAATAAACCAACCTAAACCAAATCTATCACCCCCAGGGCAAAAAAGTTGGATCTTGTAACCATTTCTGTGTGTTGTTTCATCAACTGTATGGGTAACCATGCGTCTTCCTGTTTGTGAAGGTGAAGAAATTGTTCAGATCCATTTCAAAATAGTTATTCAGTATTTGGTATACGTCACACAGATCAATGATTTCACCTGTAGCTAAACTGAGGCACCTGTCCTGGGGTGACTGCAATAAGGTAATTTTTTTTTTTGGTACTTTGGGCTTCAGATAACAACCCCATATTTGAGTACTGGTCAAATAAGTGTAAAGCAGGGTTTCTCAACCGGGTGTGTGGGCGATGAGCAACTTGTGTCTTATTGGCCTTGTTTTGAGTGAAATGACCAAAAAAAAAAATGATAAGGATAATAATAATAATAATAGTTTGTGTGTAAATAATATAAATAATAAATAAAAATAGACAGAAAATATATCAGCATTGAAATTTAAAATTGGGATGACAAATTATAAAATGGATTTGTGGTAATGTAAGATTTAGGTTATGGTTTAATTTTAATTCAAAATTCTGCAATAAAAATTTTTTAAATCTAACATCGTTTTCTATGTGTCATATTCTTTCAGGATGTTGAAAATCATGGCGCTCCAAAACTTGTTGTTTGTTGTAGCTCTTAGCAATGTTTGTCTTTTTGCTATCTCTCCTAAAATACAATTTTTTTGTGATGAAAATTCAATGACTTGTTATAAATCTATAAAAAATCTTTATCATTCATTGTTTGGATTAACTAAACATTTGTTTATCAAATAGTTTAATCTGACTTACCATTGTTGATTTCTTTACCACAGACCCATGGCAAAGGAAAAATGACAGACACTCCAAAATAATAGAGACTCCAAGACATCAACACACTGTCATACATACTGATTAGTGTAGACACCACAATCATGGCCCAGCTAATTCCTGGAAATTAAAAATAAAATTCAATCCATTAAAGACTGACTGAAATTGAGAACCTTCTGAAAATATTTTTTAAAATGTATTAAAAAAGAGCAAAAAAAAAAAAAAAAAGAAAGGAGGGCACAATGATTAAGGGGAAAATTCTAAAGGTGACAATATATATAAGTGTACGGGGAGTGCTGCTGATAGTAAAAGAGTGCTCAATTTGAAATAACAGAGCAAAGATTTATACTCATACTTGTTCCTCACCGTTTGTTGCATCTTTGATTTTCATGCGCATGGCACAAAATTCATATTTCAATGTTTTTTTTTTTTTTTTAAGCGTATCACCCCAAGCAAGGCTGGAGGCCACTATCACGCAAGGGGTTAAAGAAGGGTTGGAGGAAGAGCAGATAGGAGTGGTAAAGAAGAGGATGTGGTGAAAGAGAAAGACAGTGGGTCGATCAAGGCAAGGGGGTTACAGAAGTTTTGGAGCGAGAGCAGATAGGAATGAAAAATGAAAGGATGTGGAGAAGGGAAGTGGATAGATCAAGGCAACTGGAGATGTTGATTGACGCTACACTTAAACCGTTGGAGATTGTATTTGTCAGGGAAACAGTAATAGGGAAGGGAGTTCCATAGGCGAGATGTGCGAGACATGAAGCTATTGGAGTATAAGAGACGTGTCTGATGATTGCTACATGCATTAAACTCAGTTGCACCAAATGGTGAGAAACAAAGAAATTTCTAATTAGTACATACACACACACACACACATATATATATAAGTAAAAAATATAAATCTGTTGCTATATAATCCAAGTGGATCCTAGTAATATAAAATATTAAAACTGATCCATAAAAAGAACTCAATGTATTTATTATTACAGAGCAAATAATTAATATGCAATAAAATCCAAGATTTTGGATTTTATTGCATATTAATTATATGTGTGTCATCTACAGACAGACTGTTTCACAGCACATTAATGTGGCTAAACATGCAATTGCTTCAAGCTGGGATCGAAACCCGACTGATTTGACAGCAGTTAGAGACTCTTAATCCTTAGGCGATCAGTGCACACTATGGAGAAGGGGAACTTTTAATGCATTATATACGATATATAAGCATTACCGTTTACCAGATGGCTCAATTCCTAGTGAAGAGCTTCTAGCATTAATCAGCAGTAAAATATAGTTTTAAGGTGTGCTATATTTATGGGGTAAAGTGATCAATATCAGGGTGAGAGTATATGTAAATATAAAAGGGGACACTGAAGTCAACACCCAAAAGCAACTGTTTCATGCTAAATGCAATCTTCATGCATTTAGCATGAAACAGACTCTTGCTTTTGAGTGTTGACATATATATTATTCTTTAATATAAACAATTTTTTTTTATTAATAATCCTTTTTTTAAATATAATCTTTCTTAATTTTAATATAAATTATCTAAATATAAAACTTATTTTTAATTAATTAAATATATTTTACTTTTAAGTATAATTTATCTTTGGAAGAGAATGTTTAAGTAGGAACTTGTATTTTAAAAAACTTAACCGTATCTATATAATTAAAAAAAAAAACTTTTTTGGTCCTCTTTTAGTTTTCAATTAACACTTCATTCTTCATATAATGCCAATTTAATGTCATATGGTTAATATCCGAGTTTAATTTTATAAAACCTCTTCCCTTTAAGGTTAATACCTTCCACCCTCCTTGACCACTGTCTCGTGCCTTTCGTCTGACTGAAACATTGAAATGGAAAAATTATGTATTAATTTTTTTGACAGCTGTCACAGTTTAATTTCTAATTCTAACACAAACTCAGTCTATATGCCAGGGTTGAATAAGACTGACATCGGTTGAAATAAGTCTATATCCCATATGAAGTAATTTGGGATTTTATTTATTACTACTATACATTATATATATATATATATATATATATATATATATATATATATTTATATATGCACACACACACAAACAGGGTGCAGCGTAAATATTTGCACATTATTTAAATGTAAATAAAAATTTATCCCTCATATAATCATAAAATGAAGCTTCTTTTGTTTTATTATTTGCACCGACAACCAATCGGACACAAAACTGGTGCAAGAGACATTTTCATGGATTTTTTGAAAAGTCAATTTGACCCGAAATCAAGCCGACATTAACCTTTGAGGCTTTGCAATATGGTGTATATTAGAAAAAGATGTCTCGCGTATCTCATACTAAAGTGTGCCAGACCTGGAAAAAACTGACGACATTGTGGTACAATTTGTGCAAAGTGCTGTTTAAGAAGTTTGGAACTCCATTTGAAAAGAGATTAAGGGCTATGGTGAAAGTAAAGGGTGGCCATTTTGAATTTTAGATATATGTAACATATTGTCAATAAATCTAATAATCGACCTGTAAATTTTCATTAACGAAAACCTAAAACATCTGTATATATTTCTGAGATGAAATATTGTAACTATTTACACTGTTCGGACTTTGTCCTCACCATTATTGTCATATCCAAATTTCACCTGTTGCCTGCCTTCTTTAGGTGATATACATTAGAATTTCAAACCGATCCATTTATTTAGTCCTCAGGGTAGATTGTCCAAGTTCCACGTCCCAAGCCCTTTCTGGATGTTTCTTTCAGTTAAATTCCTTTTAATAACTCTACACGTTTTTGTCCATCAATGGAAAAAAAAACATGTAAAATGTTTCGTCTTCTGAAAAGGGTTTCAGCAGACTAAAGTTAGTCAGCTCTGTGCTAGGCATGATACACACTTAGGTGATCATGCATCTTTTGATACATGACTGACAAGTCAGATTTTTCCCGCAGTAAGTTGCCATTTCTTTCTGTGGTAGACCAGTTGCCATCCAAGGCTATAGAACTTGGTCTGTCCTGCTATTTACCTATAGCTGGGGGGAGAAGAGGATTCATACCTTTCCCAAGGGTATCAGCACAGAAGTGAATGTAATGGATCTCACAGGAATTCGATCTTGGCTCACAGATTCCTCAATCCGTGCCTCCTAGACTAAAGTAATGTCCTTAGTGATGGAATCATATGTATGCAGGTGGAAGGGAAAATATAAATGTAAACTACAGATATTTAATTCCTTGTGGGCTTACATCAGGCTTTTGCCAGTTTTTGGTACACACCAACCCAAACAAGAACGGAAATGCAATGTCACTGACCAATGTATGGAAAGTCCGGTAAGAACTCTGTTGTATGTTTACAAATAAAAATCTACATAGTATACTGTTGTTCATATGAATAGCTTTATTCTATCTATTCATTTATTGCTTTTCACTGCTGGCTTACAGTTCTTGTACAATCACCAAAGTTAAGCAATATCGAGCCAGGTCAGTACCTACATGGGTGACCACTGGGGAATACCAGGTGCTGTAAATTTGGATGGCGTAATGGATAACAGCTCAGAATTGGAAATCAGAGAGCCAAGTTCCAATTCCAGTTGGGTTCGTTTATAGTCACTTACATGCAAATACCATTGGGAAAGGTATTATCCACTTCTTTCCCCATCTATGGGTTAATTAGTAGGATTTGTATCACTAAATCATTATCTGCCAAAACATTCTTACCATCTAAAAATATGTTCTGGCTTTAAATAACCTGCAAATGGTTGATAAGCCATAAAAAATCAGTTAACACTGCCAATTTGTTTTGCGAGAGACAATTTTGAAAGAGTGAAATTTACCCAAAATAATCAGAGATAGAGTATTGGTAAGGGATCAGAACTCGAGGTTCATCAGTTTAAGGTAAAAATGATGTTACGGTAGAAGAGAGTGAGAAAAAGGGCAAGAACAAGAGAGGGCTCAAACATGACTGACCTTTAGCCAAGGGCATGATTCTCCAGACCAGCACAGGTCCACCTCTTGCATACTGGCCAATGCAAGTCTCGAGGTAAATCATTGGAAGGCCACATACAAATACGAGGACAAGATATGCGACGCAAAAGGCTCCTGAAAAGACAGAAATTATAATTGAATCACCAAACTGGAACTTTGAGTAGAAAGAAGAGGCGTGCTGAGAAAAAAAAAGAAAAAAAAAGATTGCATTTTTTTTCTACAATAATGTTCTTGTATAAGGCTGAAGAGCCACTCAGGGTAGAGGGTTACAGCATACAAGATAAAAGATGGTTTCTCTCATACTTCTTGCTTGTGAGACTCACTTCCAGCTTCTTGCTTTTTAGTCAACTTTGAGCTTCAAAAATTTAAATGCAATGTCAATCGTTATTTTTTGTCTTAATTCTAGTTCTTTGATTGTTCTTGTATTAATTTCTCATATTCTTTTACAGTCAGTAACCCATTACATCTTAGTGGCTTTATTGCCTTGCTTGGGGACAAAATGATTAAAAAAACAGAAAAAAACAAAAACAAAAGATAACAGTTAACCCCAGACTTGAACAGGTTAAGATGATAATGATTAGAGAAGCATCCTCTTGGGAGTCAATTCCACAAAGTAGTCGCTTATGGGAAGAAACTGAAATTGCATCCCTCAATAGGAATATGGAGGGAATGAGGGTTGTTCACTAAAATGTGTTTAGCATGGTGAATCTTAGCTGTGGATGTTAGAACCTCTGGAACAAGAAATGTAAGCTGATTTCAAAAGTTTTCCATAGCAAGAGGCTTGAAATATTTAATCTGTTGGAAAAGGATTGCCATGTGTAAAATAATTCATCACCCATAAGGTCGTTTAGACATTTTTGGTCTTAGCTCATGTCCATATATGGTAAGCAGTATTCCATTCTTGGCCTGAGCTGGTTTTCTTGTAAAGGCAGAGGATAGCAAGAGGAGTCAGTTACTTACTAGAATGGTACAGGGGACTAACCATTTTTCCAGCAATGGATCATATATAAGAGTTTCACTTGAGGTCTGGGGGTGAGCTTATGCCCCTATAGGCAATCAAAGCATGGGGACTCTCTAAGAAAACACCCATTCATTATGATAGATGAAAACTCAGGGTCTGCTCTGTGATGGAGCCTCACTAGTTGGGGTTTTGTGGCATTGAATGTGACCAACCAGCTTTTCTCCTGCACCGAGCTGTACAAGCTAGTCTTGAGGAGAGTTCAGCTGCCAGGCTAGGGTCATCTAGAATTTTGGAGGTGCATCCCTATACCTTTATATTATCAGTATAGAAATAAATGATATAAAATAATCTTTTCTACATATAATATAAAAAAAAAAAAAGAACAATTCAATTTATATGTATCTTATTAAATCCTGGGTATGACAAACTACATCCGACAGCAAGGCCTCTCATCAGGAGATTTGAGGAGCATGGATCGACCTTGCTGTTGTTCTCATGTTCACCCTGACCTGGAGTGGTAGCATGTGTCAGGGTCCCATCTATGGGTAAATAGTGAGCCCCCAAACAAAACAAAAATACTATGAAAGTATAAACACACATTTTTATAGTAAAAATACCAGCAATACATTTTTATATCAAAAACTTACCAACAATACCTATTTAAAGTAAAATTACCAAAAATACATTTTTAATGCAAACTGACTAGCAATACATTTTATAGTAGAACTACTAACAATACATTTTATCTGGAGTTGAAGGCATACAATTGAATTCAAAATATTTAGATTTCAGCATTAAATAACCCATAGAGGTGTTGATATGCCACTAAACAAAATCAACCAACCAACACGAAAGAACTCTTTCATGACATTAATCCATATAATACTCTAAAATTTCTTAAAGAAATCAAACTGTATTCCAAAATATAACTTCAACACGACTACAACATTCACATATCACCACCTCTAGTAATTATGTCTACATGAGTATCATCTACCATGGACTCAGTTGTGAAAGCAGAATAATATAATTTTTATTACTTCAAAGCACACAAAAAAATTAAATTACAGCATTAAATGACCCGTAAGGAGTTGATATGCCATTAAATCAGTCATACACATGTTATTAAATACTGCATAATTCATTTTTATGGCTTATCAACCATTTGCAGGTTATCTAGTGCCAGAAAATATTTTTAGATTGTAATAACTTTTTGACAAAATAGTTGTTTAGTGATACAATTCTTACTAATTAACCCATAGACGGGGGACAGAAGTAGTGGATTCATACTTAATCAGAATTTGATAAACAAAAAAGAAATTTAATATGGATGTAAAGTGAGGGATCAACTCTATAATAAAGTCAATATATAAACTCATCTCTCATTTTGTAACACTGTAGTTTCTATACATTTATATATAATGTAAATAAATCTAAAAGACATGCCTGTGTAGCTAATCAGTATTTCATTGATTCATTCATTTTCTATGGCTTATCAGGACATTGCAGGTTCTTTAGATTGTAAGAAATTTCTTTGACATAATTGTTTAGTGATACAAGTCTTACTAATTAACCCATAGCTGGGGGGAGAAGAGGTGGATTCATACATTTGTGTGTAAGTGAATATAATGAACCCATCAGGAATCAGAACTCAACTATCCGATTAACAATTCTAAGCCATTATCCAGGGTATGAATTCACCTCTTCTCCCCCCAGCTATGGGTTAATAAGTTAGACTTCTATCACTAAACAATTGTTTAGTCAAAAAAAAGAAAATTACAATTTAAAAGTATTTTTTGGCTTCAACCTGCAAAGTTGATAAGCCATAGAAAATGAATCAATCCATAATTCAAATACTGATTAGCTACACAGGTATATCTTTTAGATTTATTTACATTCTCTGGAATATAAATGTATAGAAATTACCATGGCCACAAAATGAAGGATCATTTTATATATTGATTGTAATATAAAATTGATCCCCCACTTTATATCTACATTATACTTTCTTGTTAATTTATCAGATTCCAATTACGTACGAATTCACCTCTTCTCCCCCACCCCAGCTATGGGTTAATTAGTAAGACTTGTAACACTAAACCATTATTATTATCCCCTAAATCCTTACAATTTAAAAATATTATCCGACTTTAAATAACCTCCAAAGAGTTGATAAGCCATAGAAAATGAATCCATAAAAACAATTCTCACAGCTATGAGTTAAATAGTAGAAGAGGTTGGGCTCCGGCCTTGGTTCGCATAGGGACAACTCTGAATTCAAAATGTACATCCTGGCAAAGCACATACTATGCAGCTAAGGAAAGGCTCATGGAGTTTACAATGACTAAGATCCCAACTACAGTCAGCCTTCTTGGCAGGTCGGACAAAAGTCAGCAATGTGAAGGAGCGTTGCCTTGTATCAATGTACTCTTTGGTTTAAAACTGCTTTGTGATGTGCTCCACTCAAAAATGTTTTATCCAAGAACTTACAATAGTTCTTTGCGTTTATGATGAACTATCATCTTCAAAAGGGCTCAATGATTTTATGCCAATTAGGCTAAAATATTAGCCTCATCCCCAATTGTTTGACAATTTACATCAAGGATCTGAAAGTGACCCAGCTATCAGATCCATTCAGTGAAGACAGAGAAATCTTAAATAAAGCATGGAGAAAGCATTGGGAAAGTACTCTCCTATCTTTCCCAAGCAAATCCATAGTCAGGTTCACAGGTTGACATGTGTCCCAGTACACATTCGACTCCACCGAGGTGTTAGTCTGTGCCAGAGTTCACAGAGGTGCAGGTCTGTACATGAATCAATTGCATTGCCAGCCCACACATGGATCCATTGAGGTGTCGGTTTGCACACAAATCCACGGAGATGCCAGTCTGCCCATGAATCCACAGACGTACCGAACCGCACACGAATCCACAGACGTGCCGGACCGCACACGAATCCACAGACGTGCCGGTCAACACACGAATCCAAAAAGGTGCAGGTCCACACCCAAATCTACAGAGGTGCCAATCCACACCAGTGTCCATACGTAAACACCAGATCCAGTTCAAACTTAAATCTACATTGTGATCCCCTTTTGGGATGTAGCCTTACTCCACCACAATGAATACAGATGGTACATTCTCAGCCCCACCAACAAGGTAGAATTAAAGTAGGAGAAGTTGAGAAAATATAGTACAGAAAAAAATGCATCTTATGCTTGACTGCATGAGAACAGTTCTGGTGAAGCTATTTGTAAACACATTCTTTATGAAAAGTTGCAGCCAAACGTTTTGACTACAAAGTCAGGAGAAAATTACAGTTGCTTCTCAATTGCATTTTTGCAATGATTCCAGATACAATGAGAATGAAGGAAAAATAGAAAAGAGAGCTTTCAAAGCAGAAAGGCATGTCGGATGGGGAAAAAAATGTTCAGCTAAGAAAATATCATTGCCAGAAATAAGGTAATAATGTTCAAGGGTAGAGAGAAGAATTTGATGGAAGAAGCAGACATTTAGCAGATGAAGAAATTTTGTTTTCTCAAATGTTCTGTTACTAGCAGATAATCTTTATTTTGTCAATACCTGGATGCTACAAGAATTAGATTATTTGCTAACAAGAAAATCCTGGAGAAGCAGCTTCATTTCACAGGTGTAATTTCCACCAAAAGTAATTCTTTCTTCACTTTCTTATATTTTCTTCTTCTATGTGCCGTGTCCCTGCAGGACGTGGACAATCATGGCTCTCCAAAACTTCCTATCTCTTGGAGATCTTAGTAAGATTAGGAGAGTATCTTTTTTTCCCCTCATACTGGTTATCAGATAACATCAAGGCTGCACAACCGGTCCTTGAGATATTCAAAATGGCCAGATAAATTCCTGATACACTTCAATACGCTGTCTTTTACAGTGTCTCATATGCTCATCAATGAAGCTCTAGTTCTTGTGTAGTCTTCTTCTATGTGCCATATCCTTTAAGAACATAGGCAATCATGTCTCTCCACAGCTTCCTATCCCTTGTTTAATTCAATGATTTTTTATGGCTAATCAAACTTTTGCAGGTTATTTAAAAGACAGAAAATATTTTAGATTTTAAGAATTTTTCAAGATAATTATTTACTGATACGAGTCCTACTAATTAACCTACAGCTGGGGAGAGAAGAGGTGGATTCATACCTTTCGCAAGGGTATTTGTGCCTAAATGAATATAACGAATCCAACTGGAATTGGAACTTGGCTTTCCAATTGCCAGTCATTATCCATTACACCACCCACCCAAACATCCAAGCTTACAGCATCTGGTATTCCAAAGCAGTCACAAATCTAAGTACTGACCAGGCTCAACATCACTTAACTTTGATGATTGGACAAGAACCTATGTTTCAACGTGATATGGCTGTAAATCTCATATCCCTTGTAGCTCTAAGCAATGCTTGTCTCTTCACTATTCCTACCACTCTGGGCCATGAACAATGATGGCTCTCCGCAACTTCCTATCCTTTGTAGCTATTAGTAATGTTTGTCCTTTCACTATTCTAAACACTCCCCTGTTCTGTCATCCATTGACACAAGCTCATTAGGTAGGTGACTTTCTGTTTCTTTCTGTCCTTTTTGCTTTCAGTATGCCTTGTGAGTGTCAAATTCTCCAAGCCTCAATCCCAGAAATTTCAACTGTCTCTTTCCGATTCTAAGTATAAGCATCCTTTTTTGCTTCCATTGACATTAAAACTTCCTTTTGGCTTTTGTGACATTAGATTATCTGTCTATATTTCTGAGATGAGGTATGATGTACACTATTTACATTATTCCTCATCTTTGTTGCCATATTTACCACAACATTTCGGTCGTTGTACACTCCAGCCTTATTCAGGTAGTTGGAATGTCGAACTGAACCCTTTATTTCGCATGTGCCATTTTTAATGGATGTCAGTTATCAGTGATCTGTTAATTCACCTCTCCAAGTTCTCCACTACCTTAACCAGGTATTGAACTCACAACTCTTTGGATCCTGTCACTGGATCTAACCAACACCTTTAGCCACTGTGCCTTAAGGACATCTGTGTATGAATTTCTGGGACTTATAAACTTAATGTCTTCAGCAACCATTTTTTATCAGTTGTGAGTTCAATACCTGGTTAAGGCAGTGGAGAACTTGGAAAGGGGAATTAACAGGAGATAACTGATAACTGACATCCATTAGACATGGCACATGGAACTAAAACAGTCTACCTCATTGAGTGAAATAAAGGGTTCAGTTTGACAATTCAACCACCTGAAGAAGGCAGGAGTGTACAACGGTTGAAACATTGTGATAAATATGGCAACAAAGATGAGGACAATAGTCTGAATAATGTAAATAGAAGATTATCTGTTTATATTCGTTAGGTTCTCTCTGACTGGTTATTAATTTGCATCAAGGCCGCACAACCAATTCTTGAGATATTCAAAATGCCTAGATAAATTCATGATACACATGTCATTTTCATGAATGAAGCTTTAAGTCAGCATTCACTTCTTCAGGATGTAAGTGATCAAGCCTCTCCACAACTTCATTTTTTTGTATAATCCAATCATTAGGGAGTATGCAAATCATACAACAGTTTATAGCTGAACATTCAAAGATCTGGAAGACCAGAACAAAGCAGCTCATCTCTCCTCTGACCGCTCCAGTTGGTTGCGAGGGAAAGAATGGCTTGTAAAATGAAATACAACCAAAACCAAGCTAGTGACGTTCCACTGCCACCGAACAGACCCCAAACTCTCACCTATCATGATGGATGGATCTTCCCTCCAGGAAGGAACAGAAACCAAACTCTCACCTATCATGATGGATGGGTCTTCCCTCCAGGAAGGAACAGAAACCAAACTCTCACCTATCATGATGGATGGATCTTCCCTCCAGGAGGGAACAGAAACCAAGCTCTCACCTATCATGATGGATGGGTCTTCCCTCCAGGAGGGAACAGAAACCAAGCTCTCACCTATCATGATGGATGGGTCTTCCCTCCAGGAGGGAACAGAAACCAAGCTCTCACCTATCATGATGGATGGGTCTTCCCTCCAGGAAGGAACAGAAACCAAACTATCACCTATCATGATGGATGGGTCTTCCCTCCAGGAGGGAACAGAAACCAAACTCTCACTTTTCATGATGGATGGGTCTTCCCTCCAGGAGGGAACAGAAACCAAACTCTCACTTTTCATGATGGATGGGTCTTCCCTCCAGGAAGGAACAGAAACCAAACTCACCTATCTTGATGGTTGGGTCTTCCCTCCAAGAGGGAACAGAAACCATACTCTCACCTATCATGATGGATGGGTCTTCCCTCCAGGAGGGAACAGAAACCAAACTCTCACCTAACATGATGGATGAGTCTTCCCTATTTCAAACTGCAAACTCATCCAAACCTCTAGTGGAACTCATGTATCTGATCTATTGCTAAAAGATGCTAGAAAATGGTTGATTCATTATACCATTCTAGTAAGTAACTGACTCTACCTGCTATAATCTATATTTACAAAAGCCAGATCAAATCAATAATGGAGTATCATTGCCATATCTGGGATGGAGCTGCCCAGTCTTAATTTGCCAGTCTTGTTCAAAAGCATTTATGCAGCCTTGTGGGTGATGATTTTTTCCCCCATAGATTAAACATTGTGAGCCTCACACTGCTCTATCACTATTTCCATGACACGTGTTCTGATGACCTACACTCCTTAGTCCCACTACCCCTGACCTTTACAACTGGGACCCAGCACGTTGCGTACACAAAAGTGAATCATCTGCATTTCCTTTATCTTCCATTAGTCAGGAGGAAGTTCCACTTGAACAACTTCTTTCCAAGAACTGCTGTTCCGTGGAACAGGCACCTGGTAGGATGTTTTCCTAATTTCTACAATCTTCAAGTCTCGGGTTAACCGTTACCTTTCCTATAACCTCACTAAAGAAGCTAAAAAAATGGTTAGTTCATTGTACTGTTCCAGTAATTCCCCTTGCTATACTCTATTTTTACAAGAGCTCAATGGAGTTTTGCTGCCCTGTCCTCACTTGCCTTTCTTGATACCGTTCAAAAGCATCTATGCGCCATTTTCCTCAAGGACTGCTGCTTTGTAGAACAGACTCCCGGACTTACTGGACCTCTTCTAGGTTTAGCCATTATCTTATCTGTGTAACCTTATGAAGTTCACTTCAGCCTTTTCTTACTATCATACAATACCATGCAGTAACCCTCTATCCGGAGTGACCCTTGGGCCATGTATTGGGTGAAGATTAATTTAATATAAAAAAAATTGTCAACAAAGAAAATAAGTTACATGTCTTCTCTCAGACCCTTTAAAAGATTATGTTACGAAAGGCTGTCTCTTCTAACAAATCAGGAGCAGGAGCACACCTTTCATCTACGGAGTCTATGAAAACTATACTCAAGCCTGAGGCAAATCATTTCACCACCGGGACCCACAATGCCACAAGGATGAACCATCTCCATTCCCTTTGTCTTCTATTAGTAAGGAGAAAGTTCCACTCAGACAACTTCCTTCCAAGAACTGCTGCTCTGGGGAACAGGCACCCGGTAGGACATGTTCCCAATCACTACAATCTTCAAGTCTAGGGTTAACCATTACCTTTCCTATAACCTCAAGTGGAACTCATATACAAGACCCATCATTAAAGAAGCTAAAAAATGGTCAGTTCATAGCATCGTTCCAGTAAGTATCTGACTCCTCCTGCTATACTCTATCTTTACAAGAGCCCGATGGACTTTTGCCACCAAGTCCTCACTTGCCTTTCTTGATACCGTTCAAAAGCATCTACGTGGTCTTGTGTAGGATTAATTTTTTTTCCCGTCCAATCACTCCTTTCCCTCAGATAAAACATCGCAAGACTCTCACTACTCTATTTTCATGATGTGTCTTCTGATCAGCTACATTCCAGCCTTGTCAACAAAATTGTCAAAAAAGAAAATGTTTCATGCCTTCTCTCAGACCCTTTAAATGAAACTAGATTATGTCTTATCTATTGTTTTCAAACTAACTTCATCATGTTTCCACTTTAATGAGTATGAACTTTGACTTTTAAAATCTGCAAAATTTCTTCAGGTCTGCAGTTTGACATTTACCACTGGGACCCGCCATGCCATGTACACAAGGGTGAATCATCCCATTTCCTTTGTATTCCATTAGTAAGGAGTAAGTTCCATTCAGACATCTTTCAAAGAACTGCTGTTTTGGTTACTTGCTGTTACTTTTATCCCTCTTACCTTCAATATATCCTGTGAGTGTCAAATTCTCCAAGCCCTCTTTCTTCAATAAATTTCAACTGTTTAAGAAATCTGATTCTGAATACATGTGTCCTTTTTGTTTCCATTTTCTTTAAGAATTCTTTGTTGCTTACAAGTTCAATTGATTGTATTCTTAGTATCCTTTGGTAGACTTACATTTCCGTTGCCTCTAATCTTGTCTTGATTTGTGAGGAAATTGCTTCAAGACAGCAATTTTCATAGAATCAACAATCCGAGTCCAACTGACGATTGTATGATTTTAAAAAGATGCTAACAAAGTATTCTGAACATGTACGACTGCATTCTTTTTAGATATTTAGAAATCCGGGCAAAGCCTGATATTTGCTGCAATAAATAAAACATCTGCAGACCTGAAGAAAGTTTGCAGGTTTTAAAAGTCAAAGTTCATACTCATTAAAGTGGAAACATGATAAAGTTAGTTTGAAAAACATAGATAAAGACATAAACATGATAATAGAAAAAAAGAAGTCAAATTGGTTCGTTTGGGAATAGAGAGTTTAAGCAGATGGTGTTTGAGCTAATGTATAGTAAAAACAACAAACAAAGATTTAAAATCTTAGCAAGTTTGAGAAACAAGCCTGTAGAATAATTTAATATAAATAAAAGCTATCGACATTAAAAGGATAAATGTAAACACATTCGTCCTTGCTTTGAATATTGTTGCCACAGCTGGTCTTTCGATACATGACTGACGAGGCAGATTTTTTTTCCCTGTAGTAGGTTGCCATTTCTTTCTGCAGTAGACCAGTTGCCATCAAAGTCTATAGAACCCAGTCTGTGGTCAGTTATGTTCCATGCATAATACACGCTTAGGCAATCATGTATTTTTCGATATATAACTGATGAGACAGATTTTTTCCCGCAGTAGGTTGCCATTTCTTTCTGCAGTAGTCCAGATGCCATGCAAAGTTATAGAACCTGGTCTGTCCTGCTATTTACCCATAACTGGGGGGGAGAAGAAGAGGATTCGTACCTTTCCCAAAGTAGTTGGTCAATAAAGCTAGTTTGCTAACCATTAGATCATGATTAGTTACTTCTCTTATTTACTAATCTGTGTTTAGTGCTAGCACAAGGCTACAATTCTGGAACATCCACTGAGGAGCGAATTAACTACTCTATAGTAATTAATTTATATGACTAGCTTGCCATATGGTCATGAGTATTGAGTACATCGTGAGGAGTAAATTTACTATTCTGTAGTCAGTTAGTTCCGTGCCATGCGTGATACACGCTTAGGCGATCATGCATCTTTTGATACATGACTGACGAGGCAGATTTTTCTTGCAGTAGGTTGCCATTCCTTTCTGCGGTAGACCAGTTGTCATCCAAGGCTATAGAACCTGGTCTGTCCTGTTATTTAACCATAGCTGGGAGGAGAAGAAGAGGCTTCATACCTTTCCCGAGAGTATTATCACATAAGTGAATATCAGTAAGTTATGTGCCAGTTATGCCAGTTATGTACGCTTAGGCTATCATGTAACTTTCGATACATGACTGACAAGGCATATTTTTTCACACAGTAGGTTGCCATTTCGTTCTGCAGTAGACCAGTTGCCATCCAAGGCTAGAGAACCTGGTCTGTCCTGCTATTTACCCATAGCTGGAGGGAGAAGAAGAGGGTTCATACCTTTCCCAAGGGTATTAGCACGTAAGTGAATGTAATGGATTCGACTGGAATTCGAACTCGGCTCTCCCATTCCTCAATCCGAGCCGCTATCCATTATTCCACTGTACCTCCTTTTTCCCAAACAGTGTATGAATTAAATGCAGATCAGATTTATAAAGAAATGATCCAAAGTTCATAATGTTTTCTTTTTAGTATTTTATAAATTTCATCTGGATGTATGTCAAGTGAATGTAATGGATTTGACTGGAATTTGAACTCTGTTCTCAGATGCCTCAATCTGAACCGCTATCCATTACTCTACCGTGTCTCTAGCAGAAGATTGGCAGGAGATTGGATGTAAGAGTACCATTTGAGATTTGGAGTGAACTTGAAATCAAAGATGTTATGACTACTACGAACACAATACCACCAGGTGTAAACAAACAATATCAGAGTTTCCTATCACCCTTTTTGAAGAAAGGTAGCAGGATGGCCTCGCTCCAATCGGCAGGGTAGGTCTCAGAGAGCCAGACCGCATTGAAGACACGATGCACCCACGAGGCGAATACATCTGGTACGGCTTTATATACTTCTGCAGGTATACCACCCTCACCAGGAGCCTTGTTGTTACGCAGATGTCGCAGAATATCTCGCACTTCATCTACCGTTGGGGGTGCAGTGTTGCAGTCGTATTCATCGGTCGGTTCAATGGCCACTTCCGTCGCCGGAGTCGGATGATTGAGTAGCTCGTTAAAATGCTCTTTCTACCCATTTAGCCGCTCGCCCAGACCCGCGATAATAGCACCATCACGGGAGTGAAGCGTCTCACTCACCCCCGCAGTTCCGCGGCTCGCCGTTTTCACCATCTGGTAGAGTTTGCGAGAGTCGCCACAGGCTGCTGCACCCGCAGTCTCCTCGACGAAGGCGCGCCAGTGCGCATTTCGGTCAGCGTGGATGGAGTGAGTTGCGCGGCGCCATAGATCGCGAAAGTTCGCAGCTCCCGTCAGTCGTGCTACCCTTGCCCTCTCCACCAGCAGAATTCTCTCCCCGGTGATCCAGTCCCGATATCGGCGACGTATAACACCAAGATGAACGCGTGCTGCTTTGACGGTGGCAGATTTGAGAGCCTGCCATTCAATTTCTGGTTAAGGCTCTGAGTTTGGTTGGAGGAGAGAGAACCGATTGTAAAGTTCCAACTGGAACTATTATCCCGCGCGTAGCTTCAGATTCGCGACTTTGATTCGCTTCGGGATCTTGGTGGATCTCCTTGCCCGCAGTCGCAGACGGAGGCTCTCGCGGTCAAGTTTATGATCCGATCCAAGCGCACTACCCGTATCTGCACCCTGATAAGCTCGAGAGTCAAGTACAGAGCTTGCCCACCTCACCCGCACCAGAATGTAGTCAATCTGGTTGGACGTACGACCGTCATTGGAGCGCCAGGTGACGAGATGTCGTCGAGGGTGCTGGAAACGAGTGTTAGTCACCACAAGACGATTAGCAACCGCAAAGTTAACTAGGCGGTCGCCATTGTCACACCGTGTTCCGAGGACGAATCAACCTAGAACATGTCTGGTGCCCTCACTGTTGGTCCTGTGTGAGCGTTCCAATCCCCTGCCACTACTAGAAGATCTACAACTGCTTGTAGGTCGCGGTAGATGTCCTTGTCCTCCTCCGCTGCATTCAGTGTCGGTGCGTAGACGAAGATGACGGTGACGTTTATAACAGCGCCTTTGAGATGGACCATGGCCAGCCTGTGGAAGACTGGTTCCCAAGCGAGCAGTGCTGCCCGTACTACTGGGCTGAGAGCAATCGCCACTCCATACAGCCCGTTGTTGTCCTCCACTCCACTGTGGTAAAGGTGGTAGACGCAGTCAGACTCTGGCACTTTGATTATTCTATGCCCGCTATCCGGGAGGCGGACCTCTGATAGGCGACACAAACACCATACTTGTGCAGAGTCTTGACGGTGAGAGACTGTGTTCCTTCGTCGCGAAGAGTGCGGACATTCCAGCCGGCAATCTTCATCACATCTCTTCTTGCAAGAACTGTGGTGATAGAAAACTCTGCTCGAATTATAGAGGAATCAGCCTCATCGACGTGGCAGCCAAAGTATTTGCAGTGCTTCTCCTGCGAAGATTTCAGGGCATCCGTGACCTGCGAACTCGCCCGTCTCAGGGTGGCTTCCGCCCGGGCAGAGGTTGTGTTGATCAGATCTTAAGCCTGTTTCGCACCCTCGAACAACTCTGGGCATACCAACAACCAATAGTCCTATGCTTCATCGACTTTGCGGCTGCCTTCGACTCCGTTGATAGAGACTCACTCTGGCGTATCATGGAGGCCGATGGTATGCCCGCTAAACTCCTTCGTCTCATCAGGGACTACTACTGGTCGACGCGAGCCCGTGTTCGTGCTTATGGCGAGGAGTCGGGGACGTTTGAGGTAAAGACTGTTGTGCAGCAAGGGTGTGCCCTATCCCCTACCCTATTCAACTATACAATCGACTACATTATCAGCAGGGGCCCTTCGGGACTACGCTGGAGTTGCGGTTGGTCGGAATGTCAGGTGTCTGATCTGGCCTACGCGGACGACATTGTTTTGGTCGGACCGAACAGTGACGATGTTCAAGCAGCGCTCAACCGTGTGCAAGCTGCAGCACGGGATGTGGCTATGACCATCAATGCCTCGAAGACCAAAGTTATGCCATCCCTGGTTGATCCAATCAACTGGCAGCACTGACGCTGGACGGGGTCAATCTGGAGGACGTGTAGTCTTTCGTCTATCTCGGTTCAACAATTATACCATCCGGGCAGGCTGCTGCTGAGGTCGAACGCCGTATAGGAACTGCAAGGTCCGCATTCGTGCGTCTCAAGCGGTCACTATGGAGGCGACAAGAGATTTCCACGGCTACGAAGGGGCGCATCTATCAGTCTATTGTTCGGACTATCCTTCTCTACGGCTGCGAAACGTGGCCACTTAGAGCGGTTGACCTACGAAGGCTTGAAGTGTTCGACAACGATTGCCTTCGCTGCATTCTACGATGCCGCCGAATCGATCGTGTGCCCACAACCTCTCTGCGTCGTCGCCTGAGTCTCCGTCCTCTTCCGCCCGTCCTGCTCCGGCGTCGTCTCCGATGGTTCGAACACGCATCTCGACGCCCGGAGGGAGAGCTCATCCGCGATGTACTTCTCCCTCCTTCTCTTTCTGGCTGGCGAAGACGTGTCGGTGGGCAGCTGAGGATGTGGGCTAGCACAATCAAGGATGACCTGGCAGTACTATCAGGTCCACAAGTAGTTGGTCTTCGACGATTGAATCGCGAGTGGCTCGCCATTTCGTGTGACCTGTCTCAGGATCGGCGGGCGTGGGCAGCGATGGTCCGAGATGCTGTACTTGCTCGGGAGGAAGCCGGTTCAACCCGACCAGTGTGAAAACTGATACAAGTCAAAGTCAAGTCAAACAATATGGCAATGAGTAAATCAGATAAGGAAGAATGTTGCTATAAGTGTAAATTCAAATTATATCTGCAGCATAGCTTCTGTGGTAAAATTCTTTATTTTTGGATATAATCTGCTTATTTGGTGATCACAGAATGTAAAAATGACCTCAGCATTGAGATAAGAAGCAACAAAAATAATATAAAAGAAAAACTGTCCAGAAATTTACTATCGCTCTCACATTAAGAATGTTGAATGTTGTATGGGGCACTCAGTGAGGATCGAACTCACCACTTGGTAGTAATGCTCAATTAGACTAACATTGCTAACCATTACTCCTGGCCAAAACACTCATTTAGGCAGGTTGCTTGATTTTAAAACATGTCAACCCTTGTTGGGTTTATGTTGAATGTTGTATGGGGCACCCAGTGAGGATCAAACTCACTACTCGGTAGTAATGATCAATCAGACTAGCTTTAGATAAGAATGGTGAGGCTGTGGCTTCAGATATCTCAAATGTGTTTGACAGGGTTTGTCATGCTGGGATACTTCACAAGAACAAGGGCTATGGTCAGTAGTCAAATATTTAACTTATTGATTGCAAAAAAATTCTCCAATAAAAAAAAAATGAAGATTATGATCTCAAAACCTGTCTTGATGAAATAGTTAATCCATAAAGTGGGATCTTTCTGATTAGAAAGGAATTAACCAAAACTGGTGTATGAAAGCAATAGTCCAACTACTTAAACAATAGAACAATATCTGGTAAATAATAATAATAATAAAAGAAAAAAGATCACCACAAAGTCCAAATCTTGCAAGAGTACAAACCTCCATCATTCTGTGCTGCACATGATGCAAAGTGTAGAATTGAACTTGTATTGAGAGCAAAGGAACATGCCGTGAAAAGATAGTCAGCCTGGTTTTGCCAACCATCAGGATCTCGAGGAGCAACAGCCTCAAAGTATTTGACATGGTTGCTGCTAGTGGAATCTGGAGACAGAGCATCTGTCGTGGCTTCATTGTACACTTCCGCTACAGATAAGTTATCAACCGGAGATTGGTCTGAATCACTCAGACAAAGATCCGACTCATCTAAATAAGCGATTCGGATTCCAGCATTTGCTGTACTCTGAAAAATAAGAACAGTATAAACTAGATTATAAAATATATATTAAATATTATATAAAATATATATAGTACATAAAATATCAAAATGTGAAAGAATGAAGAATAAAATTTCAACGTTCAAAACATTAATTTAAAACAGGGATCAATACAAAAGTAGAGCAATAAATATTTATTATACCCCGTTACATTAGAACTTGTAAATATCCACTACAAAATTGTACATTTTGTTTCAACGTTTAAAATAAAATCTCTCCTCAAGTGGTTAACAATGATCGTAATAAATGATTATATTTAAAACTGCAATTAATGAAACATCACTATATTTTCCATTTTTGGAAAATTTTCCATAAAAGGTAAAAAGTATTTATAGAAAGAAAAAGGAAAGAAAATAAGGAATCAATAAAAGGAAAAGAGGAAAGAGAGAGAGAGAGAGAGGAAAGAGAGAGAGAGAGGAAAGAGAGAAAGAGAGAGAGAGAGAGGAAAGAAAGAAAAAGAGAGGAAAGAGAGAGAGAGAGAAGAAAGAAAGAAAAAGAGAGGAAAGAGAGAAAAAGAGAGGAAAGAGAGAAAAAGAGAGGAAAGAGAGAAAAAGAGAGGAAAGAAAGAAAAAGAGAGGAAAGAAAGAAAAAGAGAGGAAAGAAAGAAAAAGAGAGGAAAGAAAGAAAAAGAGAGGAAAGAAAGAAAAAGAGAGGAAAGAAAGAAAAAGAGAGGAAAGAAAGAAAAAGAGAGGAAAGAAAGAAAAAGAGAGGAAAGAAAGAAAAAGAGAGGAAAGAAAGAAAAAGAGAGGAAAGAAAGAAAAAGAGAGGAAAGAAAGAAAAAGAGAGGAAAGAAAGAAAAAGAGAGGAA
>OZ038490.1:9748347-9760847 GCA_964036315.1 Acanthosepion esculentum | reverse complement strand
AAGTTAATTGCATGATAATAAAATAAACCAGACACAAAGATTTGGTGGAAAGTTCCACAATTTAAAACATTTCATTATTTTACATTGTTCCTGAATGAGACTTAAAGCAATTAGATTAGAAATCAAATTTTTTCGATTGATACATTGAATCAAAGAAAGAATTTACTAACGACCGCTTGAGATGCAATAAGTTCACTAGGTGTCAGTTTTCTTGTCTGTGAAAATTGAAAAAAAACAAAAAAAAAAAAAACATCAAGTTTGTCTTATTTTAGGAGGATCCATTCAGAGAAGAGTATGTCTGTGGAGGGGGTTGACGACAGAGATGGGGGCGGGATCTTTATTTCTAGACAATTGCCTAACAGCAATATAAGAATTTCACCAGAAACTGTTTAACAGATCAGTTGAAGCGCTTCCAATTTCCAAAATAAATAAATATATAAATGGATAATAAAAATAAAAAAGATAAATTAAAATAAAAAGAAATAAATAAAAATAAATCAAAGAAAAATAAACAAAATAAAAAGGTTAAAAAATAAAAAAGGTACAAAAAAAAAAATTACTAAAGTGGCATCAAAGTTGATTCCATGAAAAAATGCCAAAAATCAAAGGAAGAAGCCAATCCAAGAAATCTATTACCCTCAGGAAGGTGAAGATGGCCGATGCCAATTTGGTTAATGGAATTTCTATGGAGTCCGTTCAAGTGTGCATATTCTGATTAAGTGCTATTACCATTATGACTGAATCAATATTTGCTAAGCTTACCTAAGTCTGGCACAATGCCACATTTATTGAGCATTCTGAAATGAACCAACTCCAGTATAAACAATCTACAAGATTAGCTTCTTAATCACTTTCCCTGTTAAGGCACCCTAAGGCTATTACACTCAGGTGTCTAATATGAGAGTGGGGATTTAATAATAAGGTGGTGGGCTGGGATTTTTCTTAGTATACAATAATCATAAATCTCATCAGGAAAAAAAAGTGATGTAGGTGGGTTCCAAATCCTCTTCTGACCCCTAGGATGTGCAGATGGCGTAATGGGTTGCATATCATAATGGGAAATCAAAAAGCCAAGTTCAAATTCTAGTCAAGCTCATTACATTCCCTTGGGAAAGGTATGAATCCATCTCTTCTCCTCCCCAACCCCAATTTAGCTATCAGTTAAAAAGCAGGGCAGAGTGAGCTCTCTAGCCATGGTTGGTAACCTGTCTAGGAGAAAGACAACTCTGAACTCGAAATTGCAACAACTGTCCATTGTCTCAGCAATGAAATGGGAAGAAGCACGCAAGTAATAAACTGGTTGGTCTTAACAAGAGAGGGGGGGGGCTGAAAATCATTTAAAAGGGTCAAAAAGTGTTAACTTCATAAAAAAGGTTGGTCTTAAAAAGCTTGGAAGTGGAGGGTTCAAAAAATAAAAATAAATAAATAAAAAAAATAAATAAAAGATACCATCCCCCATTCTATTAGACATTTATTAGTTTGGTTTGATTTGTTTTACGGCATATCAACCACAATTGGTTTTTTAATGCCAACAACATTTTTATTGCTGGTAATATTTTTCCAAAAAATGTATTGCTGGTAATAATTTTTTTTTTAAAGTATTTCTGGTATTAAAACCTATTTTTACACTTTCATAGTGTTTTGACCCCAGTTTGGGTATTAACTATTTGCCCATAGCTGGGACCCTAACAGGTGCTACCACCCCGGGTCAGAGTGGATCTGGAAACACCAGCAATTAAGAGGTGGTTCCACACTCCTCAATACCTCCTGATCAGAGGCCTTAATGTTGGATGTAGTTTATCATCATACTCAGAACACCATCTATAAGTGCCACAGTAATTATTTATTTGGCACACAGGCCTCAGGTTGCTTCTACTATCTACTATTTGAAAAAGGTAGTGTTGTATACCTGTAAAAGTTTGGTATATTGAAAAAGCAATGGTAAAAGTAATATTAGCTGTTTCCTTATAAGGAAACATTTCACATTCGTTGACTAAGCAGCCAGTACTGCTTTTGGCTGAAATCTATAAAATCTTCTTTTAAAACAATTTTTCAGGAAAACAGATATTTTTTCAAGTCCAGTAGCTGTTATTGCTCTTTCCAGTATTGATGGGGGAGTTTCTTTCCTAACCTTTTGCTTGGGGTAATGTGGAGCACCAACATTTTGGTTATAACATTATTTTCTGTTCAAGTTCCATGTGCTACCAATTTTAGTTGTTGAAAATCCTCAAGTGATGTAGTTTCTGTTACTTGGTACAGATATTTTGGTTGGTAAAGGTATGAATCCATCCCGTCTCCCTCCAGCTATGGGTTAATTAGTAGGACTTGTATTAGTAAATCATCTCGAAAAAATTCTATCTGAAAATATTTTCTAGTTTTAATAACCTGCAAAAGGTTGATAATCCATAAAAAAAACAATCAAAAGAATGAATCATTTAGGTGTGAAGGAAGGAAATCTTTCAGACTTTAAAAATCTAGCATTACAGAAACACAAAAAAATAAAAAAAAAAAAATAAAAAAATCAATTTTCAAGAAAATAGGTTTCACAGGTCCAGTAACTGTTATTGCTCTTTCCAATATTGATTTTGTCCTTCTTAACCCCTTATTTGAAGTAATGTGAAATGCTCATAGATAAAAATGTAGTGAATCAATCTCATTCCTTCTGTATTCCATTGGGGGAGAAATAAGTCCTACTCGACCAGCTTCTTCCAGTGAATCACTGCTCTGTGAAACTGACTACCTAAAGGTTCCCCCACCCCTCAATCACTACACTCTAAACACGCTTGCTCCCACATGACCCACCGGACAATTGTGGTAGTATATCTGCAAGGCCTACATGGCTCTCTGGTGGGTCGGTTTCCAATCTCTGAAGATTATTGGGAGTGGGATGCTATGATTGATTATTTATCAAATCAATATACACCAGAACCACATTTTACAAAAAAAAAAAATTAAAAAATATTTTGTCTTATTTTGTTTTCCTTTTGGAATTTCAACTGTTGTTTTGGGAGCCTGTTTTTATTTATATTTACACAGAGCTGTACCCTGCATTTGTATGTGTCCCTGGGTTGTAAAATGGATTTATGTACCGAACGACAGATCAGTGGGTCATGGGTAATAAATACTACCTATGATATCCTTGTCTCATATAGGAAACACTATTAAAATGAAGTCCCTTGTATCAAAACTTATCCAGGTGTTGGGACAACAATGGAAATGAGACATGCTAACCTGTCGAAGTTTACAGTAAATCATTATCTTCCACACATATCCACATAAACTGTGTCTTTTAGTCTGTAGCCCACTACCTTGAGTAACTCACAGGCCTTGTATTGGGTGAACCCCCCCCCCCCATTGTAAAAAGAAAAATATTATAACTAAGACTCCTCTCCACCTGGACAGATTGGTTGCAGTCAAATGAAAAAAAAAAAAAAGAAGAATTTAGAGACTATTCTGGAATAACAGTATCATATGTGAGGTGAGAAGGTGCTTTCCACAATAGAGCTAAATAACAAAAAAAAAAAAAAAAAAAAAAAAAAAAAGATAAAAGGTGACGGAATTGAATTATATAACATGAGCACCCAATAAATTAGAATTAAATAAAAAGTTTTATGTTGACTGTGTCTACACAAAGTAAACATGGTGAAGAAATAGAAAAGAATGAGAATTTGTACCGTTTTTCTAATACACTGCTATTAGCAAAATGTCATCTAATGGTCATTAGCTGAAACTTTGACAGAAAATGGAGTTTTATATAACAAATTAAATAAACACTAAAATAAATGTTTAAAATCGTATGTGTTAAAAACTGCTCAATATTAAGCTAGAAAAACCTGTAGAATGATTTAATATTGTAAAATAATTGTAGCAGACCGTGGGGGTGAAGATGTGAAGAGATATCAGAAGGTTAAACTTTCCTGCTGGCCAGTCCAGCTACATCAGAATGTCAGACTTTAACTAAGTCCAAAGAAGACAAAGAAAACAAACAAGACCGATATATATGGGTAAACAAATATATATTAATAACGAGTTACACAAAGACATGAACAGTTACATAGAGTTTGTATGGAGAAATTATGTGCGTGTGTTGAGTGTTCGTACATACGTGTATTGTTCTTAGCGCGTTCCCAGAATGTGGGAAACACTGTATCTGTGAGAGGTCACATATTGGTGTAAGTGGAAAAAGAACGATTTTACCTCGTCTTTGTGCGAGGTAGTGGCCCAAGACCCGAGGGGGGAGAGAGAGAGAGAGAGAGAGAAGGGTCAGCCAGTATTTATAGTCAGGGGAGAGAGACCCCTGTTGAAGGATTAAGGAAATGAGGAGGAGCTAACTCCGAGATAATAAAACGCTAAGTGGAACACTACTGCAGTTTTGACTACCAAGGTCTAATCAGGTGGTTAACTCAGTGAAACAATTACAGACATCTCTTAATGTGGCACTGGAAGTAAAAAGGAGGAGGAGGTGTGGTGTATAAAAAAAAAAAAAATAAAAAAATTATAATGGTTTTCCAAGTTCCCGCAGGTTCGTACAGCCCCAAAGTCAACTTCCACATGTGCCTATATTTTGCCATAATTCCAAACCTCTCATTCAACAACTCAGTACCACTGTCGGGTTATTTCCTCCTAATATCCAAAACCATTCCTAGGGGATGCTCTCCATCACTATAAATACTCTGCGATAATTTTTTTTATCACTCTCTTCTTACTTTTCCATTTATATGACAACATGTAAATCTCTCGTGGAAGATCGCGTTTTCAGTTTTTGAGAAATGCCTAGACAATACATACACACATACGTATGTACAGATTCACTCACTTTATATACTTTGAAACAAAAAGTTTCCACATTCATTTGTTACACACATTGTCACTTGTAACCCTTTTCTATTTGTTTATATATATATATATATATATATATAGGTTCTCATCATTTCTTTACATGGGCTCATTCTCCGAGTCTGCCATGTTTGTTGTGGGCATTTCAGGAAACACACATGTTTAATTCACAACGCATATACTGGCTCACAACATCACCCCTGTATATTGCAATGACATATATATATATATATATATATATGTGTGTTTGTGTGTGTGTAATTTGGCAGCAACTTTTCTTTTAAACATGTTGTGTTGAATGTTATTCTTTGTATGATACCAACACCAGGGATTACAAAAAATAACATTCAACACATGTTTAATATATATATATATATATATATATATATATATATATATATATATATATATATATATATATATAGTGCATTCAAGAAGTTGAGATATTTTTGGGAGAGGCAATTATAACTTTCCTAAAATATTGTAGTTTTAGTATATAATTGCTATACAACTAATAAACTGACTTGCCAACTTTTGTTATTCCAAATTGAAGCTCTTTGAAGATACCCTTCTAAACATTGCTTGTCACAGCCGTCTTGTTGGCAGAATGTAGTTGCTGAAGACAGATTAGAAGCTTGCTATACAATAAAGTTTTGTGTTAAACTGAGTAAAAATGTGAAAGAAATGTATGAAATGCTCCAGACTGCTTATGAGTGAACTTGTATGAGCTGAACAGCTGGTTTCTGCTGGCAGAAGGACAGTGGAGACGATGAGCTATTTGCAAGGGAGACAATGTAGACGTGGATGTGGACATCAGAAAACAAAAGATTTTTTTAATTATAATTAATTATTATATAATTATAATTAAAAAAAATCTTTTTTTAAATACTTACAAAAGTTATCTCCCTTGCATAACAGAAACATTTTGAATTTGAAGCGCTGTAAACGAACAAAAAAATATTTTGAATTTATGTAGCTACTGTATACACATCCACAGATATTTTAACCCCCTAAAGATCATCTCAGATGAAATTGAAAGTACTTGGGGAAAATAAAAATTATTTTAAAGAAAATTTTGGTATTTTTCTTCATTTTCTGCAGGGAAAATAGAACTTTGCTTGCAGTGACATTCTTCATAACCGAGCGGTAAAGCACACTAGATTAAATGAGGGTTTCCCCTACAAAGGGGGACATAGGTTTGATCCTTGCTGTGGAAGGTTTTTTTTTTGTTGTTTTGTTACTAAGATTTCTCAAATGCACATGCTGAAAGATGTAATAAACACCATTTCATGAATGAAAATAGAGTGTCTATTTCAAATATGAAGTAGACACTATAATAATGTTTGAAGCTATTTACGATATATTTTCCTCTACCATAGAATGTGAACTTGTGTTTATTCAAATTCTTTGGACCATTAACCGCAAAAATGCCTCACCAGCTATCTCTTGCATTATACTTTCTTCCTTTGAAAATGAACAATGATGGCCAAAAGCATTCAGAACATTACACACAATTTTGGCAAGTTCCTTTAAAAGTTTCTACCCAACAGTAAATAATTTATTCAACACCAGATGAAACTCAGCAAAAGGCTTAACAGACATCATTTAAATGAAACACACACACAATATATATATATATATATATATATATATATATATATATATATATATATATATATATATATAATCTCCACTTTTATATTTATATATGCTCTATCCCTAATATTGAGAATTTTAACCCATAAATATAACATACATTAAAACTATATTTTATCATATATATATGCTAGAGTCTCCCGTTGTATTCAGCATATTAGGGTAAAGCAACTCAGTACCTAGGAACTGACAGACAGACACCTGGACATATGATTTGATTATAGTGTTGAAGGCTTTGTGAAGAACCAACCATACTTTTTGAAGAGCCAAATACATAGACCTGGTGCACTACATGCCACAAGGTTCCCAAACAACCCTCCACAGATTTTGAATTCAGAGCTGTCCTTCTCCTAGACTAGCTCCCATCCAAGGCTATAGAACCCAGTCTATCCTGCTATTTACCCATAGCTAGGGGGAGAAGAAGATTCATACCTTTCCTAAGGTTATTAGCACATAATGCAATGGATTTGACTGGAATTCGAACTCTGCTCTCCGATTCCGCAATCTGAGCCGCTAACCATTACTCCACTATGCCTCCTTATATATCTCATGCAGTTCTTCGTACGCATTAAAAAAATAAATAAATAAATTGCAGAAAACCTGCCCTACGCAAACATGCCCTTTACCAAATTCATGCTCTTTTGTGATGATTTCAGTGTTGGAAATCAAAGTGGAACTCTTACAAAGGGTTATTTGTAACATTGAAGACTTGCTTCTTCAGTTTCTGCCATTTTCAGCTTATTAAAAGTTTTCCATAGAAACACATTCAAATAATATCAGAAACCTGTATCTTATCTAAGAAATACTGCTATACAATACACGACAGCCTGTGCAAGACCATCATGCAAAGCACCATTGAAGGTGGACGTGAGAGAGGATGTCAACGCTAAAACTGATTGGATAATGTCAAACAATGGTTTGGTTTAGGTTTAACGACGCATCAACCATTAGTCAAACAATGGACAAATATGACTATATCAGAATTGCCGATGGCTGCCATTGATAGATCAGTGTGGAGGAGATTCAGTGTGGCTTCTGCATTCGGATCCCCCACCTCTATAATTACAAAAGTTAAGGGGATAATGATGCTATATGATTACAAAAAGATAAATAAGTACCTATCATGAGGGAACATTCAAGAAGAGTTTGTCTGAGTTCTGGTGCCTTTTCCAAATGTCTTTACACTAATACCTGATCTGACTAGCAGATACATACATATATATATATATATATATATATATATATATATATATTACAGAAAAACAAAAAATGTTGGTAGAACCAATAGACAACTTGCCAAAAACTAAAACTTATCTAGATACAGTTACGAATAAACACAACAATACTAAAAAAAGAAAAAGGAAAAAAATAGACTAAAAGCAAATTTACCTACGCAGTAAAGTGCTTGAAGCCTAGATTGCCTAGACCAAGCAAAAATTTTTTACCAACATTAAATACTATGAAAGGATGGATATAGTCATAACTCTAGTTTCATAGGATAATACATATATGTGTGTGTGTGTGTGTGTGTGTGTGTGTGTGTGTGTCTCACTAGGATATAGAATCCAAACAAAAGTTTGATAGATTAGACAACTTGGAAAACTATTGACTTTTCTATGCATTTCAACCCCCAGTAGTTTGGCTTCTGGTTAGAATGAAAGAAATTTATAGCTTTCCATATTAAATTGTTAATACTTTTTCTGCTCAAACATTGTTTATGTAAAAAAAAGAAAAAGACAGCAACCATTTTACACATCAGATATAATATTATATAATCTTTTCTATCAAAAAAAAGAAAAAAAAAAAAGATGGAAGCCATTTTGCATACCCGATATATTAATCTTATATAATATATTCTTTTCTATCAAGATTCAGTTTTGGGCAGAAACATTTTTCTGAAAGAAAAAAATAACCATTTATCAACTTTTACTAATAAATTTAAAAAGAAAACAACTTATACATATGCATGACTTTTCACTGATGTCAGAAACTCCACTTTGCCCCCCGCCAAAAAAAAAGAGAGAGAGAGAAAGATGGTAGCCATGTTAGATCATGCAATCAAGTTCAATTTATCTCACTCTGAGGTTAAAGAAAATGGATTTAACCTCTGGCAATCATTAGAGGATTTGCAATGAATTAAATGAATTATTCAACTGGCTGGTGTCATCTAATATATAATCTGTCAAATAAAATCAGATATACCTTGGAAAAAATTAATTAAAAATGCATTTTGAAGAGTGGGGAGCTACCTACATGTAACTCGAGGGTATCCGGTCCTAGGTGGGTAAAATTAAATTGAGGTTACCCATATGAATTATCTTGAAGCAAAAAAAAAAAAAAAAAAAAAAAAAAAAATTGTTCTTGTGTTATTTTGAACTAATATTCTCATCTTTGTTGATATTATTAATATTTCGACCAAGTACCTTCTGGTCATGATCAGATGTCTCAACATAACCATTTGACACTGAATATAAAAATACTCCAAAAACACACCGTTAATATCCTTCGAAATGGTGATGAAGCAGATATAGGAATTGGTTATACATGTGTTACTGCCAGTTCAATCCTTGGATTTGGCAGTGACAGCGGGAACGAGCAATAATTGATATCACAGGAACAAAATATTACAATAATCAACAGATATCACTAGCTGGGAAACATCATGACAGAGGACGGTCAGTGCCAGTCTGAAATCCGTAGACGTACTGGGATGACCAAGGACACATTCCAAAAGCTGAGCAGAGTATTGCGAGACAGGAAGGATTTCTTTGGTAACAAAGAAAAGAATACCGAGCTGACATCAGTAGTTCTTTATGGCAGCAAATGTTGGACAATTTCCTCAAAGATGAAGAGACTCGAGGCGACGGAGATGTGGTTCTACAGAAGGATGCTAAGGATATCATGGACCGAGCATGTGACCAACGATGAGGTCTTAGAAAGGTTGCAAACAAGGAGGAAGCTTATACTTAACATCAGGAAGATGCAGCTGAAGTTTCTGGGATACATAATGAGGAAGGAGTGCCTGGAGAATCTGATACTCACAGGTCAGATAGAGGGAACGAGAGACAAGGGAAAGCAGCATGTGACATACCTGACGAGCTTGAGCAAGTGGATGATAGAATGTGGTCTGGGGGAGTAAGCAGAGGGAAGGAGCTTGCTGAGAGCTGCAAGGGATAGCAGGAAGTGGAGAGCCATGATCACCTATGTCCTGACAGAACATGGCACATGAAAAGAAAGAATCGCATATCAATCATTCAGCCTATAAGTGGACACCTGATGATAACCTGAGAGTGTACTGGTCAAAACATTGTGTCTATAATAACCTTAATATAAACAAAAGATGAGGACAATAGTTCAAAATAATACAAGATTACTGAAAATTACACAGAAATGAAATGCTAAAATCCTCTACCAAGTTTGCCAAGAAGGAGGACTCAAACCTTTCCAAAAAAGAAACCATAAAAACTCACAATGTGGAATTAATAAAAACTGACACTACAGTTATAACAAATTTAGTACAGGTGATAAGGAAATTGAATATTGACGAGGCTATGGTACAGGTAGCACTGTCCAACATTACAAAATGTTACAAATCTGGGTGGAATGACTACGAAAACATCCCCTCAAATTTATAGATTTAAAAAATTAAAAAAAAAAAAAAAATAGATTAAAAAAAAAAAAAAAATAGATTTAAAAAAAAAAGACAAAAAATAGATTAAAAAAAGACAAAAAGTAGATTTTAAAAATTAAAAAAAGATTTTAAAAATAAGTTTTTTTAATACAAAATAACTTAAAAACATTAAATAAAAAAAACGTAAAAACGTTTTTTTAAAAGTTAAAGAAAAGTTTTAATAAAAAAAGAAAAATTCATTTTAGAAAAAGAAAGTTTTAAAAGACTTAACAAAAAGAGAAAGAAAAGTCTATGTTCATCTCTGTCATGATTCTAGTTCAGAGGTGCGGCCTGGTTAGAGACAATATTCGTTGGTGAGGCTTTGTTAGAGACAATATCTTAAAATAAAGAAACTATCATGGAAGAAACAAAAAGAAAATGGGTTTTGTTTTTGTTGGGGTTTTTTTTTCAATATTATGCAACAAATTCTTACTTACTTAGAACAATACCTGAGAAGTATAAAATCTGAAAACATTGAGTTCAAAGAAATCTATTAGAATTAATAGCACTTGCCTGCAAATAGAGAAACTGATCTCAAACGCTAAATGTAAACACATAAGCAATATATTAAGACGTCTCACTTAGGTAAAAAAGAATTTTTTTTCCAAAATCTGGAAATAATCCCTCACCTGGAAAACTAGTTACCTGAAGATACCTATCTATAGCCTGAAACCGATACAACATTTTAGTTTTGTTAGTTGGCCAAATTAAGCTTTATGGTAGGTGACTTTGCCAAGTTGATAGTCAAGGTTTTTGATTTCCACTTGGCAAGTTTTTAAAAACAGCTGGGGAGGGGATTTTTTTTTCTTTCCATTTTTGATTTAGATGAGTAGAGGTTTCTCATCAAGAACTTAGACATGCTGCTAAGCCTATTATATCGGTGAGTATCCATGTGTCTGGTATCAAAATTAATTTCACTCTTTATTTGAACTTTTTCCAACTAATTATATATTCAACAAATTCATTGAATTTGTCACTCTTCGAGGTACAATAATAAAAATTACCATTTCTTGTTCTAATTAATGGATTGATTGATCGATTTGTTTTTTACGACTTATTAACCCTTTGCAGGTTATTTAAAGCCAGAAAATATTTTTAGATTATAAACTTTTTTTTTTTTTAAATTTTTTGAGATAACAGTTTAGTGATACAAGTCTTACTAATTAACCCACAGTTAGGTTTGGTTTGGTTTGGTTTACGGCATATCAACCTCAATGCCGACAACATTTTTATTACTGGTAATATGTTTTTCTTCAAAAATCTATTTCTGGGAATATTTTTCCTTGAAGAAATCTATAGCTGGTCATATTTTTTCAAAGAATGTATAAGTCTTTGTATTGCTGGTATTTTTTTTTTAAAGTATTGCTGATAATAATTTTTCCTTCAAAAATTATTGCTGGTAATAATTTTTTTATTACAAAGTATTTCTGGTATTAAAACCTATCTTTACACAAGTTTGGTTGTCAACTATTTGCCCATAGCTGGGAACCGTAACAGGTGCTACAACCCCAGGTCAGGATGGACTTGGGAACACCAGCAATTAAGAGGTGGTTCCACAATCCTCAAAACCTCCTGATCAAAGGGCTTGTTGTTGGACATGTTTATCATCTTACCCAGGATACGGATGTAGTTTATCGTTGTACCCAGGACAGCCACAGTTAGGGGAGAAGAGGTGGATTCATACCTAATCAGAATTTGATAAACAAGAAATTATAATGTGGATATAAAATGAGGGGTCAATTCCATATTACAATCAGTATATAAACTGTTCCCTCACTTTTTGGCCACTGTAGCTTCTATCTTGTGAAGCTTGGCAAGAGCAAGGAGAGGAGGTGAGAAATAGATGCAATGGAGAAGCCTGTTGCCCGGTTTGGCTAGGGAAACGAGTGAGGAGACCACAATTTGAATAAGAGATTGGGCAATGGAGAAATTTAACGTCTTCTGTATATTGGCAACATCAGTACCTTTAGAATGTTTCAGCGACATGTCATGGTGCACATTAAAGTTATCAAAGACAAAGATGTTAGTAGATGGATGGAGAGAAAGTGCTTTTCTATACTATCAGCTATTGCGTCTAATATACTGCAGTCTTGGGAAGAGGGGGAGAGATAAAGAAAAAATGAGATAGCTGACAGATTTTAAAGACAGAAACACATGAAAGAGTAGTCAGTGACCTACATTCTTCAAAAATTTAAATGCAATGTCAATCGCCATTCGTCTTCTTGAATCCTGTTCTTTTATAGTCCTTTCTCCTCACTAAAGTCTTCTCATTCTCTTTCACTCCCAGTCAACCCTTGAGTCTTAGTGGCATTATCCCTTGATTGGGGTGAAATGATTT
>OZ038490.1:9707723-9735223 GCA_964036315.1 Acanthosepion esculentum | reverse complement strand
GTCCAAACTAAACAAGTACAGAATGTTATAGATATTCTGGAAAACAACTCAAATTAGTCTTGGGTATGACGATAAACTACATCTGGCAGCAAGGCCTCTGATCAGGAGATTGGAGGTTTTGAGGAGCATAGAAACAACCTCTTAATTGCTGTTGTTCCCAGGTCCACTGACCAGGGATGGTAGCACCTGTTAGAGGCTCAGCCATGGTTTGGTTTGTTTTATGCCATATCATCAATGGGTTGTTTAATGCCAACAAGATTTTTATTGCTGGTAATATCTTTTATTTCTTCCAAAATGTACTGCTGGTAATAATGTGTTTTTTCTTTCAAAAATTTATTGCTGGTAATAATCATTTTTTTTTTTTTTTTTTTTTTTTTACAAAGTATTTCTGGTATTAAAACCTATTTTTACACTTTAATAGTGTTTTGACCCCAGTTTTGGGTTAAGTATTAGCCCATAGCTAGGACCCTAACAGGTGCTACCATCCCAGGTCGGGGTGGACCTGGGAACACCAGCAATTAAGAGGTAGTTCTATGCTCCTCAAAACCTCCTGATGGACATAGTTTACCATCTTACCCAGGATGCGGATGTAGTTTATCGTCATACCCAGGACGGTCCCAGCTATGGGCAAAGCGTGAATCCTCAAACAGAAACCCGAAACAGTATAAAAGTATAAAAATACATTTTTATCGTAAAATTACCAACAATAAATTCTTGAGAGAAATAAGTTTTCATGCCTCATTTTATTTTGTAAGATTATTTGGTGAAAAAAGAAAAGTAAAAATTCAGTTAAATAATTATAATTTAATCCTGAAAGGTCATTGTCATTCTTTTGAATTAATCATAAATATTGAATTTTCCTATTTAGATTTTGGCATTAAATAACTCATGGATTGATATGCTGCTAAAAAACAAAAGAAAACAACACGCACTCAACCACCAACAACTCCTCAAACTGATATAATATAGATTTCACTATTGTAGTTTTCTTTGCTTGGCAGAGAAACCATTGGAAAAGCCTCCACCCACACACTGATTGTACAGACTAGATTCACTTAGGACATGGGTGGGTGTAATCATTTTGCCAGTCTGTCTAGCAATGCTGGAATGGACTAATTTGGTTCCTGTACTAGTTACTATTGTTTAATTACAAGAAATCATATATATATATATATATATATATATATATATATATGCAGCATATTTTTATTCAAACAGGATGGTTAAATTATTTAGACATTATGTCTATTTTAGTTTTAATCATTTCGAGATTTCATTTGTGCTTTCTTAAATGAAGATAGGGAATAAGCACAGCGCCTTTTGCATCCCAAAAAACTGAGACTATCGCCTTCCCTGCAGATGAAGCGACTTTGAACTTCTTTAGAGCAGGTGAGGAGGGGTGTTTCCACTGCATGGACTGTCTCTGTCATAGTGATGAACATAATCATCTTCGGTTAGGAAATGATCAAGAAAACCAGTTCAATCTATCTAATTGTAAGATTTTCCCATGATGTGATCAGCCTGGTGTGCTTTTGATCAAGTGTCAGAAGACGCTGCACCCACCAAGCAGAAACCTTCGTCATGCCAAGTTCATTGTGCAGAATATTCTCAACTATCTCACGGGATATGCGAATAGAATTGGTTATTTGATTTACAGTCAATCGCCTGTCATCCATGTTCCCTGGCTTTCTACAATCGACCACGGGATCTGTCAATTTTTGCTACAACTTGCTAAACGAGAAACGTCTTTCCCCCTCCCCAGCTTATAACTCTTCATCAATGTTTACAATCTCACTCCCCCGACACACACTAGTAACAATAGATTTCCCTAGCACTTTTACGCCGATCTAAATTTAAGGTGATTTTTATAAAAAGTTTCGCACACCGGGTGATTAGACAGAAATCTGGCTTTGTGTTCATAATACAATTTCTACGGGAAAATACCTTATCTACAAAAAAACATCTGTTGGTGAATAATTCCAATTTGTTCCTCGGGTCGTTGATAAGGACACAGACGAAGTTAAAACTTTTCTCTCCATGCTTCATTTCTGTTAAATAGTTGATATTTAATAAGTATTTATCGTACTGATTATATTGTTATATTTTAGTTTGTCCTTTATTTTATTAACCAACCTCTCTCTCTCATATATATATATATATATATATATATATATATATATTATATATAAGGTGTTCCAATAACTTGGAAAGATTTTAAATGTGAATTAAGATTAAGGGTCTAATGATTTTTTTTCTTTCATTCAGATTTAACAACTTAAGTCTTTCAACCATGGAAAGATTAACAAATAACGTGTTTCAAGAGTGCAATTAGAAAAATTGTTCATAAATTCAAACAAACTGAGTCGGTGGCAGATGTGAAAACACCAATGCGTGCTCGTTTACGCTGTTAAGCTGAAAACATTGCTGCAGTGCACGAGAATGAGGCCGAAAATCCAGACACCTCTATTCGTCATCGCGCGCAGGAATTGAACCACTCCACAACAACGTTACATTGTTCCCAGTTGCACTCTCGTTTGGTTGATTATGTTCACCAAAAATGCATTTCTGTTTGAACGTCCATTTTCGTAATAAGCTTCGATAATTTTAACACGTCGTTTGATTGGCAATTTTTCTATGGTTGAAATTGCCAAAGACTTATGTTGTTAAATCAAAGAAAAAGAAAAAAAATTCCTTAGACGCTTAAACTTAATTCACATTTAAAATCGGACCAACTTATTGGAACACCCGATATATGTGTGTAGGGTGTATCAAAAATACTTTTACAAACCTATGTACGCAAATCTATGCTCAATATCAGAAAGTGCACAGTGACGTGAGGAGAAAAATATGAGCAGCTAAAGAGGAGTGGGTACAAAATAAGTGCAAAGCCATCGAGAAGGAGATGCTTACCGGCAATAAAAAAAACAGGCCTACAATACTCTCAAATCCTCACTAAGATCACAGCCAACAGAGAGCATCGGTCGTAGAGGATGAGAATGATATATATATATATATATATATATATATATATATATATATATCTATATATATTCATCGAGTCTAGAAGAATCCTCAACAGAATGCAGAAAGCAGTAAACAGCCGTTTCGTCATACTTTGGACAGCTATATATATATATATATATATATATATATTAGTAATGATACAATATGGTTATCCATATGGAATTTCCAGGAGGATATAGATCCAGGGAGGGTTCTATGTCAAAGGATAGAGCAAAATTATTAATTATTAATATTTCAGCATTTGAATTTTGGTCGTTGACAGAACTAGACAGGATTGTTTCCAATTCACACTGAACTAATTACACAATGTTAAATCTGAGGTCAGTATATCAAAATAGGTCAACACACTGTCTTTTCCCACTCTCTCAATAAGATAGCAATATCTCTTGATTTTAATCCGGACTATTTTTTCCATTTCATTTCCGATTTGTTTGTAGGCCTTGAATAATGAGAGCTACTTTATTAGAGCCCTCATGAAATAAAATTATCTATGGGATTTTAAGTGTTTAATTATTTTTATATATATATATATATATATATATATATATATATATATATATATATATTACTTGAATGCACAATAAATATATGATGTAAAATATTTTAAAAAGGCAAATTTTCTTTTTAAGTCTATTTTATTACATAAACAATTACCTAATTACATTTTTAAAAGACCAATTTGTCGCATTTAAAATAAATTCTACATCGAATCTGTCATCCATGTCAGGCCATTTTCTTTAATGGACAGCAAATAATACAATTTAAATGTGGACTGTATGCCATGTCACCAACTCATTTGGGTTATAGAAACACCACATGTACTGCAGCCATAGCAGCAGTATAATGCCTAAGTTAAGCAGGATAGTAGCTATTCCACTTCAGGCTTGTTTTGAATTTATTTTCTCCTACATTGGCAAGATAACCCAGTCACCTATTTAACATCGAGCTATGAGGATGGAGAGTTAAATTTTTCCCCAAATCCTAAAATGAATTTAACAGCCACGAAGAGTGAACAGCCTAACAAGGCCGTGTTTTCTCTTTTTAAGGAAAGGGCCTTTCCTCATTCAGATGTAAGCCCATCACCGCTCATTTTCGTGTCTGAAACTCAAACAATATGCTGTGTAAGTGCAATCTAAGGCACGCCAGATCAAATAGTTGTTTCTCCTACAAAGGGTGACGCAGGCCCAAACCCTACCAGAGGACACATTTTCTTTAAGATTTTTCAATTGCACAATCAAATAGAAGTAATTCAACTGTTTAAAAAAAAAAAACGATTAAAATATAAATCCATTAATTCTTCAGATATATATATATATATATATATATATATCTGAAGAATATTTGGAAACTGTACCACAAACACATAAATCAACTTGACGCCTTTCACATGCGCTGTCTTCGTGCCATATGTGCTATAAAATGGGATGACAGGGTCAAGAATAGTGCAATACTGAGGAAATGTAACAACATCACAGGTATTGAAACCTTTCTAGCAAAGATACAACTTAGGTGGGCTGGTTATGTTGTGAGAATGGATGAGCATAGGCTTTAAAAAAAGAAAAGAAAAAAGGTGCTGTCTGGACATCTACCAAACTCAAAGCGTTCAGTTGGACGTCCACTCTTACGCTACAAAGACAAATTGAATGATAACTTGCAACGTCTCAACTGATCTGAAAACCTGTGAAGCCCAAGAATCAAACTGAAAGGAGTGACGTAAGACATGTTTCATTAAGTTCAAGGGTTTTGAAGACAGTAGATTGAAGCACCGTGATCAGCTTCAAGCTCTGAAGCAGAGACGCCATCAAAATCCTACTTTAACAAATTTCCTCTGTCAATGTAGCTTTGTCGCCGGCAGCAAGGCTGGGCTAGTATCACATTTAAGAAAGCACAAATGAAATATCTCTTTCCTTTACCTGATTTTCTCCACAGTAGCTCCTGCTAGCATAAGTGTAAAACAAAAGTCACCATCCAATGCCAATCCTCATTTATCGTTCACGATAGGAGAGTCCACCATATATATGAGTGGACATTGAGGTCAATACCCAACGGAAACAGTGTTCCATGCTTAAACGCAATCATGGATGGTCTGACAATTGTGTTTAAGCATAAACATTCAGTCGCCGCTGGATGTTCCCTATTTTTATACTTTTACATACGCTCTATCCTTATCGAGCACTTTAACTCATAAATATAGCATAACATAAAACTGTATTTTATCAAATATATATATATATATATATATATAAAAATTTACAAGTCTTTAAGGTATTTAAAATTAGTAAATACACGAACAGCACACTGCTTTCTAAATATATCTGCCAGATTAAAATTTTTTAAAAAGTCACACCAAAATATAATGGAAAATAAGGAAAAGAACATCAGCTTACAACAATCAATCCAAAAACTATCTGAAGAAAAAAAATAGCTATCATAACCTTCCCAGACCAAAACAAACTACTAAATAAATGAGCAGAACTCATCTCAAAATGCAGACAGGAAAACAAATTTTTGCTACGTTACTTAAAAATCGGAAACTGAAAACGAACAAGAATAAAGGAAAACAAATAAATGAAATAAATAAACAAAAAAGTAAAATAAATTAATCCAAATAAATAAGTAAATAATAAACAAATTAACAAACCACGCCCACCAAAATAAAAGTCAAAATAATACTATCCACAATTCATCACTGACCTGTATCTATAAAAAGTCGAATAAAAACACAGACACACAAAAAGCGTTTAGCAGGAAACAGTCTGTCGCCTCTGGGTGTTGACTTCAATGTCTACAGACATACACATATATCAGTGCATTTTAAGGAGAAAAATCATAAATCTTTATAAATAGCTTTATATGTCGAATCTAGAAAGTGAATTTTTAGGACTGAACAGGTGCCAGTAAATGGATACCTCATTTCAGAGCGGAATTTACACCTGTGATGAAAATAAAGAAATCTCACTAACACGGTCGATGAAGCAGTAGGAATTAAGTTACTAACCGTTTGTACTTACAACTATATTAGTAATAAATAAATAAATATATATCCCACATTTATATACCTACATCTATCTCTGGCTGACTGATGATGTTCAATATATTACACACTTATTAAAGTGTACGAAAGCAGAAAAGAACTCACATTTCATAGTTTGAAACCATTAAAAATTAAACTAATAAGATAATGATCAATTAAAAAACTACTCTGCAATTGATGACAGTTATTTTTAATCATTTCACCCAAAGAAAGGTGATAAAGCCACTAAGACACAAGCGGTTAAGTGGAGTGAAAGAAACTAAGAAAACTTTGCCGAGAAGAATGACGATGAAAAGAACAGGATTCAAGGAGACAGATGACGTTTGACGTTGCATTTAATTTTTTGAAGGTCGTAGTTGACAGGAAAGCAAGAAGGAAACTGAAGAAACATTACTAAGGAAAAAGGACAATAAAAAGAACAAGATTCAAGGAGACAGATGACGATTGATATTACATTTAATTTTTTGAAGATTGTAGTTGACAAGAAAACAAGAAGCTGGGAGAGCGTTCAGACATACGAAAAGCACGAGAGAAGAAACTATGAAAATAAAATTTATGTTTACACTTAACAATTTAAATATTAAAATAATGAGACCTACCTGCCAATCTATTATTACATTTCATGAAGTCAGGGAAAGCTCACCAGAACAATTGTCATGAAAATATTCATAGGAAAGGCTATGTTATGGTCCTAGAAAAGTGATTGAAGCTGAGTTTCTAGGCCAAGATTGATAATATTGCAGTTTCTTTGAATTTTGTCAAGAATCTCTAGATACACACCAGAAGCCCCAAACCAGATACAGCAACAATATTCAATGAATGGTAAACCTAAATATCTAAGATAGTTTAATGTGAAAATAATCATCTAGCATGACACAGTAAACCAAATTTCTTAGTTACTTTGAGGAATTCTGAATGTTTGACAATTCCAAACATCACAGTCCTGGGTATGACGATAAACTACATCCGCGTCTTGGCTAAGACGATAAACTACGTCCAACAGCAAGGCCTCTGATCAGGAGGCTTTGAGGAGCATGGAATCACCTCTTAATTGCTGGTGTTCCCAGGTCCACCCTGACCTGGGGTGGTAGCACCTGTTAGTGTCCCAGCTATGGGCAAATAGTTAACCCCGAAACTGAGGTAAAAAGCATTTTGAAAGTGTAAAAATAGGTTTTAATACCAGAAATACTTTGGAAAAAATTATTACCAGAAATAAATTTTTGAACAAAAAAAACTATTACCAGCAATACGTTTTTGAAAAAAAAATATTACCAGCAGTACATTTTTTAAAATAATATTACCAGCTATACATTTTTTCGGAAAAAATATTACCAGAAATAGATTTTTGACAAAACAAAAATATTACCTGGAAAAAGAAAGTTATCGGCATTAAATGACCCATTGACGTGTTGATATGCCGTAAAACAAAACCAAACATCATATGAAGATAAAACAAATTATTGAAAATTTCTATGCAACAATCAAATACAGATATTCAGGTTGTTTATTATTATTATTATTATTTACTCGGCAGGCTGTGTTCTTAATTTCAGCCAGCCACGTGGCGCATCATACACAATTCATAACAGCAACACCTATATTTTTTTCTTCCTTTTTCAGATATCTGGGCACACACAGATACATTTTCTCTCTTGAATTTTGTGTGTGTGTGTGTGTGTGTGTGTGTGTGTGCATACACACCTTGTGTTCAAATTTATTCCTTTTCCTCATCAGCAACAAGTTATAACTTCTGCTACAAACTGGTGGCCAATAACATCTTGGTCCATTTCAGTCCTGTAGCATCTATTCGCTTCAGTCTTAAAAGTATGGAAAAATAAAAAGTTAATTTAATTCATTTTTAATTATTTTCTTTTCAGAGAAAGTTTGTTAATTTATGGACTTACAGTTTACCTATGATCGTTTGACAAATGTCAGTGTAGCGGCATAAAAATGTATCCATTATCTAAACCTAAATTGAAACAGACCGTAAAAATAAAAACATTAAACAAAAAAAGGTTTTAAACTTGCATAAGGTTGCCGAACCTCTTGTTTTATTGTTTACAGTTTAATTAAATATGGCGTCTCAAACTAAAAGTGATCAATTTGTCGCATGGTATGAAGAATTGCGAGGTGATAAAACAGTTCACACTTCCCCGGTGTAGAGGTTTATCTATTGTTTCCTATTTAAGATTGGGTGCTGGTTCTTTCTAAAGTCTTTTCGTTCACTTTTACTCCCAGTAGCCCCTTAGTATACCTTGCTTGGGGTGAACTGATTAAAAAAAAAAACAGTTGCATGTTTGCAGAAAAACTGTTTTTAATGTGGAGAATCGTTTCAATAAAAAATAAGTTCCTTTTGGCATAAGTCTGCAAATCATCTTTCTGCAATGACGTTTGCTAATAATCTGTACTTTTTCTGCTCGAGTTTTGATGGAAATGGAAAGTCGATTTACCGCGCCATTATTAATATTGCTGTCATCATTATCAATGATTCGTTCTTTCTTCTGTTATGGCTAAAGTATTAACAGGAATATTTCGTTAAAAAAAAAAGTGCTGAAATGCTATTTTATGTCAATCCCTCTTCCTATATGATAGCGAACGCAAGACAATTTCTTCACAGATGAAGAGACCGGAAACAACAAATATGTAGGATAAGAATCTCGTGGACGTTTGGTTTGAGTGATTTTGTTTAACAGCATATCAACACCTCTATGGGTTATTTAATGCCGAAATATAAATATTTTGTATGAATTTTATGCCTCCAACTACGTATAAATTTATGACTTCAACAGATATTTTGTACTTAATTTTATACTTCCAGAATAAATGGATGTTATATATATTTATATATATGTGTGTGTGTGTTGTAGATCATCTATTGTAAGTGTTCTATGTTCTGATCTAAATCTATTGCTTTAAGGTAGAATATTATGTTGACACTTTCAGTATTTTCTCATGTTGGTTTCCTTGTAGTATTTACAATATTTCGATATTGGGATTGACGGCGAAGTCCCGTGGTGTACCAATATATATATTGTGTACCACAGACAAGCTTGCGTATTTCCTATCTATGGCCGTGGTAATTCTTGTCCTTGCATCCGGAACCACATTGGGAATCAAGACGGGAATAAGAACTCCTTCAATAAAATGAATTACGCTGTTGATAAGTAACAATAGTGAACTGGTGAATAAAATGTCATATCTACAGTAGAACCAATTCTATCCATCGCTGGATGGTGACTGAGAAATTTAGTAGTAATTCCTATAAATAGTGGAAGCAAGACAGCCTGTCGTCCCTTGCTTACTTCTATTCCGCTTGTGTTTGTGTGTTGACTCCAGCCACGGAAAAGCTTGTGTTCTTGTGAGAGTGCGGCTGCCCACGCAACCCGGAGCAAATCTCTGGCGGATCTATCCCGGATACGACTCTTTGTATGTTGGGCCCCAGGGGCCTTCTTTATATAGATACCCCCACTAAAAATTGACATTTATATATTTAATTTCTCCACTTCCGATCCCTCCAATCTTAGGGAGTCGTTTACAAAACACATGGCTCTCTTAAAACTTTCGGTCATCCTCTTTCTGTAAGGATCATAGTATTTTATAAACAAACCCTATGGATTTAGGCATAAACTGCATGACCCTCTTTGTTTAAGTGATTTTAGGTCGCTCTTTTCTGTAAGGCTAGATGCGTCTTGAACAGATACTATTAATGTAAACAAACCCCAATTTTAATTTCTCGGGACCAAAAAATCTGGACAACACATTAATCATGTCTTCTTATCAGGGAGAAGTGGATAGGTTGAGGAAAATTTGGTTTCACTGAGTCTTGGCGAGTTATTTTTGGGTTCAATTTTCCTTGAAACTGTTCTTAAATTCATTTTGTTTAAAAAAATTATTAACTAGTTTTTTTTCCAGCATCCTTCTCACAATCATTCAATCTACTCTTAGAATTTTAATAATTATTATTCAACTGGTAATAACCTCCAGATCGAATTCCGGCGATTTCATGCAATTAAACGTTTGTACAGAGTCAGTGCCCTGTTACGTTTTGATATTAGAAAATATTCGACAAAGATTCTGATGGACCAACTGAAAGTCTGAAGGATTTAATTGAAAATGCTGATAATGACATTGCATCACCCTCATTGTCGAAGTCTATTTTGAATAATTCTCTATGGATTTCACGAATAAAGATAATTCCTCATGAAAGAAATTCAAACAAAGGAAGGATATTATTTTGCAATTTAAAAAAATGGTTATCAGTTTTGCAAATAAAGTTTACACTATTTACAAGGAGATTATTGTCCTTATCTTTGTTGTTGTTTTTACGTTTCAGCCGTTGTACCTTCCGACCTTCTTCAGGTGTATAACTTTCAGGGTAACCAACATGGAATTCTGAACTGAACCCTTTATTTATTCTAGGGAATAGGCTGTTCTCATTCCACTGCCCATGCCTCTGGATATTAATACCGCTCCGTTATTGTTCGTCAGTTTCCACCGAGTCCAAGTACATACTGCCCAGACTAGCCCCGTCCTTGGTAAGACGGTAAACTACATCCCAGTCTTGTAAACTACAATCCCGGTAAATTACATCCGCGTATATTTGGAGGAAAAATTGTTGCCAGCAATACGCTTTTGTAGGAAAAAATTATTGCCGGCAATACGCTTTTGTAGGAAAAAATTATTGCCGGCAATACGCTTTTGTAGGAAAAAATTATTGCCGGCAATACGCTTTTGTAGGAAAAAATTATTGCCGGCAATACGCTTTTGTAGGAAAAAATTATTGCCGGCAATACGCTTTTGTAGGAAAAAATTATTGCCGGCAATACGATTTTGTAGGAAAAAATTATTGCCGGCAATACGATTTTGTAGGAAAAAATTATTGCCGGCAATACGCTTTTGTAGGAAAAAATTATTGCCGGCAATACGCTTTTGTAGGAAAAAATTATTGCCGGCAATACGCTTTTGTAGGAAAAAATTATTGCCGGCAATACGCTTTTGTAGGAAAAAATTATTGCCGGCAATACGCTTTTGTAGGAAAAAATTATTGCCGGCAATACGCTTTTGTAGGAAAAAATTATTGCCGGCAATACGCTTTTGTAGGAAAAAATTATTGCCGGCAATACGCTTTTGTAGGAAAAAATTATTGCCGGCAATACGCTTTTGTAGGAAAAAATTATTGCCGGCAATACGCTTTTGTAGGAAAAAATTATTGCCGGCAATACGCTTTTGTAGGAAAAAATTATTGCCGGCAATACGCTTTTGTAGGAAAAAATTATTGCCGGCAATACGCTTTTGTAGGAAAAAATTATTGCCGGCAATACGCTTTTGTAGGAAAAAATTATTGCCGGCAATACGCTTTTGTAGGAAAAAATTATTGCCGGCAATACGCTTTTGTAGGACAAATTATTGCCGGCAATACTTTTTTTTAAAGGGAAATTATTATGAGCAATACTTTTTAAAGGGAAATTATTACAAACAAAATATTAACAATACATTTCTTTGGAAATACTACCTGCATTAAATTTTTGAAGAAAATATTACTAGAAAGAGATTCTTGTAGGAAAAACATTACCAGCAATACATTTTTTGGAAAAAAATATTACCAGCAATAAAAAAAATGTCGGTATTAAATAACCGATTACGGTTGATATGCCGTAAAACAAAACAAACCAAATTGTCCCGTAACATTATGATAACATCAAAGATGAGGACAATAATCTGAATATAATTTAAATAATGGTAACTCATCCAACAAATTCAGACAGATATATTCGAAATGCTTCATTTCATATTTTAATATCTGTCTATTTCTGAGATGAGGTATTGTAATTATTTACACTATTTACATTGTTAGGACTGTTGTCCTCATCTTTGTTGCCATATTCACGACGTTTCGGCCGTTGTACGCACCGGCCTTCTTGGAGAGTTGAGTTAAAGGCAGATAACTGATACTGAGACATCCGGATCTACGCCGATTGACGAAATAAAGGGTTCAGTTCGAAATTCCAAAAACCCGACGAAAGCCGGAGCGTACAACGGCCGAAACGTTGCGAATATGACAATGAAGATGAGGACAACAGTCCGAACAATGTAAATAGTGTAAATTATTTATATTTTGTACAAAAAGAAATAATTAACACACAATTACAGATCTTTGGCATTTTGTTCAACATTATTCGAGGTGTTAACATACAAATTTAGAATTTTGGAGATGAAAAGGTAATGTTTGTTAAAGGGCCAATGGTTAAATTTTTTAATTGGAGATATTGAACAAGAGACAACTTAAAGTGATTAAAAGATAATTTTAACTTTGTACCTTGGTAATCTAAGGTCATCCAGCTACCATTTGAGAATTTCTGTTTGACGTGACTATCTGCTCCTGTGCCAACTGTAAGTAAAATTTCTTGCTACATAAAAAATCCCATTTTGTGGCTAAATTGTCATACAATCTTCAAAAATATAGCAGTGTGGTTTGCTATTACCTGGATTGGAATTCAGCGTTTTCCTTCTCTTAGACTGATTACCACGCAAAGCTAAAGAGTCGAGTCTACCCTGTTATTTTACATCCATTGGAATCTGAAGTTGACATTTGATAAAGTCAAATAAAGAACAAATTACACTATCTACATTGTTCGGGCTATTGTCCTCATCTTTGTTCTCATATTCACGATGTTTTGGCCGTTGTATGCTCCAGCCTTCTTCAGGTGATATATGTTGGAATTTCGAACCGAAACTTATTTCGTCCACTAGAGTAGATTGTTATAGTTCCACGTGCCATGCCTTTCAGTGATCTCCTTTTTAGTAACAACTCTCCAAGTTTTTGTTCACCTATGTTGTTGCCAGGTATTGAAATGGCAACTTTTTGGGTCAAGTCACAATAGTCCGAACAATGTAATTAGTAAATAGTTGCAATACCTCATCTCAAATTTAAAAAATATAGACAGAAATTAAAGAACAGTGTGATACTCAAGCATTAATTAATTCCAGCAGAGTCACGCGTACTCATTGTTTATATTTGAAAATAGCACCTTAATTTCGATCAAAGAGATTTTATTATAAGCAGAAGATTGATTGTTCGCCATTAAAAATAATTCTTTCCCAGAAGACATTTATAAAATATAAAAGAAAAAGTTTTAAAAATGTTTTTAAAAAAACCTGATTTATTGGTCATTTTTCTATAAAAATGTGTTGTTGCCAATTCTACAATAAAATGTATTGTTGATCAGTTTGCTATAAAAATGTGTTGATGGCAATCCTACAATAAAATGTATTGTTGGTCATTTTGCTATAAAAATGTAGTTTATCATACACAGGACGGTGTAAACAAAGATTACAACTTTTAGAAGCTATTCTAATTAAATCAAAACAACTAATAATCAAGAAAATGAATTAAATGATAAACATTCTAAAACTATTTAAATTCTCAAAGTCGAAATCTCGGATCTTAACAAGCACTAACATGACACGTGGAAAGTGAATACAGTAGAATCCCGCATATCCGGAATCCCGCATATCCGGACATGATTTTGATGTGTATATTTGAACTATTTTGGGTGAAATGTAACTGATATGAGATTTCTGTTATTCGGGAAATTTACTTTGGCTTGTACTGGTTCAAAAGATGATGGGAATAAGAGGAAAGGATGACAACGAGACACATCTGCAACAAGATAGCGACGAGATGCATGATTGTGATGAAACCTGCACAGAAACTGAAAAAGCTATTGAAAAAGTTGTCAGTTTTATGGAAAGAAAGCCAGCATTCAGTTATGACGATTGCAATAACGCACGCAGAGTTAAAAAGTGTCTTTCGTTTAAAAAATTTCAAGAACAAAAGCAAAATAAAATGCGGAAAAAGTTGGGAATGATATTACAAGAGAAAGAATCATGCAACAGCGATTAAAAAATCCTCGTTACATTATTTGTTTTGCATACGTGGCTGACTTAATTTAATGAATTCTCATTAACATTACATAATTTATTTATTTTTCCTTAAAATCAATTCCGTTATAATTCACTCACCATTAGCTTATTTTGTTTACTATAAAACATTGAAAATAAATGTTAAACCTGATTTCAGTTCTTTTATTTTATTAGCGGTATATCAATCTCTATGGGTTATTTAATGCCAAAATCTAAATATTTTGTACAGAATTTTATGACTTCAACTACAAATATTTTGTACGTAATTTCATACTTTCAGGGTGTGTGTGTATATATATATATATATATATATATATATATATATATATATTTATTGTAGATCATAAAATACATTGTTAGCAAATTCTTTTGGTAGTTTCACTACAAAAATGTATTCTTGCTAATTGTTTCTTTTTATTTAAAAATGTACTGCTCGTAATTTTACTATAAAAATGTATTTTTTATACTTTTTTGATATTGTATTGATTGACCATTTTGCTATAAAAATGTACTGTTGATTTTTGCTTGGCGTGTTCACTATTTGCCTACTGCTGGCACCCTAAGCAGGTACTACCACCCTGGGTCAGAGTGGACCTGCGAACAACAGCAGTTACGAGATGCTTCCAAGACCCTCAAAACCTCCGATCTCCAAATCAGTGGTCTTGCTGCTGTATGTAGTTTATCGCCATACCCAGTTGTCTATTAGAAATGTAACATCTCTCTTAAGAAACAAAGAAAAGAAAAAAAAATTAACCAAAAATCATTAAAACAGTGAAACTATTCCCTTATTCTTAACGTGAAATTGTCAATACTTATATGTATACCAAAAGATTATTCTGGTTTTGGGCAGAATATATCATCAACTGAGAGAGCATTACCCCTACAAACTTATGCTGGGGATATGAATATACGACACCCAATATAACCATCAGGTCACCCAGTCTGATAAGGGGTATATTAGGCACATCACAGCCAATATAGTCACAAGTTTTCAGTTAAGCATAAATTTGCTCTCTGCGGTTAACTCCAAAAATGAAGTATTTTTTTTTAATCATTTCACTTCAAACAAGGAAAGAAAGCCCCTAAGGCACAAGTGGTTAATAAGTGTGAAAAATAAGAGAAAAAGAAATCATTAAGAAGAGAGAACAATAAAAGAATTTTACGAATTTAAGCAGTACTAGATTGGTGACAAGGTATAATTTTGCTTTTGAAATGACGAGATGTAACCGTAAGTTCTATACTAACAGTTTCTTCTCTAGCACTTCTAGCTAATGGAACCGTCTTCCGGATTCTTACTTTCCAGTCAACCTTGATCGTGAAGAATTTAAACGCAATGTCAATCGTTATCTTCCGTCACCTTAGCGACTTTCTTGCCTTGCTTGGAGTGAAATGATTACAAAATAACATCACGCACAAATTTAATTTACCTGAAAATAAGCATTATAATTAATCCTAGTAGGGTTAATCGTCTGACACACGGACGTAAACGCATGTAAATACCAATATTTCAAGCGGTTTTATGCAACCGACACGAGCTGCCCAAAATGTACAGTCCGTGTGTAAGTTGCAGGTTTTCATTCCAGATCCTCCCCACACCGAACGCGTGCATTATACCACGTAAAATACTCTCTCTGCGTACGTAGGCGCATGGCGCCAATCGCCGAACAATTATTGGCGGTTTGGTTTCGTAGATTATTTTTGATGTGGTGGTTGTCCACTATTTTGAACCTGCGCCAGCATAAATTGTTTTGAGAAAATATGGCAGATTTATACTTGGCACCTGCTAGAGAAAAAAAAAAGGTTAGCAAGTATTGTAAATCGTTAGCTAGTGTAATGAATTCGATCACCACAGTTATCATGACCCTGTGTCAGATTAAATATCTGTACGTATGTTACTGATCGTTGTCAGATTTATAAAGCCATTTCCTCAGCAATTCTAGACATTCATACGTATTTCGAAGGAGGCAACTGAAAACTACTATGTTAGTCGGACTCATCTAACAGCGTATACCCCTCTACGGCCAACTGATAGAGTCAGTTGTAAACAAATGTTCGGTCTGTCTGAAAAAAATAAGATATTTTTGGGTACTGCTAAAGAATTATTGTTAAGTCTTTCGAACATGGAAAAAATATACCATTGTGCAAATTAATTGAAACAACGCTTTAGCTTCCTTTCTTTCATCATACGGTCTGTTTTAGACCCACTCGAGTGACAGGGTGTAATCGATTATTTTATTTTATTTTTCCTCAGATTTGGTCATTTGAAGTGGTCTGAAGTAATATGAATCTATTTTCGGGATGTATGATGAAATTTGTTTGGCCTTGAAAAATATTGCATCAGATTTTTATCACGCCCAGGCACTAATGTCTCAACTGTCGATTAGTTGTCCCACAGCCATTGTCTGCGATGGACGTTACTTCAAGGAATCGTACGAAAATTGTAACGCTTCACGAACACACTGGCAATCCTTACCAGTGAGCAAATGAATGTACTATAGACTGGCTCGGAAACTAATTTAAATCCAATGGAGAATCCGTGGTCAATCTGTAAGGAACGACTTCGTGGAATGGACATACGAAGTACTAACATGTGCACTGAGTCATGTTTCGTTGGACAAATACGAAAAGAAGTAAATAACGAAATTATTCGTTTTGTTTCAATTAATTTGCACAAATTTTTGAACCGAACTTTGTTCTCTAGATGATAGGAACAGCGTTTGGAATTTTCAAGATGTGAAGACAATAGATATGAATTTCCGACATTTAAAGATTCCTATAACAGTGAATAAACTTTCCTTAAGCAAGTAGGATTTTTCAGCCTTCGTTATTTGTTCGTTTCTGATTACATTTTAAAACAGTTTCGTCCAACAGAACATTATAAGTGATTTGTTTAAATTTTCCACGGATTTTGCTTTTAGAAATTAGGCGTTATAGAAAACAAGATATGACATCTACGAAGGTTAATGTAAAACATTCCCATCAAAATGTGTACAATGTTAGCGAAATCTTTTTTTTCGATTACAAACAATTGGTAACAGAATTTCGGAAGTTAAAACAACAAAAAAATAACTGCACGTGAACTTTCAAATAAGTCTATGTTTAACATGCATTTTTCTCTTGTTTTACATTTGGTGTTTCCCAAATCGGTGCTATTACGATTTCAGTGGGGTTTTTTTTGGGGGGGGGGGGTAACAACATCAGTAGTAAGCAGTTATCAATGATGTAAGCACTGCTTTTAATTACAAATGTCAAGTTTGACACGAAGTACAGGTAACTTTTAAAATGTCAGAGTTCGATTTGATATTTATATTATGAAGAGAACCCTGTTCAAAAAATGATTTTTTTAAAAAATATCAGTATCTTTCAATTCTACCAAATGTGGCCAGATTAGGTCCTTGATTTTATCTGCCGCATAACAACCTCTATGGGTTATTTAATGCCGAAATGTAAATATTTTGAACGCAATTATATGCCTTCAAGTACAGGTAAAATGAATTATTCGTCATTTTCCTATAACGTGTAGAGGGCGGTGTGTTTACGTGTTGTTGTATTAGAAACACGTGCTGTTTATTCCTTCTAGAAGGTTCAACTACAAGAACAATGCGGACTCAATCTGAGTCCAACCGAAGACGTAAAGAAAACAAGACCGATATATATATATATATATATATATATATATATATATATATATATATATATGCCAACAAATGTATGTATTAAACAACAAATTTACAAGTGACAAAGACATTTATCATTTGAGTGCAAACAAAGAGTTTGTATTTTGGTGAATATTCGTACGTACGTGTATGTGCGTTTCATGGCGTTTTCCCAAAAATGGACGAAAACGCGGATCTTTGCAAGGTAGAAAAGAGAACGAGAAAAGAAACCACCACGTATTTATAGTGTAGGGAGAGAGTGCCCTAGTGAAATATTTGGACAATTAAGGAGGAACTAACTCCGACACATGTACTGTTGGTAATTCTACTATAAAATGTATTGCTGGCCATTTTGCTTTCAAAATTTATTGCTGGTCATTTCACTATAAATAGGTATTGTTGGCCATTTTACTATATTATAAATATTCCGTGCAAAGACGAATGGTAACCTTATAAAGGTGCAAGATAAGTTCTGGTGAGAAAGATTGTCTCGCTGAAAACATTGAACCAACTTTCCTCGTATCAGTTGATTCAATATAATCATTGCACATCATTTAAGTGGAAAACGTCAAATCGAGAAGATGCAATGTGTTGTTCTTCTGGAGGTTAGTATAAGTCATACTGATGAAAGGTAAAAGAAATGTTCTCTAAGATGATTGAAAATGAACAGATTTTATCACCTTTTACAAGATACGTAATGTTTCTCTCTAACAAAAGTAAATTTTCTTCTAAAATAACATGCCATTTAAGTTAAACTTTAGACTCTCGGATTACCAACAATATATAAAATATTTTACGAGCAATTTGATGAAAATATTTTAGCAAAAATACGTAAATAAACTTTACGGACATTACGATATAAAAGCATTGTAAGAAAAACAAAATATTTTGAACAATATTACACCAACAATATGGGATTGGATGGTTCATTTTGTTTGGCAGCATATCAACTTCTAGGGGTTATTTAATGCCGAAATCTAAATATTTTGAACGCAATTATATGCCTTCAAGTACACATAAAATGTATTGTTAGTAATTGATTTATATAAAAATCTATTTTATTTACATTATTCGGACTATTGTCCTCATCTTTGTCGCCATATTACAACGTTTCGGACGTTGTTCGCTCCGGTCTTCAGGTGGTTGGAATGTCGAACTGAACCCATTATTTCGCTCACTGGGGTAGACTGTTCTAGTTCCACGTACCATGTTTAATGGATGTCAGTTATCAGTTATCTCCTGTTAATTTCCCTCTCCAAGTTCTCCACCACCTCAACAAGGTATTGAACTCACACTCTTTGGGTCCTGTCACTGGATCTAACTAGCACCTTTATCCACTGTGCCATGTGTCCTTCATCTCAGAAATATAGACAAAAATGTATTGCTTGTATTCTTATACTGTCAGTGTTTTGTTTCTTTGCTGGGCGGGGGGGGGTACTATTTTTCCATAGCTGGGACTTTAACAGGTGCTACCATCCCGGGTTAGGTTGTACCTGGGAATAACAGCAATTAAGAGGTGGTTTCACGCTCCTCAAAACTTCCAATGACACCGTCAGTGGATGTAGTTTATCGTCATACCAAGAACTATCATGGGCAGAGGTGGGTCTAATGAATTCTAATCTACAAAATTTATTCTCAAAATTTTTTTCTTGTTTTTATTTATTTATTTTATGAACGGGGCAGTTAATTTTAAATACCCCCTACCCCAAACTGTGCGCCACGACGCACTGGTGTGCACCATGAAAAAAAAAATAGTTGTGCTTGTAAAAGAGCAAAATTACATTTCAAAATGTGAAAAGTAGAAACTGGAATTCATTAAAAAATAGTTTATATATATATATATATATATATATATATGATCATTTTTTTTAATTTTAAATTTTATAAATATTTTAATATCTATGATAACCTTGCTTAGTTGTCAAATTTTTCGAATTACCATATACTTGTATTTTGATTGGTCATTCTAGCTTGTGTAACAGCTTTTACTCCTAGCGATGGATCGTTAATTAATTTGAAACTTTTAAAACCATTTATTCTGCATTCGACATCATCACTTGATAAAACACCAGAAGTGTTGAAACAAAATGGCTATTTTTGTAGTGATTTTATAACATATTTATGTTATAATATTTAAATAAATGATTATATCTGCTCTACTCTGTATTGAGCACTCTTTAAAGAATAATAATTGTTGGTTATTGGAATTTACTCCGTATATACCAATCCCACACTTGGGTGTATATATATACCTATCACCAATAACAAGATCATTCCTTCAACGTGCAGTAGTTCTCAAACTGTTTTCCTCTGGGACGCAATTTCGAAATGAAAATTTACTCGCGCCTCAAATTTTATGTGATAAAAAGTACATTTACAGCTTACGACTGCTATTAGAGGGAGATGTGATTAAATATACTTGAATATTTAACAAAATTTATTCAATATTATTATTGTTTAGATAATAAGCATTATAACATACCACAAATAGCTATATTGTATAAAAAGGAATTTTCCACAATATACGTATTTTTTATGTATTTATTTTATGGTTAATTTTTTAACTTCTATCAAAAACGACATTCCTGTACATGTAGTTATGGATAATCATATATATTAATTACTATATTTTTAAATTAATAACTATTTGTGCTCAGTTGTTGACATTAATAGCTATCTGCTGATGTGTTAAAATTTTCGAATAATGCAATAATAAAAATTTAAATTTCATCTCTGATAGGTGTCGCGATCTGTTAAAAATTTAAAAAAAACAGAGATAATGTTAAAGGGAGATAATCGCGGATTCGAAGTCAGAACATTATCATTGATAATTCGTTTTTCCATAAGCCGTCAGACATATCGCCTTTAATCTATTCGGCTCCATCCAAGTACGAGTTTTGTTAAGCGGTGCCAACAAAAAACGAAAACATCGACTCAAAACCGGAATCGTTCTTTTATGATGGAATACAAAGTATAGCTGAAAGGGGATGCGACCTCAAAAAGATCGTTGGTAAATATTTTGATGACTGAATAAATGAGGCTATGAATTTACCTTAATGGAAGACTGTCCGAAAAATTATGCAAACATACGTATGGGTGTATGTAAAATAGTTTTATATGTCCTATTATGGTTAGCCGCTCGTATCCGAGTACTCCTGCTAGGACGGTTAGCCAGCCCCCGTTGTAGATGCCTGCTCAGGCACATTTTTGTTTGTTCAACACTCACAGAACCCACCTATAGTTAATACTGCAATTACGCTGAGCGGACATTAGTTACAGTTCTGGGAAACAGCTCGTCATATAATGAACAGTTTAAACTAAGCCATAACGTTTAGTGACGATGACAACAGAAAATTCTGACAACCTAATTTTATCAGGAGTACAAATCCAACATGGATTAGAAACATGGTCAGAAAGCGAACGTTCTAACCTATCAGCCATGCGCCCATTCTGTGTGTGCATGTGTATATATATATATATATATATATATATATATATATATATATATATATATATATATATATAGAGAGAGAGAGAGTTTATATGTGGGAAGATTTAACATTTAGTAAACCGAAATTATTGATACAATGATGGGGTGTTTGTAGCGCCTAGCGTTGAAGCTTGGGTCGTGTCGGTGATAGACTACCTACTCGCTTGCCTTGAGTGTCGCGAACGAGTCCTTTTAAGCAGTCAGAGTGGATACATGACTCAAAGTTTTCTTTTGTCACGCTTTTGCTTTAGCGGCAACCTTTGTGATTGGTTCTTTTCAAATTGTAATTTGGTGGGGGATATTTGTTTTGGGAGCAGGATGTGATCCTCGGAGCCCCTGCGCAGAGAGCGACGTTTTCTTTTATTTGTTTTTTAATTTTTTATTTATTATTTATTTATTTTGCTTTTATAGCGTACGTTTCCGGTTGACAGGTTTTGATGTGGTGTGAATCAGAAAGAGATCTAATTTGAAGCAGAGTATAACAAAAGTTTTATGAAGAAACTGTTAGAATTCTTCAGTCTCTCGATGTGTATGTGCGCCCCCTGAGGCAGGCACTTAACTTGTTCTTCCGATGCCGATGGTCCCCTAGGATTTGTACTTTTGCACAAACATCCTGTCTCAAGTTTCTGGTATTAATCATAGAGGGAATGTCTGGTTGGCGGTGATATCACGAAACAGATTCCAAAATGGCGTTGCACAACACGAACAGGATTCGTCTTTGCCTTTTTTTTTCGCACGAGTAGCCTCCTCAAAAGCATCTACAAACAAATTGCCTCACTGCTTGCCGAATGTTCACCGGCAGTAGAAAGCCATATTAGCCGACGGTCAAATGTCAGACTTTTATATTTATGCTGTTAGATTAAACTTCAAGAGTTTCTCAAGAAAACTGTGTATCGCGCCTTGAATAAAAGTGGGATCACCACAAAGTCTAATAAGTGGGTATGTGAGGAGGGGTTACAATTAGTTTACAATTGTAAACATGCAAATTATTTATTGAGAGTTAAACAATTCTCTTTTATATCAAAATGTTTACCGTAAATAAATATAAACTTTACAAAACATGTTTCTAATGTTCTTCATTTGTTATTTTCTTTATAGATCGCCCGGCATTGTTGTGTATATCGCCATGATTGCGAAAAGGTATCAATAATGTCGAAGTTTCACACTCATCAATTCCTCCAAATGTTCTTTTGCCCAAACAGAGATTTTAAATTATTTTTAAAATAACAAAGAAATACGGTCCACTACTGGACTAACATTTTATTTTGATTCGTTATGATTTGAACGAAGTGTTAGAACTGAATGAATTATAGTTTCAACGAAGTATTAAAATTGAATTAGAATTTGAACGAAGTTACAGAATCTGAATTATTTTCCTTACAATTGAAACATTATCTAGGAAGTTGCCACGAAAATAAACAAGCAGTGAAGTGATTTTTAAAATAAAATTAATAAGCAGGTGGCTGGTAGGATTATTAAAAACCCGGGGTTATCTTAAATAGATTATGGTATTTTTTAAAAAAAAGAAAAAAAGAAAAGAAAAAAGACTATTTTTGTAATACTATTTTTTTTCACAAAAAAATAACACTATATAGACATTCTTACAACATAACTGCAGATCATGAGAGAGTGATTAACAGGTTTTATATATAAAAGTCAAGTAGTTTCTAAATCCTCAGGTACGTAAAAGCCAATGTTCAAGCCCAAAGTTTGTAATCCAATTTTCACAGGTCGGATATTCAGAGGTCACAGGTTATATTAGCGAGGAACAACCCAATAAAACACTTCTTAATCAACATTCGTATTTGATACACAAGTAATATCTCAGACTGCACAGCGTCCCTAATAGCAGAGAAAAACATTTTTTTATCGATTTCGCCCCAAGCAAGTTAGTAAAGCCACTGAAACACATGGGGTTACCGTGTGAGGAAGAGTTAGACGCGGAAACGTTGCTAAGGAGCAAGAACAAAACGAGTAATCAGGAGGACACTAGACAGCGACTAACATTGCATTTCAATTTTTTGCAGGTTAAAGTTGACTGGAAAACATGGAGCCGAAAGGGGGTTCCACAATCGAGAAGTGCGGGAAAAGAAACTTATCATGGAATTTGCGGCTACCTCTCGCCACCTCAACTGTAAATTGATGAGACCTCGTCACCGGTCTAGTACTGCGCTTAAATTCAGAGTCTCGGCACCATAGCCAAGAGCGATATCTATTTCAGCTTATTTACAGAAAATGTGGCACAAGGCCAAAATGGGGAATGCGGGAAAAGGACGGTCTTCTTCTGTCTTAACATTAAATTTACCTAGATACAAACACTGACCCAAACATACAACAATATTCCTAACACCAAAATAACGCATTCTTACTAACCTTTCTTACTACATCCACCATAATACCTCCTTGTCTCTATGAAAGTCCTAACTAGTCCCCATGTGTACAATTCATTGTCTGTGGTGGGGAGGGAAATAAAATAACAATAGCCAAGAACTCACCCGAACAATTACCAAGATAGATTTTTTAAGCATTTCACCCCAAGCAAGGCAGAAGTGCAACTAGTACGCAAGGTGGTTACAGAGAGTGGGAGCGAGAGTAAAGAGGCGAAATAGAGGAAAATATGAAGAGAAGGACGGGGAATTAGATCAAGACATCTGAAGATGTCGACTGACATTGCATTTGAATAATTGAAGATTATAGCTATCAGGGAAGCAAGTAAGAGGAAGGGAGTTCCACAAACAGGAAGTGCGAGACATGAAGTTATTGGAGTAGAAGCGACAGCTACAATTAACAGTTTCGACGGCGAAAGGGTGGGAATGAGATGCCAACCTAGTAGCATGCTTAAATTCATGCAGTTTGGGAAGCAGCGAAAGTAGCTCGTCGGAGCAATTACCGTGAAAGTACTTGTTGAAAAGACAGAGGGAAGCGACGACACGTCTGTGAGAAAGTGACTGTAGACGAGATGCCAGATCAGGACCAATCACATTGCATATCCGTCTCTGGATTTTGTCGAGGACCTTGAGACGAACAGCGGGGGCACCAGACCATATATGGCAGCAATACTCCATGCAAGGGCGAATGGTTGATTAATAGATTTGAAGAATGGACTCAGGCGAGAAAAAAAAACTTTCTGACGTGACACACAGAACCAACTTTCCTTGGTATTTGTAGAAAAGACACAGGGAGTTAACCTTGCGGCGGTTGGAAAGAGACTGAAGCCGAGACGTCAGAAAAGGGCCAATGTTTGAACATGGGCTCAGTAATACAAGAGTTGTGTTCAAACGTACTCCATATTTTAGCCGTGTGACAGCATCAAGTAATAGCGTTTATTAGTTAGTAACACTATATTTGAATTTAGTAAAATTATTTGAATATATCTCTGAGATGAGGCATTATGATTACTTGCATTATTTACATTATTCGGACTGTTATCCGCATCTTCATTGCCATATTCACAAGGTTTCGGTCATTGTACGCTCCGGCCTTAAGGTGATTGGAATTTCGAACAGAAACTTATTTCGTCCACTGGGGTAGATTGTTCTAGTTCCACGTACCATGACTCTTCGGGATGCCCCAGTTATTTCCCTTTAATTCAGCTCTCCAAGTTCTTTTGGTTCACCACTGCTGTGGCCTGGTATTGAACTCACAACTCTAGGTCTAGTCACTGGATCTAACCAACGTCTTTATTCACTGGACATTCATGTGTCCTTAAGTAAAAATTAGCACGAGATTTCTACCAAGAATTTGGCAAGGTATTATGAAACCTTGCTAACTTTCAAACAAATCCCTCGATTAAGCCATGAGATTTTTTAATTAATTTATTATAATTATTATTATTATTATTATTATTATTATTATTTTGCACCCCACAACTGAGGGTTGAATTGTATTCATCAGACTACGAGAAATCCAAAATGAACAACTGATGTATGCTCACCGTACAACTCCGATTTGACAAAATCAAAATTTTGGTTACACACAAAATGAGAAAGGTTAATTTTTTTTCATCCTATGCCGAAATTGAAATTGCTAAGCCCAATTGGATGCAAAGTAAACGAGTCACTTATAGGAAAGAAACGCTGTTTCCAACACAATTATATAACCACATACATACCATATCAAAACATGCCTAAATTTTATTTCCTACCAAATAACAAACAATATTGCAAATATGTCCAAAATATTCCACAATGTGACATGCTCTGTTTAAATCAAAGTGTCTTTTGGTTAGAAATTAACATGTGAAATATTTGACTAGAGAAAACTAAAACCCTATTTTCTCGAGCCTAAATTATTTACAAAATTCTTAAAACAACCACAAAAAAAAACAACCACAAAAAAATACCAAAACAAAAAAAATACCAAAACAAAAAAAATACCAAAACAAAAAAAAGTAAAACCAACAAAAAACAAACAACAAAAAGAAGAAAAAAATATTTCGACTTTCAGTTAGCAGAGATGTAGTTGTCTTCAAGTCGCTCATAGCCATGGCTACATAGCTTTTCTCTTCCCCGACAGCGCGCGCTGAAAGAAACACGTGTCGGCAACTTCAAACGAATCAACGCCTACAACAAAGACGGTCATTGAATTTTCGCTAACGATAAATCTTTGCTCAACCGAAGCTCTTTTTCTTTTTTTCTTGTGGACCAACTATCCAAAGACTAACTCAACTGAAGACTATTTTCATTAATTTTTAACTATTTTGAATTCATATTTGTCAATACAAATGGTTTAACAGTCATACACATGTTTTGTTTTTTTTATTTTATTATTTCTTGGAATTCGGATTTTTAGTATAAAATTACCTGGACTGAATTTCCTGCACACTAGAGAAATTTATTTTTATTCTGATTTTCCTTATTCTAACTTTTGTTTTATCGCATTGGGGGTCCTTACTTATCAATCAACCATCGTAATTTTGAAGAGAAATAATTTAACTTCATTTTAATATCAGTCTCATTATTCTGGTATAAAGTTTGTTCTATATTATGAGTGTCTTTATTCCCGGCATAGATGCTTCCCCGAGCACTACAATATTAACCTCTTCAATTCTACGGACAATCGTTATCTATCCTCCATATCCTCATAATCTTAACTTCTTAGTTCCTCCTTTTCATATCACACTCCTCATACAGCAATACTCTACCTTGAGCGGCTTTTGAGCCCTATCTAGGATAAAGTTTAGTAAAAAAAATATCTTTAGTGTATCTGGTCTAAAGCTTTTTCTATAAGATTAGTGACTTCCTTATCAAATAACCATCGTAGGTTTGGAGAGAAATAAATCGACTTCATTTTAATATGAGTCATTATTCTACGTGATCAAAATCTTATTTTATAAAATTGGAGACATTATCAATCTGAACCACATATCATGAAGTGATTTGAAAAGAAAAAAGCAAATTTGTATAAAATATGTCGATTAAATAGAACTCAAAATAGAATCCGAGGACATTTAGCTGTACACTTTGCCTATGAGAATGGGTGCAGATGATACTTCCTACCCAGGTCTCGGGATGCAAATGGGACCAGAGAATTTCGTGGAAACTTAACTATTAAAAGTTAGCATTTACATTTTGTGTGATCCTTACAGTTTATAACAAAACCGTAATGGATAAAAAAGAATTGGTGTACTTCAAAAATACGCTCTTAAAAATACGAGGGGGTCGTCAGGGAGTTTCGGGTCTTTCAACATCATACTTCCCATCACCATATCGACCCAATTAGGGGCGATCAATCCCTGATCCCCCCTCTTAATCAAACGCTAACTAGACGAAGAAAGACTACGTTTTCCGCACACCCGATTGGGTGTTTATAACAACTAATCCGCTGCGCGAACTATCTTTTAAATGGCCAACGGTAGGGACTGGCTTCTTTTTTTTTCGGTGAATAGCAGTTTCAATGGATAACCGAGGAGGTAATCTTAATGTTCCTAAATTTAACCCTTTTCCCTAATAGATCTCAGATAAAATTAATCTGAAAAGCCCGACTTCTATATAATTGAAATATATTTTTACTATTCCCGTTTTTAACAAGATATTGTTGACATTATTCGCGAATAATCGTCTGAAAAAAATCGGCTTGCAATAATTATTCATATATAATATAATATAAACAGGTATAAATATGGTTTCGTATATTGTGTGCGTGAGCGCTTGTGTGACGATAACATTGACATCCAAAGATCAAATTATGTATTTCAGGTTAAAAAAGTATATAAATAAAACTAAGAATATTATAATAGGAAACTAAATGCCTAATCAGAAACATTATTAAAGAAGTAAAGGTCCTGCCAAAATTTGAGAGAAATATATTAAAAATCCATTTAAAATAATTTTAAAATCTCCAACTTTAGCAGACTGAACGATAATTGCCTAGA
>OZ038490.1:9697723-9702723 GCA_964036315.1 Acanthosepion esculentum | reverse complement strand
GAGGAGTAGAGAAAGAAAAAACAAAGAGAGGAGTAGAGAAAGAAAAAACAAAGAGAGGAGTAGAGAAAGAAAAAACAAAGAGAGGAGTAGAGAAAGAAAAAACAAAGAGAGGAGTAGAGAAAGAAAAAACAAAGAGAGGAGTAGAGAAAGAAAAAACAAAGAGAGGAGTAGAGAAAGAAAAAACAAAGAGAGGAGTAGAGAAAGAAAAAACAAAGAGAGGAGTAGAGAAAGAAAAAACAAAGAGAGGAGTAGAGAAAGAAAAAACAAAGAGAGGAGTAGAGAAAGAAAAAACAAAGAGAGGAGTAGAGAAAGAAAAAACAAAGAGAGGAGTAGAGAAAGAAAAAACAAAGAGAGGAGTAGAGAAAGAAAAAACAAAGAGAGGAGTAGAGAAAGAAAAAACAAAGAGAGGAGTAGAGAAAGAAAAAACAAAGAGAGGAGTAGAGAAAGAAAAAACAAAGAGAGGAGTAGAGAAAGAAAAAACAAAGAGAGGAGTAGAGAAAGAAAAAACAAAGAGAGGAGTAGAGAAAGAAAAAACAAAGAGAGGAGTAGAGAAAGAAAAAACAAAGAGAGGAGTAGAGAAAGAAAAAACAAAGAGAGGAGTAGAGAAAGAAAAAACAAAGAGAGGAGTAGAGAAAGAAAAAACAAAGAGAGGAGTAGAGAAAGAAAAAACAAAGAGAGGAGTAGAGAAAGAAAAAACAAAGAGAGGAGTAGAGAAAGAAAAAACAAAGAGAGGAGTAGAGAAAGAAAAAACAAAGAGAGGAGTAGAGAAAGAAAAAACAAAGAGAGGAGTAGAGAAAGAAAAAACAAAGAGAGGAGTAGAGAAAGAAAAAACAAAGAGAGGAGTAGAGAAAGAAAAAACAAAGAGAGGAGTAGAGAAAGAAAAAACAAAGAGAGGAGTAGAGAAAGAAAAAACAAAGAGAGGAGTAGAGAAAGAAAAAACAAAGAGAGGAGTAGAGAAAGAAAAAACAAAGAGAGGAGTAGAGAAAGAAAAAACAAAGAGAGGAGTAGAGAAAGAAAAAACAGAGGAGTAGAGAAAGAAAAAAGAGAGGAGTAGAGAAAGAAAAAAGAGAGGAGTAGAGAAAGAAAAAAGAGAGGAAAGAGTAGAGAAAGAAAAAAGAGAGAGAGGAAAGAGTAGAGAAAGAAAAGAGAGAGAGAGGAAAGTGTAGAGAAAGAAAAGAGAGAGAGAGGAAAGTGTAGAGAAAGAAAAGAGAGAGAGAGGAAAGTGTAGAGAAAGAAAAGAGAGAGAGAGGAAAGTGTAGAGAAAGAAAAGAGAGAGAGAGGAAAGTGTAGAAAAAGAAAAGAGAGAGGGAAGAGTAGAGAAAGAAAAGAGAGAGAGAGGAAAGTGTAGAAAAAGAAAAGAGAGAGAGAGGAAAGTGTAGAAAAAGAAAAGAGAGAGAGAGGGAAGTGTAGAGAAAGAAAAGAGAGAGAGAGGGAAGTGTAGAGAAAGAAAAGAGAGAGAGAGGGAAGTGTAGAGAAAGAAAAGAGAGAGAGGGAAGTGTAGAGAAAGAAAAGAGAGAGAGGGAAGTGTAGAGAAAGAAAAGAGAGAGAGAGGGAAGTGTAGAGAAAGAAAAGAGAGAGAGAGGGAAGTGTAGAGAAAGAAAAGAGAGAGAGAGGGAAGTGTAGAGAAAGAAAAGAGAGAGAGAGGGAAGTGTAGAGAAAGAAGAGAGAGAGGGAAGTGTAGAGAAAGAAGAGAGAGAGGGAAGTGTAGAGAAAGAAAAGAGAGAGAGGGAAGAGTAGAGAAAGAAAAAAGAGAGAGGGAAGAGTAGAGAAAGAAAAAAGAGAGAGGGAAGAGTAGAGAAAGAAAAAAGAGAGAGGGAAGAGTAGAGAAAGAAAAAAGAGAGAGGGAAGAGTAGAGAAAGAAAAAAGAGAGAGGGAAGAGTAGAGAAAGAAAAAACAGAGAGGGAAGAGTAGAGAAAGAAAAAACAGAGAGGGAAGAGTAGAGAAAGAAAAAACAGAGAGAGAGGGAAGAGTAGAGAAAGAAAAAACAGAGAGAGAGGGAAGAGTAGAGAAAGAAAAAAGAGAGAGAGAGGGAAGAGTAGAGAAAGAAAAAAGAGAGAGAGAGGGAAGAGTAGAGAAAGAAAAAAGAGAGAGAGAGGGAAGAGTAGAGAAAGAAAAAAGAGAGAGAGAGGGAAGAGTAGAGAAAGAAAAAAGAGAGAAGGAAGAGTAGCGAAAGAAAAAAGAGAGAGAGAGTGGGAAGAGCAGAGAAAGAAAAAAAGAGAGAGAGAGAGAGAGTGGTGAGGATAGGAGTGTAGATTGAGAGAGGCCACGAACCCGCACAAACCAACACACAGTCACATAAAAAAGCAGTAAACACACCTCGCCATAAGGTAATGGTTAGAAAGCTCGGCCCGTAATTCATTACAGTTGAAGTGAGTTCAATCATCAGTGAACGCCCCACATGTTCGACCTTGTGCCGTACTTACTTAACCTTAGTAAGTGTTGACACTATCAATCAGATTGTGTATGAGAAAGATAGAACAAGAGGGATGCCGCTAAGAGGAAGATGCATTGAGAAAGTGAGAATGAACGAGAGCGCTATAATAGTATGTTTGGTAAAAGATAGTGTCGCTTATTTTTATAGTTGATTGGTTCTTGTGATCGATATTTTGGGCTCGGTCAAAAATGTTGATTCATAAGGCGCGCAGATCATCCCTGATTTTAGGCCTTGAACAAGACTAAGTTAAAACTTAACTATCCCGGAAGAAGCAAAGACAGACACACGGACACGGGTAGACAGAAAAAAAAAATATAACTCGTTTAGAAAAAAGGAAGTAGAAGCAAGCCACACGGAGAAATGAAGTCTAAAGAAAAAGAAGAAAACTTAAAATTACAGTGGATAAAAATCTGTTACCTTATGAGCGACATTTGATTTTTTTTTTTTACGGTCGTGTTGTGTTCCCCGGGTGTCTTACCTGAAGTTCGATCTCGTAGGACGACTCTTCATTGTTACTCCAAGTACCGTCGGAAACATCATCGTCATCATCATTACCATCAGAAAACATCACTCCAGCTGATGGATATGCCAAGCTCCTACACGATGGATTTTGCCGACAGATGAGTTAAGCGTTCCAAAGTAGAACCGTTGCCAAAACATGCCAGCAATGTAGTTATGAGATGGGCAACTCAGAGAAGTGGCCAAAGGATGTTAGAATAATTCAGTCACTCACACACAAAATACATTCTCTTTCTTTCTCTCGAAGAAAATGACTCACTAATTTCTATCACCGTACTAGTCAAGACTTCTTTCTTCGTTTTCTCACAACGATCTTTCCACCTCCTCCAATTTACTCTCTTAATTTCACGGCCTTTCTCCGTTATTTTTTTTTTTCATCTTTTCTCTTTAGCTTCATCCTGTTAGCATTTTCTCCATTTTGTTCATTTTTTTTCCTCCTCTATTTTTTTCTTTGACGTCTTCTCTCTTCCCGCCATTTTTCTTTTGCTATCGTCTGCTTCTCTCCGTTTTATTAAAATCCTTTTTCTCATCGATTTTCTTCCACATTTTCTTAGTTTTTTTTTTTTCTTAACATTGATTTTTTTAAAAACTTTCTTCCTTTATTTACCTCAGTCCTTATTCTTTCCGGACTCCTTTTCTGTCAACTTTCTTCATATTTTTATTCACTTTTTTTTCACACATACTATTTTCTTCTTTAAAACCACCTCACCTACAGTATTTTTTCCTTTTCTTCTGTAATTTTCTAATTTTTATTCCTTTTTTTTTTTTTCATTAATTCTTCCATTCACCTCGTTGTTTTGTCAGCCTTTCTTCTTCGCGACCCCACTTCTTCCACCTTGATTTTTTTTCCATCTCATTCATTTTTTATTCTACATTTAAAACACTTTCTACTTTTCAATTCCTCTCATTACCAAACTTTTTTTTACTTTCTCTTTAACTTTTCTGCCTTCCTTTCCTCCTTCACTTTGACCTTCCTCGTCCTTTTAATAGTACTCCCTTTCTTTCTCATCGTAACTTCTTTCTTTAAATCTTACTTCCTGCCTCATCCCTCTTCTTGTCTCATTTCTTTCCTTTCATTCGAGAATTACTTATACTGACTACTTTCTTCCTATTAGTTTCCAACACTTTCTTTTCCTCCTACACATCTCTTATACCTTTTTCTTCTTCCTTTCAATTATCACCATCACTTATTTTATTTTTTCATCTTCATCCATCCATCCATAAATACCGCTCAGTTCGTTCTCATCTATCTTTATTTTAAAACATCTAACAAAATAAATAAACGAACATATTGCAATCACAGAATATTTTTAGAAAAAGCTAATCCAAAATAGAAAATATCAAATCACTAAATTTTACACAGGCTTATATATATCACGATAAAATAAGACTAAATTACCGATTTTATGGAATACATATCTCCCGTTGGGATTTCTTCGAATCTATATCTGCTAGCTTCACTTTTGTATACCAAATGTAAACACGGTAATTTTCAAATGGAATTTTTAATCCGACATTAATAAATAAGCGTAAATATTCACGGTTTTTCTATTTGAATTTTCTGATGAATCTTAATTCTTTAGCTGATGAGTGAATAAATCGTAAATATGAATGCTGGTCGTCAAGAAGTAAGGGAGTAAAAAAAGTGAAAAGACTTAAAATTGACAACTGTTTATATTACACGGAAACAAACATTAAAAATTTATTTTCACACTGAAACCAAGTAGCGACAGTAATGTCTTTGAGAGATCAAAACGAAAGATCCCATTATTCATTGTCAGGGATAAAACAGTATATATATATATATATATATATATATATATATATAAAATACTATTTTATATATATAAAATAGTGTGTATATATAAATATATAAAATAGTGTGTATATATATATATATATATAAAATAGTGTATATATATATATATAAAATAGTGTGTATATATATATATATATATATATAAAATAGTGTATATTATATATATATATATATAAAATAGTGTATATATATATATATATAAAATAGTGTATATATATATATATATAA
>OZ038490.1:9682723-9690223 GCA_964036315.1 Acanthosepion esculentum | reverse complement strand
ATGTGTATACAGGGTGCGATGGATAAGTTGTCGTCTAAGTTACGCAAAACTGAAAATAACAATGACATCTCATATTTACCAAAATTACACAAAAATATCTTGAAATACTAAAGAGTAAATTTATTCAATAAAATTGCCATTAGCTTCAAACACGACCTCCAGACGACTTCGGAATCTCCTGCAACTCTTCTGAACGGCCATTTTTTAAAAGACTATTCAATTACGATTTTGTCAAGACACTATACTTTTCATTTCTATTCAAACTGCCCGTTAATTTATAAAGACATGCATAAACATATATGGCCATGGCCCAATTGTTACAACGTTGGCTTTCCGGTCATGAGACCCGAATTGGAATCTCACCACTTGATAATATCCACTTCGGGAGTCGATCCCAGTGTGCGTCTGAAAAACATACCACGGGTAGGCCTTGCAAGGAAAAACTGGGTAGACAAAATCGATAGTTGTGATAGAGCAAAATCACAAGTCATCGTGACCGAGGGTTTTAGCGTACTAGTCATGTTCAATTATTGATCACACCAGATTATTCACTGTTTGCCAGAAACTTTAACTAAGGTCTGGTCAGCATAGTCGCCCTATAAACAACATGTCGACTGTGAACGCTGACGGAGCACAAATGTATCCGAGTCGGCGGATGTAATAAAAAACGAATAGCCATATATATATATATATATATATATATATATATATATATATATATATATATGTATGTATGTGTATGTGTATGTACGTACGGATAACACATATAGGATGAGATGGATAAATTGTCGTCTAAATTACGCGCAAAAATGAAAATAACACTGACTTCTCATTTTGAGAGATATATTTACCAAAATTACGCAAAAATATCTTGAAATACTAAAGAGTAAATTTATTCAATAAAATCGTCATTGGCTTCAACCACGGCCTCCAGACAACTTCAGAATCTCCTGCAAATCTTCTGGACGGTCCCCTTGTTTAAGTTGCCATAATCCTTGCCTTCAGTTCATCTGCGCCCTGGCATAATAATCAAGGACCTTGCAGTCTGTAAGGTTGGGTGGCCAGATGTTAGTGGAGTTACGATCGCAGAAATTGTCTGACAGCCATGACCGAGTTCTCCTTGCTTATGTGACATGTTAAAAATACCTGTTGCCAGATATGAGGTCTTCCAGCAGCCACCCTCTTGACCCAAAGCACTTGATGTAGGCCCCCGTGTTGAGGCCCGGTGGGAAGATGAATGGAGGCATAACGTCGCCATCACTAATGATCATTCCAAATACGTTCATAATCACCATTAGACTCATCCAACTCTTTCCGAATCATCTGCACTGTCTTCAGACTGACTTCAAAACATTCTGAAATGTTCGTATTGGAGCTTCCAGGGCGAATGCCAAAAAGTACAGCATGCCGTTTTCAAATTTCTGACAGAGGGAATTGCGTCATGGTGCTCTTTGGCAAGACTTCTAATTCTCTCAGAATTGCCCGATTGTATAGGCTGAATAAATCCGATGAGAAGACATGGTAATCTTACACCGGTTTCTATTTTGATATAGTTACGGAATTCTTTGTCTATCCGTACCATTGTCAGCTTTATAATAATAATTATAATATATAGTAATAATATTATTATTATTATGATATTATTATTATATATTATTATTATAATATATTATTATTATGCTGATATTATTATTATTATTATGATATTATTATTATCATAATATATTATTATTATTATGATATTATTATTATTATTATGATATTATTATTATCATTATTATGATATTATTATTATTATTATTATTATATAATATAATAATAATTTGATTTTTGCTATGGTCCCACCATCTACCAAGTCTGCGGAATGACCTAAGGCAGTTAGTGGTTCTTATGGCTACATTTCATGATTTGTTCTAACTCCCATAAGATCACTTAAGTTAGATGGACAAAGTTCTTAGTGTGTGGAATGTATTTATCAAGATAATTTTTTTGTATTTCTCTTCCAGCTGAGATTTTCAGTGATTTTTTCCACATGTTGTTGTGTTCCTTTTTATCATTCCAAGCGCACCTACTATGACTGATATTAGTCTTGTTTTCAGTTTCCACATGTTTTTCTATTTCGATTTTCAGGTTATGCTTCGATAGTTTTTCTAAATTCCTTAGTTGCTATGTCACAGCCCGCTGGGCAAGCCATATCAATTAGTAGGCAAGTTTTGTTTTTTCTTTTCGGTTTTTGACAATTATGTCCGGCCTATTTGCTTCAATCTTCCTGTCTGTAAAGATGGTTTAATCCCATAGAATTGTGATGTCTTCTATTTCAGTCACCAGTGGTGGACACTTTTCATACCAGTGTTAACATCTTTCCAAAGTGTTTGCACATTGTCCAGTGTAAATATTATCCCATTCTTTCGTGACGATTTTTTTTTATATTTATTTGGCGCAAGTACAGAGCATTATCATGTCATTATTATTATTATTAACATTGATAATAATAATTATTATTTTTGTTATTTATAATAATATTTTGTGCTGATGATAAAAAATAAATATGCTCAAAATTCATCAGGCCTTAAATGCTTACTTTTATTTCCTATGAGCTTTCGATATTTCCTTTCCATTAACCTCAAAATTACAACTCTTTTTTTAAATAAATCTAAAGTAAATTCTGCAAGTAAAAAAAAAAAAAAAAACCTTCATTACACATGAAGAAATCGATGCAATTGCAAAATTACTTAAACCTTTCTATTATATATTTGGACTGTACGAGTGAATTAGCGTTAATCAAGTTCAATACAAGGACATTAATATTTGAATCTTAATCTGAGGTTAATTTTTATGGCGAGGATGGGAACACGAACTGGCATTTTAAAAACACACATCTTTTTAAATTAACGTCTTCCGGTCACACCGAATGTTCCGTTTTTTTATCGTAATTATTAGAAAGTGTGAATAATTTGTTTGTATTTGAATTAACAAACAGCATATTTAAAAAGCAAAGAAAAAGCTTAAACTTGTTGCCTTATTTTCAACATCACTCGGGAGGTTGTTTTTGTTATTGTTTTTTTAATCCAATAAAGTACTTGTAAAAATCGATGTTACTCATCACATTGCGATTATGTGACCTTGAACTCCCTCTCTCATGTGAAGCTCAGTGATCGGTTGCCAAATTAAAACTAGTGTTGTGCAAAGGAATTGATTGACTGATGTTTTCATCAGTGAAAACATCAGTCAATCAATTTCAAGTTAACCACAGATTTCAGGAGAGAAACTACCGACGCTGAAAATGAATCGCATCGTGAAATTTTGATGAATCGAGGCAGCCAATCAGAATCGGAAACGAGGTGTCAGAAATGAACAAAAAATCAGAGAATTAGAAGCAATCATAGTGAATTTTATACACTGATCTATTTGAACGACTCGTCTTTGTTGTCATATCAACGTGTTGATTGGTTGGTTTTGTTTAGCGGCATATCAACCTCTATATGGGTCATTTAATACCGAAATATAAATATTTTGCTAGCAATTTTATGGCTTCAGCTACTGATATTTGGTACATCATTTTATACTTTTCGTTTAAACGTATGTTTTTTAGATATATAGTTTATATATGATAAAATGTATAGTTCGTAATTTTTTAAATGAATTGCTAGTAATTTCACTACAAAAAAGTATTGTAATTTTTTTATTTAGTATTTTTTCTATACGTTTTGTAGGTAATTCCATTATAAAAATATATTCTTGGGTATTTCTTTTTTCATATAAAGATTGTCTTGCTGGCAACTTTCGCTACAAAAGTGTCTTGCTGGTAAATTTTGCTAGAAATTTCTGCTTGGGGGTTCACTATTTGCCCATAGTTGGAACCCTAACGGTGCTACCACTCCGGAAGAGGCTGGACCTGGGAATAACCGCAATTAGGGTGGTGATTCCAGGCTGCTCAAAAATCAACGTGTTCGGAATGTCAAATTCTACCTTTTAAAAAAAGTGAAATTTATTTAAATATTAATCATGAAAAAAAGTAATTTTATTTTCAACAACTACAGCCCAATGGAAAAGCAAAGTTTCGATTCCATGTCCCCCACTCCCGAATTAAAAAAAAACAAAAAAACTTTTCAATGTAATTGTTTCTGAATCTTTTGCCACATATGAAATGTTCTAGTGATCGGAACAAATGAAAATCTGTAGGTGTTATTTATTTTGATTGATAGCTCTTTTACGGTTCATCAACCCTTTGTGGGTTATTTCAAACCGAAGCCCAAGTTTTTGGATTGTGAAAAGAATTCAGTTTCTGCGAATGAATATTGCATGAAGAATTTTCTTTATGTAACCTTGATTTTTTTTTTTTTTTTTTTTTTACATAGAAATCATACTATTTAATTCTTAGTTGGGGGAGAACAGATAGATTTCCCAAAGGTAAGTGAATACAGCGAACTCGGCTGGAATTAGAACTCGGCCCTCCGATTTCTTAATCCGTGCCGCTACCCGCACATCCTCCGTAACTGCTAAATATGGAGAGAATGCGGGATATGGGGTAACCGCCCAATTTGTTTTGTACCTAATGCCTTGGTTTACCCGATCAAGTTGCTGGAACTAAACTTCTGTTGTGATGGTCCTTCCATGTGCCATTTGCTCGTAATGGACAACACCTTTCATATTGCAACAGATACAAAACAAAGCTCGTCTGTGAATGGAGTCCGGGTTCTGATGTTGGCACCGTTTTCTCATTTTGCGATGACCACTGTCTTTTTTGTTTTCTGTTAACGTTCAAAACACATTTTTCATCAACTGCAACAATGCGTCGTAAAAATGAAATATTGGTATTCCTAGCTAAAAGACGGTTGCCGATATGTGACTGTTTAGTAATACCAGGGGTTGTAAGCTTGGATGTGCGGGTGACATAATTCCAGTCGGATTCTTCATATTCACTTGCGCACAAATGCGCACTGGAAATGGTATGAATCCACCTGTTATCTCCCCAGCTATAGATTAAATAGTAGGAATTGTATCAGTAAATCATTATCTAAAAAATTCTTACAATCCATTTTTTTCTGGCTTTCAATAACCTGGTTTATCAAAGGTTGATAAGCCGTAAAAACAAACCAATCAATAATATACATGAGGTGGAACAAATACATTGAATCAATAGCTTCATCTACCGCAAGGAAAGTTGGTTCTCTGTGTCGTGCCAGAAAGATTATCTCGCCTTCCTTCACATCTATAAATCAACCATCCGTCCTTGCATAGAATATGGCTGTCATATATGGTCTGGAGCCGCCGCTGTTCGTCTCAAAGTCCTCGACAAAGTCCAGAGACGAATCTGCAATGCGATTGGTCCTGACTCGTCTACAGTCGATTTTTCACAGACGTGCTGTGGTTTCCCTCTGTCTCTTCTACAAGTATTTTCACAGCAACTGTTCCGACGAGCTACTTTCGCTGGTACCCAGACTGCATGAATTTAAGCGAGCGACTAGGCTGGCATCTCTGTCTCACCCTTTGACTTTCAAGACGATTAAATGTAACCATCTCTTCTACTCAAACAGCTTCTTCTCCAACAATTCCCGTCTGTGGGACTCCCCCTCTTGCTTGCTTCCCCGATAACTATAATCTTCAAATATTCAAGTGTAAAGTGTATGACTCACCCGGGAACACTAAAGCTTATGTATTAAAAATGCTACACATTTATTTGGTACAGACTGGATGGAACTATTTGAACTTTTGGATTTGCAGATAAATATTTATTGTAAATTAAATGAACACTAAAAAAAAAAACTTCCATTTCGTGAAGAATACAGTCACAGACTCGCATTAAAGGCTGCTGCTGCAGTTTCTATAACAGGAACCTTTTTTTCGGAGTGGAGTTGCAAGCTCCACGTCCTACCAGACTGGTTGTCAACTAAAGCTAGAAAGTTCAGTCTACTCTGTTATTTAATCAATAGCCGGAGGGAGAAAAAAATGGTTCCATACATTTTCAAGGGTGTTTATGCGAAGGTGAAAACAGCCGCCTCGGCTGGAATTTGAACTTAACACACTAAAACCAGTTTTTTTTCTTCACCGATAACCTCCATATACAGAATATTGGATTTAAATGCTAGCATATTGGATTATAAAAGCGACAGTACCAAATGTATTTATAACATAACTGATATAAAAGATTTTGCTATTCCCTACGGGTATCTGATATCTGTCTTGCTGACGGTGGGCACTCATAATGTTGTAGACTCCAAAAGAAATTACATCCGTAGTGGAAGCATACTTCCCCAGTCAAAGATCCATTGTTGCAGCCCAAAGGAAATTCCGATAAAATTTATGAAAGCGACAGGCATCATGCCGAAAGGTGATCCTGCCTGCCGTTAAAGACTTCCGTTAGACAGGCAATGTCAACTGTGTTTGAAATGAGAGAGCGAGATCAGGCATTGCTCTATTCATTTTGGTTAGCATTTCAAGGGTGTGATATTCAAATTATAAATAATATGTTGAACTCTTCTTATATTAGTTATGTAATAAGGGCGTTCCAATAACTTGGACGGATTTTAAATGTGAATTAAGTTTAAGCGTCTAATGATTTTTTTCTTTTTCTTTCAGATTTAATAACTTAAGTCTTTGGCAATTTCAACCATGGAAATATTAACAATCAAACAACGTGTCAAAGTTATCGAAGCTTATTACGAAAATGGACGTTCCACCAGAATTTGAATGATAAATTCCCAGGGCGCATCATCTCTCGAAACAGCGAAGTCAATTGGCCACCACGATCGTGCGACTTGACGGCCTTTAGATTTCTTCCTTTGGGGTCATCTCAAAAGTAAGGTCTATGCCAACAACAATTCAACAGATGAAGGATGAGATAAGGCATATTGGTGAGATCGAGGAGCAACTATGCAGTGACGTCATCAAATATTTTGACCATCGAGTGGAGGTGTGCCGCCGAAGCCTTGGCGGACATTTGGGTGATATTATTTTTCACATATAAATGCCACGACTTAAATAACATGTTCCAATAGAGAAATAATTAAATTTTCACCAATAACAAACACTGATTTATTTACTGATGACTTTGATCCGTCTTAATGAAACACCCTTATATATAATCCGTCTTAATGAAACACCCTTTATAGTTGGTACTCTATATCATTTTTATAATCGAAAATAATTGCATTTAAAATTTTCCACATCATTATGGGAAACCCTGTATAATAGACAGGATTTATCTGAAACATTGGGAGTGAGCCTCTGCATCATATATGAACATACATAACGAATAAATAATTCAAGGAGATGAGCATTTTTTGCGGGGGAGGGGGGAGCTAAAAGACTTTACGCGGCTTTAATTTTTAGAACTTCACAAGGACTTGATGACATCCACCAAATGTGTGTTAGTGATATTTTTCGTTAATTTAATCTGTCCGAATTCCCGGCATAAGTTCAGTGTAGTTCCTTTCATCTTTTCCCCTCTTTCTACTATTTAATTGCTTCATTTCGACTAATTAGAAAATATCAAGAGGA
>OZ038490.1:9610223-9677723 GCA_964036315.1 Acanthosepion esculentum | reverse complement strand
GCTCAGGCGCCGGGGATAAACCCTAACCCTCAAAGCGAAAAATACTGCCTGGTGGAGGAGGAGGGCCTGGGATTGGACTTAATTTTTTTTTTGCCGCAAAACCGGATGATGTAGATTAGTTTCAGTGAACATTAAATCCAGCATATCTTCGATTTAACGGACCTCAATAAGAGTATACTCCGACTACTGGGGGCGCCTCGATGTGGTGTAATGGTTAGCAAGCGTATCTCGCTAGATCCATTATGATTGAGTAGCGAGTTCGATCCTCACTGAGTGTTCAATATATCCGTCCTAGTGCCATATCTAAGCTACACTTAGTAAATCGCTATTCTCCGATCATTTATGAATATCTATGCCGATGATAGAACGGTGCACCTCCTAAAGTCTAGATGATCAGAGCCTCATCTCACCTCTGTCCGAGATTTAACAGCTCAGCGGGGGGGGGGAGGAACTAGCTGGCCACATTCAAAGCTTCAATAATCAAACTGGTGACGTTCCATCATTACTGAGCAGACCCGGAATTTTCACCTATCGCTATGAATGGGAGTTGTCTCAAAGAGGGCTCTCTGCCTTGAGTTTCTCTTGGGACTTAAGGCTAACCCAGGTCTCAAGAGGAAATCGAACATACAAACCATCGCTGAAGATGCTAGAAAAATGGTCGCTTTCCTGTACCGCTCCAGTTAGCATCCAACTCCTGCCATCCTCTAATTTTATAGGACGAAAATGGACACGATTTACATTATTCGGACTATTGTCCTCATCTTTGTCGCCATATTTATTACAACGTTTCGGCCGTTGTACGCTCCGGCCTTCGTCAGGTGGTTGGACTTTTTATTTCGCTCACTGGGGTAGACTGTTCTAGTTCCCAGTGTCATGTTTTAATGGATGTCAGTTATCAGTTATCTCCTGTTAATTCCCCTCTTCAAGTTCTCCACTGCCTTAACCGGGTATTGAACTCACACTATTTCGGTCCTGTCACTGGATCTAACTAACGCCTTTATCCACTGTGCCATGTGTCCTCATCGTTGCTCACATACTCGGTCCATGATATCCTTAGCATCCTTCTGTAGAACCATATCTCCTCAAGGACACATGGCACAGTGGATAAAGGCGTTAGTTAGATCCAGTGACAGGACCCAAATAGTGTGATCAGAGTCCTTGCTGTTGGACGTAGTTTATCGTCTTGCCCTGGACGCGGATGTAGTTTATCGTCATACCCAGGATGGATTTCCGAGATAAGGCGTAGTAAATATTTATATTATATACATTGATCGACCTCTTTAATGTTGTTCTTCGTTACACCCTGACCCGGCGTTGTAGCACCTGTTAAGATATCAGCTATGGGAAAATAGTGTTGTCACTTTTATTCACCAAGAAGCTCGATGTAGAAGTGGCAAGCGATAGAATTGAAACTGTTCTGTTGCGGTCGGTAAGGTAAAAAAAAAACAAATAAAACAGGGAATCTAGACTAGTTTTTATGTTTGCTGTTGTAGCAGATCCGATCTGATTGGAGGGATGCAATTACAATACATTTAAATGAAACTGTCTGGAAAGCTATAAAGGAAATCCCTTTCATCTTCCAGAGTGTTATTATAGTTATTTTAAGACTATTTGCTATACTGTTACTATTACAAGGAAAGACGTTGCTTGTAAGCAACGTGGCAGTTCGTTGCAATCTAAAGCCATACCTGAGGCGCTGTGAAGTACTGCTACAACACATCGAGTTTCGGGTACAACGCTTCTGTACCCCCTCCCCCAATCTGTCGGCATAAAAAAAAATCAGACAATAGTGAACACCCAAACTGGGGTAAAAAAAAAAAAAAAAAAAAAAAGTATAGATTTAAAAAAAAGTTAATTACCAGTGACAGATTTTTGTAAAAAGAAAAAATATTCATGCTCTCAAGAAAGAAAAACAAAAACTTTACTCTGAAAGTTTAAAATTATGTAGGAAGTATCTGTAGTTAGAAGTCATAAAATTGTTTTCAAAATATTTAGATTTCGACATTAAATAACCCATAGAGATGTTGATATGCCGCTAACCAAACAACCAACATGAAAGAACCCTTTCATGACATTAATCCATATAATATCTGTTCTTAAAGTAATGAAACTGTATTCCAAAATATAACTTCAATAAAACTACAACATAAAACACACATATCACCACCTCTTGCGGTTATATCCACACAAACAAGTATATGCACAAAAGCTGAGTATCATCTACCATCATACCCATGGACGCGGATGCAGTTTACCGTCATACCCAGGGACGCGGATGCAGTAAACCGTCATACCCGCGGACGCGGATGCAGTTTACCGTCATACCCGCGGACGCGGATGCAGTTTACCGTCATACCCAGGGAGGCGGATGCAGTTTACCGTCATACCCAGGGAGGCGGATGCAGTTTACCGTCATACCCAGGGAGGCGGATGCAGTTTACCGTCATACCCAGGGAGGCGGATGCAGTTTACCGTCATACCCAGGGAGGCGGATGCAGTTTACCGTCATACCCAGGGAGGCGGATGCAGTTTACCGTCATACCCAGGGAGGCGGATGCAGTTTACCGTCATACCCGTGGACGATAGAGAATATGATAAACACTATTAATGAGAGAGAACAATAACGGAACATAAATTAAGACAAAAGATGACGATTGACATCGCATTTAAAATGTTGAAGATCAAAGTCGACTGGAAGGCAAGAAGCCAGTAAAGAGTTCCACGAGTGAGAAGTGCGAGAGAAGAATCTTAGAATACAACTTATGGTAACATCTATTTCAACTATAAAATGATGAGACCTTGCTACCAATCTAGTACTGCGCTTAAATTCATCATGTGTTTATAGTTTAATCCCACCCACCCCTTTTCTTCCAATCCGGAGTTGATGAAATAACTTTTTTTTTAATTTTTTCAGCAAGCAAAATTCCAAATATAGAACGAAAACTAACGCCATTAGTCGAACGGGTATTGACCTCGACTTGTTTAAAGGGCTCCAAAATTTAACAAAAGGGTAGTAAAAGAAAGAGAATTAAAACGACGCATTAGATCTATAAATATACTAGCAGCCATACCCAGCTGGTCTATCAGAAAAAGGGTTCAATTAGAATGGAGCAAAAACAGCATCATGTTTAGATGTAATAGAGTCTATCTTTTTTCAATTACTTTAAAGTACTTTCATTAAAAAAATTTTGAATTTATGCAGTTACTGATATAACATTAGTATTCTGTATTTATTCAATCGAAGTTAGCCGAGGACATGAAGGGGTAAAACAGGCAACATGAAGACCCACTTCAGACGACAATTATTTTGTAGTTTTTGAAATTCAATTTGTCAGTGTGCTACCAGGGATGTAAAAGAGGAGACATTTATAAAGCAATTGTTAAGTTTGATGAAAATTGGTTGAAAGATCAACGAAAAATAAGAAACCAGTAAAAATCGCCATTTTAGCTATTTACGCGGGTTTTCAATATAGAGGTAGACTCAATAATCAAGTTAAATGACTGTTAAACAATCAACTTATTGAGGGAGGTTTTAGTTTCAAATTTTTTGTTGAAATCGATTTTTTGCTTTTCGCGGTTTTTCGCTAAACGCAGTTGCGTATAAATGAAAAAGAGGTATCGTTGGGCTCGTCATGATGTAAGTAACCGACATACCGAGTTTGAACGAAATCGGAAGAAAAAAGTTGAATTTATCGATTTTTGATCGTCTTTATCGATTATTGATTTTTTTAAAAATATCGATATACAATGTATGTGCCGTTTGGTCAAAATCGATTGGATGAATCTCGAGTGAAAAAGTAACAGATAGACATACTGTTATATATTTAAATTCCACGGTTGAGAACTTTGGAGGTTTACACTCTAGTTCGGACGAAAGAAAAGGTCTCGTAAAATTAGAGAATTACTCTCGGTAACAAACATAAAAGGTGCCTTCCAAAAGCTAAGTATTAAGAAATAGAAAAATTTCATTAGGGGAAAGAAACAGGTACTGTACTTTTATGTAATATCAACCCTTCTATATGGCAGTGAGTGCTGGACAATCTCCTCGCAGATGAAGAAACTTGAGATAACAGAATTTTGGTTCTACAGGAGAATAACAGACTGAATATACGAGCAATGGCGAAAGTTTGAGGTAGAGAAACAAAAAGGACACTTATGCTTAACATCAGAAGAGCAAATTGAATTTTCTAGGGCACATATAGAGGAAAGACGGCTTAGAAAATTTGACACCCACACGCGATATTGAAGAAAAGGAAAGTAAATAACCCAGCTAACGAGCTTATGTTATGGTTGGCAGAACAGGGATTAGGAGAGATATCAGAAAGGCAAAACTTTACTAAGGGCTACAAAGGACAGGAAGTTGTGGAGAGTTATGATTATCTATGTCCTGAAGGGACACCGCACATAGAACAACAAGTGGTAGAAAAGAGATGAAAAGACACACGGGTTAATAATGAAAACAAAAAAGAATATAGTGTAAAATACTCGCGGAAACGGGTTAAACCAGGAAGAGCTTCAGGTGTGAAATATTGTAAGTAGGTTGGTTATTTTGTTTTACGGTATATCAACCTCAGTGGGTCATTTAATGCAGACACTGTTTTGGAATGGTATTTAGCATCGTTTGGTAGAATATACACACACACATATATATATATATATATATATATATATATATATATATATATATATATAAAACACTCTTTAAATGTCGTTCATTTTAACAAAAAGTTAAAATTCGGACAGAACTTATGGGATGACATTATATATATATATATATATATATATATATATATATATATATATATATATATATATATATATATATAATGTCATCCCATAAGTTCTGTCCGAATTTTAACTTTTTGTTAAAATGAACGACATTTAAAGAGTGTTTTATAATGTCTAATGGAGCTGAACATTATTTTTATGTTTAGATGCATTTAAACTGATCTAATTTTAAATTTTGTTTGATTAAAACCCTGCTAACATGGAAGTACCCAAGAATCATTTGAAGCACATAATGCTTTATGAGTTCAAGAAAGGAAACTCAGCAACCGAAGCGGCTAGAAACATTCACTCAGTTTATGGAGAGGAATGTGTGAATGAAAGAACTTGCAGAAGATGGTTTGCAAAATTCAGAGGTGGAGATTTCACCCTTGAAGATAAAGAGCGAACCGGACGTCCAGTTGAGTTTAATGAAAAGCTTCTTGAAGCAGCCCTTGAAGAAAATCTTGCTTTATCAGTTGAGGAATTGGCAGTGGTTCTCAGTTCAAACCATACAACTGTTCATCGTCATCTTCAACAACTTGGAAAAGTTCCTAAACTTGGAAAATGGGTGCCTCATGAATTGTCTGAAAACAACCTCAAATCCCGAGTTGACATCTGCTCTTCTTTCCATTCTCGCCAACTTGTTTCACCTTTTTTGGATAGACTTGTGACAAAAAATGGATCTTTTTTCGAATGTTAAGCGCCGTAGACAGTGGCTTGTTAAAGGGGAAAGACCCCAGCCACAGCCGAGAAGGGAACTTCATGGGCAAAAGGTACTTCTTTCAATCTGGTGGGATTGCCAAGGAATAATCCACTTTGAATTCTTACCACCTAATGCAACAATTAATGCTCAAATATACTGTCAGCAATTAGAGCATTTGAACCAAGCTTTGAGGAAAAAAAGACCTGCTCTAGTGAATCGAAAACGGGTGATGTTTCATCAGGACAACGCGCGATCCCACACAGCAAGAATCACGTCACAAAAGAGCGAAGAACTTGGTTGGGAGAAAATTCCTCATCCACCTTATTCTCCGGACCTTGCTCCTTCAGACTACCATTTGTTTCGTAGCTTACAGAATCATTTGGAAGAAACAGCTTTTGTAACACAGGAAGAGGTTAAAACTGACATTTGTGAGTTCTTCGAATCAAAGCCAAAAGAATTTTACAGTAATGGAATTAGTAAGCTTGTTAATAGATGGAAGGAAGTCATAGATAATCAGGGAAAATACATTGTTGATTGAATCTGTAATTAAATGTAACATTTGGTCATTTGTTTTCTTTATTCAAAATTCGGACAGAACTTATGGGATGACCTTATATATATATATATATATATATATATATATATATATATATATGTGTGTGTGTGTGTGTGTGTAGCAATTTTTCATTAATGCATGTTTCATTAAATAATATAGACAAGTTTTGTCTGTTTATTTTAAGTAAGTTCCTTTCATATTGTCTGATAAGCTTATTATCAAAAGACGAAAGGAAAACAACATTGATACATGTTTAAATCCAATCTAAGCTTTCGGCTTACATAAGCCATTATCAAAGATGACAGTTTCAATAAATCAAACAACACACAGACGAAACCACAATGATAGTCCACCCTTGCTGCTTGAATAAGCTCAAAGTAACGACAAACTCGTATATACGAGACACAAGAGTGAAAAACGAGAAATATTAAGTATGGGAAGCCGTTGGTATAAACCAATGGCTTCTGTTATAAATTATAGGCTTTTAAGAATATTTGTGGAGATTTTATAGTTTATTTTGTTCAGGTTAGGTTTCAACTGTTTTATGTATATAGCTCCAAGAATTTAAAAAAAAATTTTTTATTTTCATGTTTAAGTATAGTTTTGTTAACAAGGATTTTCCGGAATTGAGTACGCAGGCAGGCATGCTTTGAATGTCTAAAAATATTAGAGTTATCATTTAAATGTAGAGTTAAGCGCCGTGAAAGCGTGTTTGTGGTGTGTCTATATATTACATGAATCATTCATACAAAAAACAGATTAGTGAAGTTAATGATATAAATGGCGAAAATACATCTTCGCAAACAAATTTATTAAAATTACATTAACCCACGAACATCAAGATGAATGTTATGATCCCTGTTTTTAATAAATTCGAGCTGTATAAGGTCTCTTTTTGCTAGTACTTTCATCTATTCATACAGACATCATCAGGCATAGAAATTGATTTGTTTTCTTAGTACATCCAGGTAATAACGGGACGAAATATTAGATGTAAATCGAAATATGTTTTTTTTAGAAATGTGTTATTGTTAACGGCAAGAAATTTTAGAGCGTGCGGTCGCAACGCTAAGGTTGAATTGGACTGCACCATATATTTGATATATATATATATATATATATATATATATATATATATATATATATATATATATGCAGTACTATTCAGCAACTCATATTTTTAGTACATTCCAATTGCTTTTATAAAATCTTTTATATCCTAGATGGCGTTATTTCCATGAAGAGTTTCTTCAAATTACTTGTTTGGTAATATTGTTGCCGCACATGATTCAAGTTTGTACATTCAAGCAGTATATGTCTAACTGAATCTTTTTTTGCATGTCGTTCATATCGGGGATTATGTGCCCTCCAGTAAATGATAGTGGGTGATGTAGGTGTGGCCTATGTGAAGGCGGGTCAATTGTAAGTAGAAATCGCAACAAAAAAAAAAAAAAAAAAAAAAAAAATGGTAATTTTCTAAGCGTAGCTTAGATGTAGTACAAGTGTGAGGATCCCAGTCAGGATGGAACTCACCACTCGTAATTGATTTAGCGAGACAAGCTTGCTAACCATCACGCCACGTCGAGGTGCTCGTCGCAAAGAAGAGGGTATTGATAAAGTAACAAGTGATTACAATAAACCATGTCAAGTAGGGATTTGCTAAGTGAAGCTTAGATGCGACACAAGGCAGAAAGTTTGGAGCAACCGGTGAGAATCGAACTCATTTAAACCTAAATGATTTAACGCGACATACTTGTGAATGGCTAATGACAAGAAGGAATCAAGTCAGGAAGGTTTTATAAAAAATAGATTAACGCCGGATTTCTCAATGCAAAATAAATTTTAACTACATCAAGAATCTACCCACCCTACCTCATACATTAATTGTAAATTATGCAGGTAAGTTTTAAAATATATATATATATATATATATATATATATATATATATCATTTATTTAAATATTATAACAAATATGTTCTAAAATCACTACAAAAATAGCCATTTTGTTTCAACACTTCTGGTGTCTTATCAAGTGATGATGTTGAATGTAGAATAAAGGGTTTTAAAAACCATTTATTCTACATTCAACATCACTTGATAAGACACCAGAAGTGTTGAAACAAAATGGCTATTTTTGTAGTGATTTTAGAACATATTTATGTTATAATATTTAAATAAATGATTATATCTGCTCTACTCTGTATTGAGCACTCTTTAAAGAATAATAATTGTTGGTTATTGGAATTTACTCCGTATATACCAATCCCACACTTGTGTGTGTGTGTGTGTGTGTGTATATATATATATATATATATATATATATATTAGGTGGGAGCGTGAAAACTAAATATACAGAATTTTTAGTCCATCCCCACATGAACTGTAAATATAGGGAACGTATTTTTAGATAGAGAGTATCTGTTTTGGTGATTTTTTTTTTTATCGATTCGTATTCGCCGATATTACCCCCCACCCCCCACCCCGGTGAATATGTAGATTGCAACAATGTAGAACAATAACAATGTCGATTACTCGTCCTAGACATAATTTACATTACAATGATTCATTTTTAAACCTCCAGTCAGTTATGGTGACTTTCTAAGCGCTGCTTAGATGTGGCACAAGTATGGAACACCCAGTGAGGACCGAAATCACTATTCAGTCGTAATTGTTCTGACGAGACAAGCTTGCTAACCATTACACCGCCTCGAGGTGCCCCAGTGATTTTCCAAGCGTAGCTTAGATGTGGCACAAGGTCTAAATAACGGATGGGGCACCCACTGAGGATCGAACTCACTACTCAGTCGTAATTGATCTAGCGAAACAAGCTTGCTAATCATTACATCACGTCGAAGTGCTCAACAATTTTTAAGAGTAGCGTAGACGTGGCACAAGGCCAAAAGTTTGGAGCACCCAGTGACGATCGTACTCCCTACTCAGTCTTAATTGTTCTACCGAGACAAGCTTGTTAACCATTACACCATATATGTGCCATATACGTGATACACGCTTTGGTGATCATGTATCTTTCGATACATGATTGACGAGGTAGATTTTTTTCCCGCAGTAGGTTGCCATTTCTTTCTGCGGTAGACCAGTTGCCATCCAATAGATGAATAGAACCTATAGCTTTTGTAGAAGAAGATTCATACCTTTCCCATTAGCACGTAAGTGAATGTAATGGATTCGACTGGAATTCGAACTCGGCTCGCCGATTCCTCAATCCGAGCCGCTATTCATTATTCCACCGTGCCTCCTTTTAAACCTTACTTTCTGTATTTTATCTTCTTTCTTGACTTTTTGTAGGGATAATGGATTATGTTCCTTTGACAACTTGTAGTTGGAAATCTTCCTATTTCCTTAAAATGGCTTCTTTTGCTGTTAGTCTTAAAAATAATCTTTTTATTATTCGACTGTATATTTGCAATTTTCTTCTTTAAATAAATTCAGTCAATTGAAAAAAGTCATAAGTAACCAAAACAGAAACATGTGAATAGAATATAGTACTGTTGTAGTGTATTTGATGTATCTTTTTTGATAAGCAAATTTATCCGGGGTGGGAAGTGTTATAGCGCCTCATATTCTACTGCAGTTTAGTTAAAGCCAGAAAATATTTTAGATTTTAAGAATTTAGGGGAGAAAGGAGATAATTAGTAAGTATCATTAAAAAAAATTAACTTATAGCTGGGGGGAGAAGAGATGGATTCACACCTAATCAGAATTTGATAAACAAGAAATTATGTGAAATTATATTGCACTCAATAAATAAACTGATCCCTCACGTTGCGATCATGATAGTTTCATTGTAGTCGAGAGATTGTAAACAAATCTAAAAATTATGTCTGTGTAGCTAATCTGTCGGGATTTCATGTCCAATTGTTTGGAGAAAGGAAAGGTAGAAAAACTTATATAATGTTAACTATCAGCATTGGAAGCGAAACTCAGCGAAGAAAGGAAGAAATGATAACGAATTGAAGAATTCTCACTTGCTACTGGTGGAGTCTCGCGTTGGCAATCATCTGTGTAAAAAGAATTGCAACAAAAAACGCTATATGTTGCCTACAAGTCATTCTCCTTGTAGAAGTAACGTTGGGGGAAAAAAAGAAAAGCGTTATAAGACTTATTAACAGTTTTGGTAACACGTCCAGTCAGCTTCGAAAGACGGAGCACGGTCGTAACGAAGGAAGGAAAATTACTGCTACCGAGATCTACTTGACCCCCGACTGAGCCAGGTTGTGACATAAGTTCGATTTTTAACGTGGAGACCAGATTGTTTTCATTCGGGCCGCTAGTCTTACTTAGCTTGTCTAAGCTGGTCAAAGTTTGTCTAAGCTGGTCTTAACCGGTCATACCACCGCTACGTAACCGATGTCACGCAACGGTGGAAGGGGGGGGGGATCAAGGAAGAACAGAAGGCCTCCGGCACGGAACAGATACTACATCTGCAGCGTCCATCCCGACGGAAAAAAACCCACTTCTACTCCACCCGCCAGTCGTCTTGAAGAATCCGGTAGGAAGCCCACGGGAAATTACTGCTACCACGGCTTTTGACTATTTCTTGCATTTTTTTTTTTTTTTAATATTTCCCTTCGAAGACATATGCAAATGTTGACTCCCCTTCAATCTGATGGTGTAACGAATCCATTTCAATACATTTTTGGTGAAGACGAAATACTGAAAGATATTTTCGTCACAAGATTACAGCTAAATTTCCTCATTTCTCCTCTTCCACTGAGTTTCGCTAAGTGCACAAAGTTTCTACAAATCATTATTTGATTCATTTTCTACAGTATATCAACGCTTTGAAGGTTATTTAAAGCCAGAGAATATTTTAGATCGTAAAAATTTTCTTTGCATATTTTTTTAAACAATAGTTTAGTGATACAAGTCTTACTAATTAACCCACGACGAGGGAAAAGTGGATTCATACCTTTCACAAGGTAACGTCACGAAGCCAACAAGAATTCGAACTCTGCTCTCCAATTAGCAATTGAAATTACACCATCCACATATCCAAGCCTGCAGCACTTGGTGTTCTCTAGCGGACACTGATCAGACTCGACGGTGTTTCACTTCGGCGATTGTACCGGGGACCGGTGTTTCACCGTGATGCAGCCGTAAGCCTTTGGTAATTGTGCATAAAAGCGCTGGTATAAATGCGGTACTATGGTGAATGGAATTATTAAGACTGATTGATTGCGTCAGTGAATGTGACCAGCTAAGTTAGAAGTTATGATAGAGACGACCAGCATGATCCCACTATTTTGGCCATCTGACACCTGTTCTTAGCAGAATTGATACCTATGGATAAGGTAAGTAAATCACTTTTAAACTTTCCCGAAAAATTATTAAATGTTCATGACTAATAGATTTGCTTTTTGTTAAATAAAATATATATATCGTTAAGCTTCTTTTTTTTTTAATCATTTCACTGCAAGCAAAGCGACAATGACACGAAGACGCAAGGGGCTATTGGATGTGAAAGAATGAGAAATCTTTAGAAAGGGGCGGAAACTCAGTACTAAACAGGAAACAAAGCATCAACCTCAACTCCTGTTCAAGAGAGAAGGGAGGTGTGTGAACCGGACAACAGGCGAACCTATCTGCTCCTAAGAAAAAAAACAGAAATAAATAAATGGTAAATAAAATTTAAGGGGAAACAGAGTTGATGTCGACTTTTAAAAGAACCGGTAACACAATCCGAAACAAGAAACAAATTAATTTTTTGAATATTGTAGGTAGCAGGAAAGGAAGAAATCGGTAAAGAGTTCTACAGGTGCGAAAAAAAGAAAAAAAAGGTAAAAAAACAGAAGTTTTAGAATAGAACATATTGTTGTATCTTGCTTGTTCATCAGTAAAATGGTGAGACCTGGTTGCCAAATTAGTAGCATGCTTAAATTCATGCATTCGAAGCACCAATGAGAAAAAGTCATTAGAACGATTGCCATGAAAATATTTGTAGAAAAAAACAGAGTGAAATCACGTCACAAGAAAGTCAAAGTGTCAGGTAAGAACAGATTACATTACAGACTCTTCTTTGAATTTTGTCAAGAATTCAAAGTTATATTTACAAACTGATCAAGCTATAACGTGTGCAATAAATGCCCCCCCCCCCCCCAAAAAAAGAGAAAATGTTCTTACATACCCTGTGTCCATATGGAAATTCATTTTCTTGGAGTTAGTATAGAGATTGTCTTCGAAGGGCAAAAATACACGCGTAATAAAGAAAAAAAAGAATTCCAAACGACTTCCCTTCGCTGGGGCTGTTCGTGACGCAACCACTCGCATGGGCGTCGAAAAGTTCATTACCAAATGCCAGCAAGCAGGTTAAACGAATGAATGAAGAAATTGAAAATTGGCGCGCAATGATTTATATACTGTCTCGTGACGTCATTGTTTCCAATGGCAACGCCAATTGAAAAACAAGGGAGTTAATCCATATATTTATTTTTGAACGAGACTTGCTGTCGCGGTGAATGTGGCACAAATAGGGTTGTCTAGATTTATTGTATATAAAATACAATTGTGGCACAAGGTCGAAAAGGCGGGAGTGGGGGAAGAGCTGAAGCTGGTCATCACATATTATGTTATACCTAGCTAATCAGATTCACGACCCATTCACTCATTACAATTTGTACATCCACCAAAAGAACTTATCCATCATCATTCAATCCTCCATGTACCACAATACCGCATACTCTGAGGGGACTTACAAAAACACCCCATGACATAAAAACTAACAATTATAAAATTCTATATACAAAAAAATCTGTCGATGATACGTAATGAGGGGGAGATGAGGGGGGTGAACCCCCAAAATATACTAACATATCAAAACAAATACACAAAATAACTGATGTTAGTTGGAGCCGTCAAACTCTCAAAAGAATTCAGATAACCCGCTGTATTCTGCCTTTAGACAAGATCAAGAGGCTCCCTCACTAGGGGAGAGGTAAAGGATAAAATAAATACGGCTATGGGGAAAGAAGAAAGTTGACAAATAGGTTTGTTAACTCTCTCAAGTTGTAATAAAGGGCTTGAAAATTAGTTTTTATATATATATATATATATATATATATATATCTTTGTTCTGTATAACCGCATCGAGCACTATCACGTTTACACCTCATGTATAAATGCGACGATTATTTATTTGCTTGCTCGCGTACGCACACCAGCACACACTTTCTTATATCTGGCCGTCTCATTTATCTACCCTACAACTAATTTATATATATGTACCTACGTATGAAAATAAAATATCGCACTTCGTCCCGCTAACAAAATACTGCTCGATGTATAATAAAAGAGCTATAATTTAAGTTAATACTAAATATACAATTTTTCCCTCGCCAATCACTACTTGACGGTTGCGTTGTGCTACCGATGTGGAAAAACGTATGTTTACTTATATATATATATATATATATATATATATATATATATATATATATGCAAATAAAGACTTGTACCCACAGAAAAAGAAAATAGATTTAAATAAAATGGTCGTCATGAGGAGGGATTGTGGGTGACTTTTTTCCATTTTACACTCTTTTGGTAATTCCCAGAATTTTTTTAATCGTTAATTTATTTATAATTAAAATTTACTTTAATTGTGTTCCAAATTTCCCTCCTCATTCGTTATTTATTAATGCGTTTTCCATTGTTGCTTGCTTTACCAACAATTACCTTTCGAAAAAGCGTTGGCCGAAAGGGTCATAAAGGTTAAATAATGAACTCCATTTTATTTATATATATATATATATATATATATATATATATATATATATATATATATATGCAAATAAAGACTTGTACCCACAGAAAAAGAAATTAGATTTAAATAAAATGGTCGTCATGAGGAGGGATTGTGGGTGACGTTTTTCCATTTTACACTCTTTTGGTAATTCCCAGAATTTTTTAATCGTTAATTTATTTATAATTAAAATTTATTTTAATTGTGTTCCAAATTTCCCTCCTCATTCGTTAAATAATTATTGCGTTTTCGATTGTTTCTTGCTTTACCAACGATTACCTTTCGAAAAAGCGTTGGCCGAAAGGGTCATAAAGGTTAAATAATGACCTCCATTTTATATATATATATATATATATATATATATTAAGGGTTTGATATTCATTAATTAATAATTTTGCTCTGTCTCTGACATAGAGATCTCCTTGGATCTTTATCCTCTTGGAAATTCCATACGGGTTACCATTTTAATATATATATATATATATATATATATATATATATATGCAAATAAAGACTTGTACCCACAGAAAAAGAAAATAGATTTAAATAAAATGGTCGTCATGAGGAGGGATTGTGGGTGACGTTTTTCCATTTTACACTCTTTTGGTAATTCCCAGAATTTTTTTAATCGTCAATTTATTCATAATTAAAATTTATTTTAATTGTGTTCCAAATTTCCCTCCTCATTCGTTATTTATTAATGCCTTTTCGATTTTATATATATATATATATATATATATATATATATATATATATATATATAGTTATACTCGTTTGGAAAACCTTAGGTATTTTGGCTTGTAATTGAACAAACCAATACCCAAGGAAAAATAAGGGATAAAAAAAGAAAGAACTAAGAACATCTAATTGAGGCGAAAACAATCGTTCAGAGTCCAAAGAAAAAAACCTCCAACACGAGTAAAGCTCAATACACTAAGTAGACCAAATCTAACTATGAACCTAAAAAGTCAGGTAAACCGGTATATATATATATATATATATATATATATATATATATTTATGGGATAAAGTGCTCAATATTAGAGATAGGGCGTATGTAAATATAAAAGTGAACATTGAATTGAACACTCAGAGGCGACGGACTGTTTTATGCTATCAGGCCTGGTGATTGCATTTAGCATGAAGCAATCTGTCGCCTCTGACTGTTGACTTCACTGTTCACTTATATATATATATATATATATATATATATATATATATATATATATCTCAGCGAGAAAATTATATATATATATACATTTTTATATACTATAAAAATGTTGGGAAAATTAATGGCAAAGTGGAAAAAAATACGTGTGACGGATTTCGTCCATGACTTAAGCTAGACATTAAAAAACAAAACAAACACAACAAAAATTCAGCGTATCTTTCTCGTGCGCCTGTATAGTTACATCAAGGTAAATACCAATTTATTCTGATGAAATCATAAATGTCGAAACGCGACACACGAAAATATTTTACTCTTTTGTCATTAATCATATATATATATATACTAGCAGTATAACCCGTGTTCGACCGGGTGTTTCATTACTGGGAAGTTTTGCCGTTCAACTGGAGCAGTTTAAGTTTAAAGTCAACCCACCCAAAAATCAATATTAGTAACAACATTTGGGTACAACTGAGACACATCTCCAAAGGGGGGGTGTTTAACAATTTCAACAGGGGCGGCCCTGAAAAGGGCCGTTTTTGCGTTCTCAATCTTGCAAGGAAAGAACCTCTTTCATTGACCGTCATAATAATAATATATGATAATTTTTATTTATAATATAATTTTTTTTTATAATTCTAATCTTTTGCGTTAGATTTCAACTCACTAAATTGATTCTACGCTGTTTCTTTTTTTTTTGTTTCTTTTTTTTAAGAAAGTGTAAAAATCAAATTTTTCGATTTTTCACCTACATGGTTGTAATTTTTTCCAGCCAATTTAGACTCAAAACCGGCACTGAAGAATTATCTATCAAACAAAAAAAAAAATTCATCGAAATCGGATGAAAACTGTGGAAACGCATAAACAACATCTGATCACACACACACACATTTTGAGAATTATAGATATAGATATATATTACTAATTTAATTTCTTCAGATATATAATATAATTAAAAATGGCGTTTTTACCTTCGAAATTCAACAAAGAACAAGGACAAAAAGAGCTAAATAAAGATCTGTTCGTTTCCAATGTTCGTTGACTGTTGGCAACCCTTCTTTGTGTGCCGTATCCCTTCAGGACATAGGCGATCATGGATCTCCACAACTTCCTATCCATTGCAGCTCTTAATAAACTCTGTCTTTCTGTTATTTCTCCTAAGCCCTGTTCCGTCATCCATTTCCTCATGCTCACCTTGTTATACGTTACTTTCCTCTGTCCCTTTTGCCCTCTATCCGCCCTGTGAGTACCAAATTTTCCAAGTCCTTCTTCCTCATTATGTATCCCAGAAACCTCAGCTGTCTCTTCCTGATGGTAAGTATTAATTTCCTTTTTGTTTCCATTTTCTCCAAAACTTCGTCGTTGCTCACATGTTCGATCCGTGATATCCTCAGCATCCTTCTGTAGAGCCACATTTCTGTTGCTTCAAGGTTCCTCTTCATCTTTGAGGAGACCGTCCAGTACTCACTGCCATACAGATGCCGCGTAACAGTTCAGCACTCTTTTCCTTGTTTCTAGCGGCATTTTTCTATTTCTTAGTATTCTGCTTAGCTTTTGGAATACTTCGGATTTCAGTGCCACACTTACTGTAGGCATATCATTACTATAGAACTGATGGTCAGACCTTAAGTTGAGCGAATCAATGAAAGATCACGGTGAACCAAAATTCTTAAAATCCATGGAACAGGTTATATTATTTTTCGGCTTACAAGATGCAATTTTTTTACCTAGAAAATACCCTGAAAAATACGTGGGCGTCTTCCAAGATGAATATAAAGCAACGCCCAGGCTCAAGTAAGCTTGGATGGCCACCTAATTGGCTTGACTGATAGGGATGTAGATTTGTATGTTGAGTCGTTACACTATAATGATAGCTATCTATCTAATTCAGTCTTTTATATGATGTAACCTCAGTACTTAGCTGTTACAAGTATTTCCAAGACTATAAATATTCCTGGAGCCGAGCCACAAACGTAAACATGCTCTTGAAAAGTATGTCATTGCCATACAAACAAAATCAGACGAGTGATTAATGTAAACAATACGTGGTACCAGTAGGTGAGGGACGCATGGTGAATGTGTTATCGTATGAGAGTGACTTTTTCTTTCTTAGAAATTTCTTTCCAATGTTAGGGTGCGTCTTCCAAGCCGGAAAATACGGTTTCTTGTTGAGAGAGTCTATTCGTCTCAGTTAAATTCCGGCTATTCGGTAACAGGCGGGAGAATAGCAAACACAAAAGGAGGGGAGGCAACTCTGACAGGAATCTTGCTCACGTGCAGACACTTCTGCAATTGCATCCAGGCATTATCACCGCTGTAGAAAAAAGAGGGGGAGCATAACGCAAATAAAGGGATGCTACAGAAGTTTTTGCAGAATGTCATAAGAGTTTAGCTCTTTCTTTACACTACTGTCAACTGGTTTAGTAACAAAGAAAGTTTCACCTTCAACGGGTGCCATGCCACAGGAAGAAACGCGAACGCTGAAGAATAGAAGAGAGTTACTCCGGAAAAAAAGGGAAGATTGATTGCTGGAGAAAGAAAAGGAAGAGACATGCGACAAAAATGAGACGGGCGGGGAAGAAAGAGAGAAGCGGGCCAAAATTGAGATGGATGAGGAAGAAAGAGATACGGGGCAAAGGTGAGAGGAATGAGGAAGAAAGAGAGACGTGAAATTGAGGTCTATAGAAAAAATAGTGAGCGGTAAAGAGAGACACGAGACAAACTGAGGGTCAAGGAAGAAATTAAAACGCGGAACAAAAGTGAGAAGGGGAAAGAAAGAGAGACACAGAACAAAAGTGTGAGGGGCGAGCAAGAAAGAGGGAGGCAGGACAAAAGTGTGAGGGGCGAGCAAGAAAGAGGGACGCGGAACAAATGTGTGAGGGGAGAGGAAGAAAGAGAGACGCAGAACAAATGTGTGAGGGGAGAAGAAGAGAGACGCGGAACAAATGTGTGAGGGGGAGGAAGAAAGAGAGAAGCAGAAAAAATGTGTCAGGGGAGAGGAAGAAAGAGTGACTCAGAACAAATGTGGCGGGGGGAGAAAGGGAGACGCGGAACATATATTTGAGGGGAGAGGAAGAATGAGAGACGCGGAACAAGAGTGTGATAAACGAGGAAGAAAGAGAGACAGGAGAACAAATGTGTGAGGGGAGAGGAAGAAAGAGCATCGCGAAACAAATGTTTGAGGGGAGAGGGAGAAAGAGAGGCGCAGAACAATTGTGTGAGGGGAGAGGGAGAAAGAGAGACTCAGAACAAATATGTGAGGGGAGAGGAAGAAAGAGAGACGCGGAACCAATGTGTGATGAGAGAGGAAAGAAAGAGAGACGCGGAACCAATGTGTGATGAGAGAGGAAAGAAAGAGAGACGCGGAACCAATGTGTGATGAGAGAGGAAAGAAAGAGAGACGCGGAACCAATGTGTGATGAGAGAGGAAAGAAAGAGAGACGCGGAACCAATGTGTGATGAGAGAGGAAAGAAAGAGAGACGCGGAACCAATGTGTGATGAGAGAGGAAAGAAAGAGAGACGCGGAACCAATGTGTGATGAGAGAGGAAAGAAAGAGAGACGCGGAACCAATGTGTGATAAACCAGGAAGAAAGAGAAACGCGGAACAAAAGTGAGAGGGCCGAGGAAGAAAGAGAGAAACACGGAGCAAAAGACGGTGTGGAAGCGAGCGAGAGACCCGAAGCCAAGGTGGGCAAAAGGAAGTTAGTGAGGAAGAGCGAAGGTTTGACTGAATGGTTTTGTGGGCAGGAATAAGTCACAAAAAGCGAGCAGAGAAAATTATTTTTAACCCGGTCATCGGGCCCCGTTTTCGCCTTCGTTTTGTTGACTTCACTGATATCAATTATGTAACTGAACAAATCTGTTTTCTTCGAGCAATAATTCTATTTATATATTTTAATCAGATTTTATTAGTACTCAAACCTGGCAAAATTCCACCTGTTATGCAGCCATGCTCTTACAGATTGTATAAATAGTCCGCATCCTTCCTTAGAGGGTAATGCGTGGTGCACACTTGGCTCTCTTCGATTAATGACTGACTTGGCAGAAGATTTTTTATCCTTTCACCCCAAGCAAGGCAATGAAGCCACTAAGACGCAAGCGGTTACCGAGCGTTATAGAATATGAGAAAAAGAAATCATTTTTAAGGAGAGAGAACGATAAAAGAACAAGTATTAAGACAGAAGATAATGATTGCAATTGCATTTAAATTTTTGACGATCAAAATTAACTGGAAAAAAAGAAACGAGAAGAGAGTTCAACAAGCGAAACATGGGAGAGAAGAAACTGTTAGCATAAAACTTACGGTCACATCTGGCCATTTCAACTTTTGAAACTTTGCCACCTATCTTGTAGTCGACTTAAATTCATAAAGTCTAATTACCAAAGAGGAAAGTTCATCAGAACAATTACCATAAAAATATTTATAGAAAAGGCACAGGTAAGCTACGTTAAGGTGGTGAGAAAGTGACTGAAACCGAGATGTCAGGTCGTAACCAATAATATTGCAGATTCTTTGTAATTTAACAAGAATCTCTAAATGCAAAGTAGAAGCATCAGAACAGATATGACAACAATATTCATTGCATCGACCAATAGTAGACTTATAAATGTGTAAGATAGATTAATTGTCTCGCTCGACACAGTGAACCAACTTTCCTATCAGCTAACCTAGCAATGGATTCAAGATAATCTTTCCACATCATGTCAGCGGAAAACGTATGCCTGAATAGTCGTAAGGAATCACTCTCCTGTAGGTTAGCATCAGCCATGCTGATCGATGGCAAAAAGGATTCTCTCAGACGATTAAAAGAGAGCAGTTTTGTTTCGGGGTCATTAAAATCAACAAGCCACTCCTTGCCCCATTTAACAACAGATTTTTTTAGATTAGCTGCCAATTTGACCTTATCAAACCGATCAGACTTACCATTAAAACAGGAGTAAATAGTTGTGTCGTAAGCATAGGTACCGAGTTGAGAACTGATGTCATCAGGAGGGTCGTTCATTCAAGTTAGGATCAATGTAGATCCAAGGAGAGAGCTCTGGGGGACACACGTATTTATGCAAAAATATCTAGAAGAGTGGCCATTCAAGATAACTTTCATTTCGTGGTTTGATCAGAACGAAAAAAGAACATAACATTTCAACGTGTGATGAAGACCAGTATGCCATACCCTGTCAAATGCCTTTGAGGACTTATTGACATACTGATATACGGACAAATTCAAATGAAAACTTTTAGACAGTTTCGAAATTCGAAAGTTAAAAGCAACAGCCCAAGTTTCACTATTCTTATCTAAAGCTTGATAGACTCTTTCAGCAATAATAATACATCAGCAGTTGATCTCGAGAAGCGAAAGCCATATTGCTGGACAATCTTCTCACGCATGAAGAAGGGTCTTGAAACAACAGAAATGTTGTTCTACAGAAGGATGCTGAGAATACCATGGACCGAATATGTGAGCAACGACGACGTTCTTGAGAACATGGAAACAAAAAGGACATTTTTACTTAACATCAGAAAGAGACAGTTGAAATTTCTAGGGCATATGAGGAAAGAGGGCTTGGAAAAATTGATACTAACAGGACAGATTGAAAATACGAGGGACAGAGGATGGCAAAGCATAATCTATCTGGCGAGCTTACATGAATGGATGGCGATGCAAGGTTTGGAAGAGATGGCAGAAAGACAAAATTTGCTGACAGACCTACAGGGGACAAGGAATTATGGAGAGCCATGATCGCCAACATCCTGGAGGGACGTGGCACGTTAGAAGAAAAAGGGTTTTAAAGAAGTGTCTCGAAGAAGGAATTTCTTTACAATAAGAAAGTTCGTTCTCGTGAACTTGTTCTTGGCTGTTATTTTTTGGATTTAATTTTCCTTCTCGCATTCTAAATTCATGTCAAACGTCTTTGTTCGGCCCATCTATTCAGAGAACAGGAAAACAAAGATCTCAGTCTATAACTTGTCTATTTTCTTATAAGGTTAAGAGTGAAATGTTTTTTTCTCTGTCGGCCATATTGGCAGTGTGTTTTTATGGGCTTACTTTCATGCAAGTGTATTTGTAAGGAATTAGAATTGTAAAAAAATCCCGTTTATGATTTTTTTTTACAATTCTAATCGTCGATTTTTAAAACAATAAACATTACCGAGGAGTAAAGATAGTTAAAATAAAAGCGGTGTCATGGGAAAAACCGTCCGGTTTTTGGGGTTTTTTTTTTTTTTTTTGCAAACACAAAATTCCATATTTGTCGCTTCTTTTTTTCATAATTAGGCTACAGATTTACTGACGTATCTATGTATGAGATCCAATATCCACGTCTGAATTAAGTCCATAGATAAGGAAGGAGATTATGTTGAAAAACTAGTATTTGTTGTCTAAAATAAATGCTTTTTCATCATTAAATTAAGGACTTATTGACATACCTATAAACGTACAAATTCAAATGAAAACTTTTAGACAGTTTCGAAATTCGAAAGTTAACATACTTGTAAAATATGGTCGACTAACAACCAAGATAAATTAACCAGATGAATATGGACTGGTGTGAATTATTTCTTCACAAAATAGATATTTTTATATTTTTTTTATTTATTCATAAAAAAGTAGCATATTCTTCGGAATTACTTTTTTTTTCACTATACGATAAAAGCGTTCATTTCCGAATAAACATCTAATACAGCAGATTGCTTAAAATTCGTTACCAACACATTTGCGTGAAATTAAGCCCATAAAAACACACTGACAATATGGCTGACAGAGAAATAAAAACCATTTCACTCTTAACCTTGTCAAGAATAGAGAAGTTACAGACAGATCTTTGTTTTCCTATTCGCTCAATAGATTGCCCGAACAAAGACATTTGATAGATGGCAGTTGTCAAGGGACAGGAGGAAGTCTTTGTCAACTATCTGCAAATCACCAAGTTATGAAGCGACCTGTTATCTGACACTTCACAATGCAGGAAACCCGATTCGTGTTCGATGACTAAGAATAATGGCGAATGAAGACGGTCCGGAGCCAAATAGAGTCGAATTCCGAATCATCAGAGTTTGTTTATTATTAAGACATTTTTCTTCTTTCATTTTTTATTTAAATTTTCCATATTTTCTTAATTTATTGCCATTTCTAGCCAAATTCACTTCGCCGTTCGGAAAGACAGCAAGGCAAAAAGACATTTGCGGTATTAACTCCTTCCCCCCACTTGGACGAGATGTGACACAAGGTCTATTTTTAGGTGGGGATCCGAGCGCATACGCCCGGGACAAGGACAAAAATTGCCCACAGCCCCCGCAACAGTCGGTTGCGCTGGCTTCGGTGCAAGCACCGATTTCTCCATCTGGTGCAATCGGGGGGGGGGGAACGGCCTCGGGCAGCTGTTCCCCGGGGCTGGGCACCTCTCAGTATAATTTTCTCAGTTGCCGCTCTGTCCTTTGAAAGAGAAGCCCATGAGCGTACTCTGTCCAAAGACAGAGACGCAACTGAGAGATGATAAGCTTGCATTAAAAACTCCACCAAGATTTGCATGATACACATTGTTCATGCTTGCGCCTAAATTAAAAACAAGTCTTTCAAACAACATCTGTAACGATAATTTAGAATGCGAGAAGGAAAATTAATTCCAAACAATAACAGCCAAGGACAAGTGCAAGAGAACGAACTTATTATAGAAACACGTGCAAAGTTTAACAAACGTACACAAAAAAAATGTGTCAAAAGGATGTTTTTTTCTCTTGGCATCACTTCTCTTGTATACTCCGGCGGTAATTTTGATGGTTTCAAAAAGCTATTTTTAGAATTTGAATGAAACACAAACATATGAAACTGGATTTATACTTTTATTTCGAGAACTTACAGCAAATATGTTAAAAACTTTATGTTCAGTGGGTAAGCCTGTCTGGACGGATATATCTTAAAAGGAAAAACAGGGAAAGCAATGCATATCAAAGAAAATTTGCCTCTCTTATAGATCGAACCTGGGGACCTGTGGCTTAAACCTGCAAACTGCTAGTCACTATACAATTTTAATTTTTATGTCCACATTCTAAAACCGCGCTTTCTGATACTGAGCAATCTTCTCCCATAAATATAGTAAATTTTAAGATTATATATATATATATATATATATATATATATATATATATATATATATATATATATATATATATATATATATATAAAAAGAAAGAACAGTAAGATATAAAATCCGGTGTTTTTATAGATATTTTTTATTTTTACACAATAGTGCTCAATGTAAATTTACAGAGCATTAATATTATAAATTAACTGATTTAAAATGTGTTTTTTTATATTTTAAATCAATTAATTTATAATATATATATATGCCAAATATTATTAAAAACAAACATTTTGTGTTGATTAAATTTACTGGAACTGCTCTCTCTCTCTATATATATATATATATAAATGAAATAATTCAGACAATTAATTTAATATGTTTTCCGTTTATAACTTGTTTTTATAGATATAAATTATTTAAGTAAATGCTGTTTCTTTTTAATTAAACAGTATTAATTGCATTTTCCGGCCTGAATGATCGAGAGATTTCGTAGAAAATACGTGCTTCTCCGACAGGAATCGAACCTGTAACCCTTAATGGGATTCATCATTTGACCTGGTGTGCGATTAACCATTCACCCATAAAGAAGCGTCTGGTCATCAAAGTTCGAATTTCTGTTTATAAACATACACCTTCAATGATTTTCTCGATCGATAATTTTTTCATTAAGCAGTATTAATTACATTTAGTGGCCTGAATCGTCGAAGCAGTGTCTTTATACCACGCCTTCTACGATTCAGGCCGCTAAATGTAAAAACAGAGCATTTAATTAAATAAATTATATCTATATAAATAACATATAAACAGAAAAAATATTAAAATAATTGTCGGATTTAATCCATTTCATAATATGTTGTCATTGTTTACGTTAACATATTTCGTGATCAGATATTATCGATCGAGAAAAATCGTCGGAGGTGTTTGGTTAGTTCAGACTTTGCTAACCAGACGCTTCTGTGTAGCTGAATGGTTAGCAGCACGTCAGATCGAATGATGGTTCCCATTAAAGGTTATAGGCTCGATTCCTGTCGGAGAAGCACAAATTTTCTACGGATTTTCTCGAACATTCAGGACAGTAAAGGTAATTAATACTGTTTAATTAAAAAAACAGAGCATTTACTTAAATTATATATATAAAAATAACATACAAACGTTATATATATATATATATATATATATATATATATATATATATATATAGATATATACATATATAACGATATATATATATATAGAGAGAGAGAGAGACAGAGAGACAGAGAGACAGAGAGCAGACAAAATGGAAAAATTTATTTGCGACGCGTTCTAACAAATGAAACCCGTCCCAAATAAACTTTTTATTTTGTCTTAAAATGTCCTTGATATATATATATATATATATTATATATATAAAAGGAAGAGGTTATAGTGGTTCCAACGACAGAAAAGTGTGTATATTAAAAAGAAGAGAGAAACCACAAACGTTTCTGGTTGCAATGTGGATTTTTTTTAAAATATTATGCTTTATTTTTCATAATTTTACTACACGTGCTTCTTTTCTCGTTACCGTCTTCAGGTAAAGGGTGGAGATTTCCACATATTATTACAAATAATTAATTTTTTTCTTTATGTTTTTCAATGTTAAATATTCTCGATACGAGACATTCTTTATTTTTGTGTTAGTAATCCGAATGTCTTTCTTGAAATGGCAGTGAAGAGTTCTGCGCGAAGGGCCATAAAGCAGTTAAGGTTGGTTTGAGAAGTGATTAATTAATTGTCGGTATCTTATCTTTTCATACATATATATATATATATATATATATATATATATATATATATATATATATATATATACGGAACAATATTTTCAATTTTCTTTTTTCTCTGACCGAAAATTTCATATGAATCTAAACGTTATCTGAAGCAGCAGAAATGTTGTTCAGCAGAATGATGCTGACAATACCACGGACTGATCATTTGAGCAAGGAGGAGATTTTGAAGAAGATAGAAACAAAAATGGGCATTTACGCTTAGAATCCGAAAGAGACAACTGAAATGTCTAGTGAACATAATGAGGACAGAGGGCTTGGAAAATTTAACGCTCACAAGACGTGTTAATGTCAAGAGCGAATAACCTACTCAACGAGATTGTGTAAATGGTTGACAGAACAGAGATTAGGAGAAATAACAACACAGATATTTGTAAGAGTTACAAAGGGAGAGGAAGTCGTGGAGAAACATGATCTTCCACGTCCTGAAAGGACATGACATATAGAAGAAGGGGGGATGAAGAAGAAGAAGAAGAAATATAACGAATTGAGAGTCATAAAATGATGACATATCGTCCTATACGTTTTATACATTCGGTATAAGGTCTGACTTTTAAAAATGCCATATTTTAACATTTCTTACGAAAGCGGAAATGTCTTTCAGTAATTTTCCTAAATAGTTATGTTGATACAAGAGTACGAACGGTGGTTTGTACGTGGATGAGTGGGTGTAAAATAATTCAATCGACCCCCTGCTGCAGGGATCATTTCTGTGATTAGAGAGAGAGAGAAAAAAAAACAATTATGCAATACATAGGATGTGTAAAGGGTCCTGTAAAAAAGTGAAATGGAAGTTATATCTGCCACTCTGCAACCTAGAAAATTACTGTAATCTAGCAAACGGCCTCTTTTATATCTTGTGATGAAAAGGATAATGTATTAATTAGTAAAGTAAGAAAATTCACACGTAGACAATACGGCTTATAATTAAAAAAAAACGTGCATAAAGAGACGACAACGCTTGACAGAAACTGTTGTAGGGCACGACTAAGTCTTTAAAGAATTATGTCATAACTAAACCTGAAAGTTTTGGCTAATACAAGTCAATCACCGATCGATCCGCCATTTTTGTGAAGCTGGTATCGACAAGGTGAGCAGAGTTTCTTGTGACTCTCAAGCAATAATAATGAAGAAAAAAATAACTTTATGGAAAACGATGTAAGAGTTTAAATGTTTGATCTTCCACCATAACTTCGTTATTTTTAACGCATCTCTAACACACTGTACACATCTCTAACACACAGTACCTGCTTTTTATTTTAGAAATTTGGTAGCCCAGCTTATATATATATATATATATATATATATATATATATATATATATATATATATATATAGTTTAGGAAAAACTAGGTAATCCGTATGGGAAGACCCAATGAGGATAGAATCCAGAGAGCTCAATGTAAATCAGAGCTAATAATTTAAATAAAAACAGATTACTTTAAGGTTCCATATAATAATTTATTTCACCACAGCCCTTCCAAAGGACAGTGGATCATCAGATTTATTTCCAAATGTTGAAATGCATTTAAACATTTGGAAATAAATCTGATGATCCACTGTCCTTTGGAAGGGCTGTGGTGAAATAATTTATTATATGGAACCTTAAAGTAATCTGTTTTTATTTAAATTTAAAATATATATATATATATATATATATATATATATATATATATATATTAAATAACGATATATATATATGTATGAGATAATGAAATATATATGTATGTATGAGATAACGATATATATATATATATATTAAATAGATAAACAGACCATTTACTTAAATATTTGTATCTATAAAAAGAATGTATAAACATAAACACGTCTTAAAATAATTGTCGGACTTTGTCCATTTCATAATGTGTGACGTCATTTGTTTACGCTTTGAGGAGATATGAATGTACGCGAGAGATTCATGGAAGATTGAAGTTTAAAAGCAATAAAATCGACCTTGCTAATCGAACGATCCTCTGTGGCTCAATCGGTTAAGGCACGTCAGGCTATATGACGGTTCCGTATAGGATACAGGTTCGATTCCTGTCGGAGGACGAATATTTTCTATGAATATTTCTCGGACATTCAGGCCGGTAAATGTTATTAATACTGTTTATTATAAAACAGAGCATTTACTTAAATATTTGTATCTATAAAAAGAATGTATAAACATAAAAATGTCTTAAAATAATTGTCGGACTTTGTCCATTTCATAATATATATATGTATGTATGTATGTATGTATGGGATAACTAAATATATATATATATATATATATATATATATATATATATATGGCTTATACGACTAACAACTTTCATATCTTGTTCTTGATAAATAATCATGTATTTTCGACCTTGTCATAAAAAATAATGTACAGGGTTTTTCAGAAACATTTCGTAATCTCATAATTTGACCAATTCTCGTTCAAATGATCTCCATTTTTAACAGCATGTGTTGAAATAACTCAAAAATCTATGCTTACTGTTTTGTTTATTTTTCTTTTCAGGTATAGAAATGCCATTCACTAGGAAAAGAAAAGCCTCGGACACAGTCGAACAAGACTGTACAGCGTCCGTTTGTGAGAGAATTCGCTAAAAATGCACCAACAGCAATGAAGATTTGGACATGGCACAAAAACTTTAAAGACGAAGGCTACCTGTGCGGTGCAAAAGTTTCTGAACGCTCACCAGTATTGGAAGAGATTGTCGAACGGGTTTGGGAAAGGTTTTTGCGAAGCCTTAGGAAGTCCATAAGAAAACCAAGACGTAAAACCTTATTTTGCTCAACAATAAACATTTTTAGATTTATTTGCCTCGGCCAGTGGTTCCCAACCGATTTTGGACTATGCCCAACTTTGGCATTTTTAAAATTCTGGTCCCTTAACCGCCCTGTAATATTTAATTCTTACCTATTCAAAATCTTACTGCAATTCACGCGAAGGAAGCAAACTGAATGCTCACGCGCGCTGATTGGCCAACAAAACATGGGCTCTTCCAGCAATATGTATCACGCCCTATCCTTACGCGCTGATTGGCCGACAAAACATGGGCTCTTCCAGCGACATGCATCACGCCCTATCCTTACGCGCTGATTGGCCGACAAAACATGGGCTCTTCCAGCAATATGCATCACTCTCTATCCTTACGTGGTGATTGGCCGACAAAACATGGGCTCCTTCAACAACATGCATCATGCCCTATCCTTACGCGCTGATTGGCCGACAAAACATGGGCTCTTCCGGCGACATGCATCACACCCTCTCCTTTGTTAACAGAGATACGCGACGGTGACTGAGACGGGAAATACCCTGTATGCCAATTACACATGTACTTACATACACACAAAATATTTTTATGTATGCATACTGTATATGCATTGTATGAATTAACACGCATTGACATTTAACCCTCTCACTGAGACTCACTAGAAAACAGTTCACTGTTAATAACTCATTCTCGAATCGTCCCCTTATTCTGTTGGTATAGTAAGCCGAAGAGTGCACATCCTACGCATGCCCCACCAAAATATTATCATGTGCCACCGGTGGGGGTATGCGTCCCACGTTGGGAATCATTGGCCTAGACTATGTAGTTACTCAGACAGTTACACCTCAAATGATGTCATTGTTTAAAACACCTTTAAATAAAAACAACGATTAAGATTCGGTTACCTGAAGTAAAAGACATTTGTATGAAAATGCATTTTTCTTATCTGGTTTACTTTGCTTGAATATAACATTAATTTATTTGTCATATTTTTAGAAAAATCGAGTTTTAAAATGGGATCACGTCAAGGATCTAAAGTGGGGATCCAGTTTACAATATAATGTCAAACTGAACCCTGACTGTGCTCGGATTTATTTATTTTTAATGCTACCACTTCAGGGCATAGAAAATGGATGTCATATTCAAACAAAATGAACTACATTTTAAAAAAATGCATTTTTATACAAAAGTCTTTTACTTCAGGTAACTTAATCTTAACTGAAACAATTCCTGAAACATATTGACGTCTCCTGATAGGATTATATTTTAGCCTTATTTCTCTTCCTGCCGTTAAATTGTCTTATTTTGCCAGTTCATTTTCAGAAATTATTATTTGTCTATAACATATATATTTTCACTTGTTAAGTAAATATAAAGAGATAAAAATAAAAAGAGATTATAAAAAATATGAACAAATGCAGCAATATTTAAAATAAACACAAAAACCAATTGTAGTGACGAATGTATCATCCTAACCGTTACTTAAATATATAAGAGGTGATGAAAAGTGGGTTGTATATGACAATGTTCAACGCAAAAGGCAGTGGATTCACATAGACACTTAATTAATTTTTTTTTATATATCATTACTAATTCTTTCTTTGGAGTATCACGTTGATGCTAACAACATTTGTAAAACCCGAAACACTGACAATAAACCAAAATATCGAAAATTAAAGAAATACCAACAACCTCTTATACACATACTTATCGACATATAAACAAGAAAGAAACAGACAATTTTGTCCAGTCGCACGGCTCCCTTTGAACATATAAAATAATCAACAAATTATAAATACGAATAATAATAACAATTTAAATTATTAACATATAAACAAGAAGCAAAGTATTTGTCCAGTCGCACGGCTCCCTTTGGACATAAGCGCGTTAGGAAATTATTCCACCACAAACCTTATTTGGATGTTGACACGTAATTTCTTTATTGTTCCATAATGGATATTTAACACACACACACACATATATATATATATATATATATATATATATATATATATATATACAAATAAATATTCAAGTTTGTTGATACTAACTTTTGAATGACTAAATTTACGAGACGTCGATACCATAATTATCAGGGTTACAAGAAATAACAAGACAGTGTTTAGATCTTTACATCACTAATTATCTTTTCGCCTCCACACAAAGCTCTGTGAAAACAGAAATCGGACACCTCCATAAATGGAACTCGACCAGTCGAAACTTATTTGCTAGATGACGATCGCTCTTACGAATTGAACCAATCGATTCGTAAAGGAAGATCGATCTGAAAAATAAAAACCACCGCAGTTTTTTACTACGTCATGCAGCCATGTATTACATGCTATTTCCACCCTGAATAAGTGAATGAAAGCAAAACTAATAATGATTATACTAAGAGAAAAGTTCTACGGCGAACAAGAGATTTCTTTTGATGCTTAGTGATATAAGAATATATTGTAAGGAAACTGATAGGAAGAAGATGATATTTTTTGTTTTGTTTTTTTTTTGTGTTTTTTTTTTTTGTTTTTTTTGTTTTTTGTTTTTTGTTTTTCTAGTGAATGTCCGATGAAATACATTCCGGGGCGTTAAACCCAGAAAAAACGAAATATATAAAATAAAAATGGAGCGATAATAGAAGAAAAATATGAACAAAAGTTTACAACAACAAAAAAAGAAAAGTAAAGAAAGGGAATGAGAAAGAAGGGTGAAGAGAAAGAAAGAACGATAAAGAGAGAAAGAAAAAAGAAAAAGACAAAGAGAGAAAGAAAAAGACAAAGAGAGAAAGAAAAAGACAAAGAGAGAAAGAAAAAAGAAAGAAAAACAAAGAGAGAAAGAAAAAGAAAGAAAGACAAAGAGAGAAAGAAAAAGAAAGAAAGACAAAGAGAGAAAGGAAAAGACAAAGAGAGAAATAAAAAAGAAAGATAAAGAGCGAAAGAAAAAAAACAAAGAGAGAAAGAAAAAAGAAAGAAAGACAAAGAGAGAAAGAAAAAGACAGAAAGACAAAGAGAGAAAGAAAAAAGAAAGAAAGACAAAGAGAGATGGAGATAAAGAAAGACAAAGAGAAAGAAAGATAAAGCGCGCGAGAGAAAGATGAAAGGAAGAAAGATGAAGAGAAAGAAAGATATATAGAGAAAGAAAAATATATATAAAAAAAAAAGATAGAAAGAAAAAAAGAAAGAAAACGAACCTGACCGGCTCCACGACTTGGAAAAGACGTCTTCAATATAGATTTCCTACTAAACTTTCCTGGTTGCATTTAGCTAGAGTTTATATCAATTTCAGGGTCGGTAATGATTTTTTTCTACTACAGTTCCCGAGTGAGGGCGCTTTCCAGCAGAAGTAACTCAACCGGAAAACCGATGAAGATAAAACGACAAAAAGAAACACGTCGTTTGGTGCTTGATTTGATTTTTCTGAGCCGAAAGTTCTTTTATCAATAGGTGTGTTTGCTTTTTAAAATAAAAGCACCAATTTTTAAAAAAGGTGTCAAATATCTTTCAATCTTAATGTTCATTTAAGATTTCTTTAGATTGCAATAGAAAAACGTTTAGCAAAATCTTTTCCTTCCTTCGAAATAACTTCTTTTTTCTTCTTTTTACTCCTAGAGAAGTGAAAAAGAAAGATATCTATACGCAATGAAGTCGGAAGCTTTTAAAACTTTACAATCAGTCTCCGTTATTTGAATGGAACAAGATTTCAAGAAAAAGGACAGAAAATATTCGCAGATCACATGACACGATTTTTCGCCTCTCTCTTGTCTTCGGGTCAAAAAGAATTTGTTAAACAAACGCGGCGGAAGTCTTCACACGGCAGCTAACTTGGAACGATTTATTTGCACGGGGGCGAGGGAGGAGAGAAGGAGGAAGGAGAGCTTGTGGGGAAGGGAGAAAAGATGAGAGTCGGAAGACGGAATCCTTATTAATGAGGGTACAAGGGGCAGAGGAGAAGCAGTTTAAAACGGATTTATTTACCAATACTGATGCATAGGGCTCCGAGTTATTTCCAATTTTGTTACCCGGATGAGAACAGACTAAATATTTACACCACGTGGATATCGGATATTTTATCATCACTGCCAGACGCTCCGGTTCCAAACAAGAATTATGAATGGTGATTATGAAGACCTTAACAACAGGAAGTTAGAACGGTAATTTTTTACTATTACACCAGCCTCCTTTATTAACCTCATGCGCATGCTCAATTCCGCCATTACTTCGCTGTCATTGATAACTTAAAGAGTATAAAATAATAGTCGGGGGTGAGACGGGTGTAATAGTTAAATAATACCGTTAGAATTTATGACAGTTTTTAATTATAGCAAAAAGAACGGACATGATTAAAGGGAAAACAAAAGGGGGAAATCTTTTTAATACGAAAGAAGAAACAACAACAACACTAATGATAAATATGAGCTAACCGGTTATCGCTTCACAGCCATCAAAACTCGATCGGAAAAAGTCTCAGGTTACATTCTGCTAATTTCCTATTTTCCAAAATTACTAGGGGACGCTCTCCAGCATATACATATACTCGGTGATATCTTTTTTTTCTCTCTTTCTTGTTCTTTCTCTCTTTCTTTCTCTCTCTCTCTCTCTTTCTTTCTCTTTCTTTCTCTCTTTTTCTTTCTCTTTCTTTCTCTCTCTTTTTCTTTCTCTCTCTCTTTCCCTCTCTTTTTCCTTACTTGTCCACTAATCCGACAACATATAAAATTTCTAGCGGAAGAACGTGATCCCTTTTACGGGACACGCATGAACACACACGCATGAACACACACGCATGAAGACACACACACACACACACACAAATTTTCCACCATCATTGGTTACACGCATACAGTATTGTCTTTGTCAATTGTGACTTTTGTTGTTAATAAATATTCATTTGTTTGTACATCTATATCGGTTGTTCTTGTTGTTTCTTTACATTTCATTCGGTGGACCGCCATTCCGAGTCTGCCATGTTTGTTTTGGGTATTTCAGGAGACACACATGTTCATCTCACAACGTGTACACTTCGGCCCGCAAAAAAATTATATTCAGTCTTAACAAACATTCCTTTTGTTTGCATAAGGAAGCTTGTCTTGTTTTAATGAAAATAGTTTCAAGTCCTTACTCGAGGAAACGGAAATGTGGCTCTACAGAAGGATACTGAGAATACCATGGACTGAAAATGTGAGCCACAACGAAATTTTAAAGAACATGGAAACAAAAATCAGAAGGAGACAGTTGAAATCTTTAGGGCACATAATGGAAAGTGGGTTTAAACATTTTGAGATGGATAGGGCGGGTTGGAGACAAGAGTGACAGAAGAAAGCAGCCTATAATTTGCCTAATGAGCTTATTGTACAAATGATTGACAGAACAGGGATTAGGATTGATAGGGAAAAGGCAAAAATTACTAAGAGCTACAAAGGACAGGAAATTGTGGAGAGCCATGATCGTAAGTGTCCTGAAGGGACACAGCAAGAAGAAGAAGAGGAAGAAAAAGGTGGAGAAGGAGAAGAGGGAGAAGAAGAAGAAGGAAGCGAAAGAAGGAGAACGAGGAAAAAGAAGGAGGAAGAGGAAAAAAGGAGGAAGAGGAAATAGAAGGAACAAGAAGAAGGAAGATGAAGAAGGAGGAAAAAGAAGAAGGAAGAAAAAGGAGGAGGAAAAGAAGGAAGAAGAGGAAGAAGGAGGAAAAAGAAGGAGGAAGAGGAAGAAGGAGGAAAAAGAAGGAAGAAAACGAAAAAGAAGAGAAAGAAAACAAAAAAGGAGAAGAAGAAGACTAAAAAGAAAAGGAAGAAAAAGGAGAAGAAAAAGAAGAAAAAGGAGAAGAGGAAGAAAAACAAAAACAAAAGTAAGAAGAAGACGAAGAAGAAAAAAGAAGAAGCTGCTGCTGCTATTGTAAATGACTGGCAGAATAGGAATTAGGAGTGATAGGGAAAAGACAAAATTTACTAAGACCTACAAAGTACAAGAAATTGTGGAGAGCCATGATCGTAAGTGCTCTGAAGGGACACAGCAAAGAAAAGGAAGAAGAAGAAAAAAAAAGAAGCTGCTGCTGTTGTTGTTTTGTAAATGACTGGCAGAACAGGAATTATGAGTGATAGGGGAAAAAACAAAAGCCCATCTTTATGAACAGATTTCAACATCGGTCGAGAAGAGTAGTAGAATTAGTAGATTATGACAAATTGACCAATAACTCGTTATGCTTTAGGGACGCTTAAAGAAATTACCAAAAATAATACATTTGGGAAACTGCTGTAGAGAGAGAACTGTCTCTACAGCAGTCGCCCAAATGCATTATAATTATTATAATTAGCAAGCTACTCTCTCGGATGAATTCCCAAGTATTTACCCCCTCACGGTTTTGGAGATGGGCCAGAGTAAAGTAAACTTGGTAAATAAGCATAAGATTATAAACTGTGGGCTTATCCTAGCGTAGTGTTTTGCTGCTCCTGTGCGCGAAATACTAGTACCGGCACGATTAAATTAATTCCGTCAGTTTCCCCCCACGGTACCGTGCTTATTTTGTATGGTACGCTTATTATTTAATTTTGATATGCGGGAGGTGTAGTGGATAATTGAACTGATCCAAAGGGTAACTTGAACATCTATCAGCATTTATTAAGACAAGGTGCAAAAGAAAAACAACAAGAAAGAACTACTAACTGAAAGGAGACAGAAAACATGGTCTTCAGCAAAAGAACAAACATGTAGGGTCGACAGCAAAAGATACAGAAGATATAGCCATCAGCAAAAGAGTCAGAAGATAAGGCCATCAGCAAAAGATCCAGAAGACAGTTATCAGCAAAAGAGGCCGAAGGCATGATCATCAGCAAAAGAGCCAGAAGACATGGTCGTCAGCAAAATTTAGAGAATGCATAGTCGTCAGCAAAATAAACAGAAGACAGGGTCATCAGCAAAAGAGCCTGAAGGCATGGTCGTCAGCAAAAGATATAGAATTGAATGGCGTCAGCAAAAAATGCCGAAGGCATGGTCGTCAAAAAAATAGACAGAAAACATGGTCATCAGCAAAAGACCCAGAAGACATGGTCGCCAGCAAAAGTTATAGACTGCATAGTCGTCAGCAAAATAAACAGAAGACAGGCTCGTCAGCAAAAGAGCCTGAAGGCATGGTCGTCAGCAAAAGATATAGAATGAATGGGCGTCAGCCAATGATGCCGAAGGCATGGTCGTCAACAAAATAGACAGAAGGCATGGTCATCGGAAAAAAGACACAGAAAAGGTGGTCGTCAGCTAAAGTTAAAGAAGGCATGCTCATCAGCAAAAGAGGCAGAAGATATGGTCATCAGCCAAAGAGATACGATGCATGGTCGTTAGCAAAAGAGACAGTCTAACGTGTGAGCTACATATTGGGGATGCCAAAATCAAACAGATATTGGGAAGTGTCATAACAGTCGATGAAGAACACAATACAGAAATATAAAGGCGTTAAGTAATCGCAAAAGATGCCTTCCAGAAACCAAGCACAGTATTCAGATATATGTAAATATCATTTGAAACAACGAAAAGTGTGCTGAACTGCTATTTATTATCATAGCAGTGAATACTTGACAATTTCTTTTTCATGCTAAGACGTACATATTAAGATGTGGATGTCTCCCGCTGCCATACTTTATGCTTATTGATTTTTATCTCTCTGTCTTTCTTTCTATCTCTCTCGTCTCTCTCCTTTCAATCTCTCTCGTCTCTTTCTTTTTCTTTCTATCTCTCTCGTCTCTCTTTTCTTTTTCTCCCTCGTCTCTCTCTCATCTCAACTATCTATCTCTCGTCTCTCTCGCTTTCTTTCCGTATCTTTCGTCTCTCTGTTTCATCTCTCTCTTTTTCTTTCTATCTCTCCCGTCTCTCTCTCTCTTTATCTCTCGTCTCCCACTCTCTTTCCTTCTGTCGCTGTCGTCTCTCTCTCTCTCGTCTTTCTTTTTCTATCTCTCTCGTCTCTCTCTCTCTCTTTCTCTCTCGTCTCTCACTTTTTCTTTTTCTCTCTCGTCTCTAAATCTCTCGTATCTCTAATCTCTCTCGTCTCTATTTTTCTATCTCTCTCGTCTCTCTCTTTCAACGCCCTCTCTACTCGTTTCCCTCTCTTTCTTTTTCTCGTCTCCCCCTCTCTCTCTCTCTCTCTCTCTCTCTCTCTCTCTCTCTCTCTCGTCTCTTTCTCAGGATTACCATTATGCGTATAGCATGACGCCAACCAAAATTGAAACTATGACCTGTATTAATATGACTTGCTACTGACACGTGGATACGAAAGCCTAGAGAAGTCAGAAAATCGGATTAAAGACAGACGAGCGGCCATTCTGTTTGTATCGACCAACGTATGCCATCTAAAGAGGCAACGAGGAACGCTGAAGTTAAAAATAGCAGTTAATGCATTACGAGTTATCTCCCTTTTGGTTTTCTGAAGCTTGAGCAACAACAGCGATGAGAAAATTATTTCAGGATTAAGCTCCATGATGGAAGCTTGGTATTACATGCTACAAAGTCAGTCACATATACTGTTAGACACTTAGACCAGAGAAGGATAACTGATAACGATTTATTTTTTACGGATTATCAACCCTTTGTCAGTTATTTAAAGCCAGAACATATATTTGATTTTAGGAATAATTATTTTTTGTGAGTAAATATTACATTAACAGTATTGGAGAATAACAGTGATTTTTCCAGATAAAAGCCCTACAAATTAACCTATACACGGGGGAAGAAGTAGATTCATATCTTTCCAAGGGGTATTTGCGCGCAAGTGAATCTAACGAACCTGACTGAAATTCGAACTCGCGTCTCAGATTTCTCATTCCGAGCCGCTATGTATAGCACCACCCTCACAGTCATCTAATTACAAAACAACCTTATTAATTTTTCCTCTCAATGTCATACTTATAAAACCTGTGACGTACAATGTATGTAAGATTCAAAACAAAAGAAAAACAAATATTTTTTAAAATAATGAATTATTCAGTGTTACAGGAGATGAATACGCTTCTTCTCATGTAAGTTTTATCTGACACAAGGCTATAAATTTGGAGCTCCCAACAACGATTGGATTCATGAACAAAAACTTGAAAGAATACTGGCAAATCATAGCTCTACAACAGGCATCTACGAGTGTTCGTAATATTACTTAAACTTCCCCCAAAACATATTACATCTATTAACATAATGTCTAGATAGGCATGTAGTAGTGTAACCGAGGCAATTATTTATGAATTTGGTTTGACCAGGAACACAGTTCCTTAAGGGGCATTTGAACTCATAATGTTTGTTTGTTGTAATTTTGATGTTGCTGGTGCGTTGTTATTTTTGAGGGGAAGGTTTTGATTTTTTCTTTGTAGTAGAAAATTAATTTGATTTTTTTGTTCGGGTAAATTGAGGTAATATATTTCTTTATAATATTTTTAAGTGAAGATTCATCTTGTTTGCAGTTGGCGGGCATTTGTTTTTTGAAGAAAAAAATGTTATTTTTTTACTGGGTGTTTACTATCATTGTTATTTACTTTGGGAAGAAATAGTCTAATTTGGTCGTCTATAATATATACATATATATATATATATATATATATATATATATATATATATATATATATATATATATATGTGTGTGTAATTTGGCAGCAACTTTTCTTTTAATCATATTGTGTTAAATGTTAAAGACAACATCGTCCTGCATATTTTCTTTTGAATTTTCTCATATTTTCTAATGAGACGTTTTATTTGAAAATGATATCGAAATCATTTTCAAATAAAAAGTCTCATTAGAAAATATGAGAAAATTCAAAAGAAAATATGCAGGACGATGTTGTCTTTAACATTCAACACAACATGTTTAAAAGAATATATATATATATATATATATATATATATATATATATATATATATATATATATATATATAGTAGATAAGTTGGTTAATAAAACGAAAGGGTATTGATGTGATCAGTAAGAAAAGAAATTATTATTAACCACATGACAGAAATGAAGCACGGGGATTAAGGTTTCAAATTCGCCTGTGTCCTTCATAAGCGGATGCGAGAAATAAACAGAGAAATGCTGGAGACTCACCAACAGTAGTTCTTGAGGCTGTGGAGAATTCTACTTGTAGATGAAATTATTAGTAAAAATCCGATCTCTGTTTGGTTCCTGTTTGAAACTTTTTGCGACAATTTAAAAATTAGGATTGCTGTTGAGTGGAAGGGGAGTGAGAAATTGAACATAGAGGGAAAATGGTTAAAGGACCTGAGGTGTGGAAGGTATTCGTGCTGAGAGATTTGGGGAATAGGATAAAGTGTGGGAACAGAGGGGGAAAGGCAATAAAAATAAAATGAAAGAGAAAAAAGAGAGAGGAAAGAAATAGCACAAAAAACAGGATAAAGAATTCTTTTGGAAAATCATTTTCAGAAAATAGGGGGTGCGGAAAAAATAAACTGAAAAATAAAAAATTAACAAAATACTAATAATAATGATAATATAAAAAATAGGGTGAAGACATACAACAGATGCGTTGTGTATTGAGATAGGATTAGTGTGTAAAATGGCAATAAAATAAAAGAGAAAAGAAGAGGAAAGGAATATTACAAAAAATGGGGATAAAGAATTTTTTTGGAAGATCATTGTCAGAAAATAGGGGGATTAACTGAAGTAAAAAATAACAAAAAATACTATATATATATGTGTGTGTGTGTGTGTGTGTGTGTGTGTGTGTGTGTGTGTGTGTGTGTGTGTGTGTGTGTGTGAACAATTACAAAAAAACCTTCGTCTACAAAATTCCGGAGTTAAGTTCAAATCTATGCCACACTTTGTAGGAGAAATCATCGTCTGATCCGGCGTATCTTAGACCCCACTCAGGCCACGGAAGTCCATGAGTTGCAGCCGAAAAATTCACCGAAAAATATTTAACGTAATAGCACTTTCCCGTCGTTTTCTATGAAGTCATGTCTTGGCTGCTATTTTAGAATGACAGCGGCAAAAAATCCGTGCAATATTTCATATTGGAGAGCACCTTGCATATCTTACTATGAATCGGCTTGTCCTTCCCTCAGTTAGCACGACCGTTACACCCTACCAATATCTTATAAATAATGAACAATTTTGTTTTGATGACGGGGAAAAGCGGAAAAGATATATCGGAGACGCTACAATGAGTGAGAAAGAAAGAAAGAAAGAAAGAAAGAAAGAAAGAAAGAAAGTTGAATAATGAGAAAGAAAGAAAGCTTATTGGTACTAATGAGAAAGAAAGAATAAAAGACGAATACTTGTTATTAAGAAAGAAAGAAAGAAAGAAAGAAAGAAAGAAAGAAGTATAATATTGGATACTGATTTGGAAAGGAAGAAAGAAAGAAAGAGTATAATATTGGATGCCGATGGGGAGAGGAAGAAAGAATATTGAATAATGAGAAAGAAAGACAAAAGAAAGAAAAATACTTGATGTCGAAAAAGAAAGAAAGAAAGAAAGAATATAAGATAGAATACTGTCCTTTAAGAAAGACAGAAAGAAAAAATGAAGGAATATTGGCTCCCGATGAAGAAAGAAAGAAAGAAAGAAACGTTTAACGTCTCCTGTCAATGCCTCATAAATAATAGACTATTCCGTTTTGATCACGTGGAAAGACTATGTTGTTAAAGTTATTAAGCCCAAATATTTAACGATGCGATAGGGGAACTTCTACGGATATTTTATTGTCGGAGAACTTGCTATGAACTTATTCAATCATTAACATAAGAGTCAAGATTAATCAGAAAATTCAAATAGAAAAACCGTGAAATTTTCACGGGTCTTACTAGTCAAAGTAAATAAGCAAACACATTTCAGGCGAGTACCAAATGACTTTTCAACAGAATATTATTTTGCGATTTAGCCGCAAATACTGGAAGCTGACGCATCGCCTTTTCATTTCGTGTGACTTATTGCCCTATTAATGAAACTAATTATTGTTGTCGGATCACAGTCTGCAGAGTCCTTTTAGGATTAATCTCTGAATTAAGCTATTGTGCAGATAGAAGACAACAGTCCCTGACTTGGACAGATCTTATTCATTAGCTTCATCTGTTTACGGAATCGTCAACGAGGGGAAATCTTAGGAGGCGCCTCCATTTGACACGGAGTAAAAAGAACAAATTACCTGCGTCTTCTCAAGTTAGAGAAAGAAAGGAAATATCGATATTGGCCTCAGCGGACGCTTACAGAATTACACTACATTTATTCCAGAATATATGCTACATTCACACACACGTATATATATATATATAGTCACATATATAAATACACATATATATACATACATATATATGCACATATATACATATATATATAAACACATACATACATAAGCACATATATAGATATGTATGTATATGTAAACACATACATACATATACGCACATATATATACATATATATATATACATCTATACACATATATACATACATATATATACATATATACACACATATATATATACATATATATATACACATATATATATACATCTATACACACATATATATATACATCTATACACATATATACATATATACACACATATATATATACATATATATATACACATATATATATACATCTATACACACATATATATATACATCTATACACATATATACATATATATATGTACATATATATACATCTATACACATATATACATATATATATGTACATATATATACATCTATACACATATATACATATATATATGTACATATATATACATCTATACACATATATACATATATATATACATATATACATACATCTATACACACAGATATATATACATACATCTATACACATATATACATATATATATACATACATACATACATCTATATACATATATATATACATACATCTATACACATATATACATATATATACATCCATCTATATACATATATATATATACATCCATCTATATACATATATATATATACATCCATCTATATACATATATATATATATACATCCATCTATATACATATATATATACATCCATCTATATACATATATATATATACATCCATCTATATACATATATATATATATACATCCATCTATATACATATATATATATATATACATCCATCTATATACATATATATATATATATACATCCATCTATATACATATATATATATATACATCCATCTATATACATATATATATATATACATCCATCTATATACATATATATATATACATCCATCTATATACATATATATATATATACATCCATCTATATACATATATATATATATACATCCATCTATATACATATATATATATACATCCATCTATATACATATATATATATACATCCATCTATATACATATATATATATACATCCATCTATATACATATATATATATACATCCATCTATATACATATATATATATACATCCATCTATATACATATATATATATATACATCCATCTATATACATATATATATATACATCCATCTATATACATATATATATATACATCCATCTATATACATATATATATATACATCCATCTATATACATATATATATATACATCCATCTATATACATATATATATATACATCCATCTATATACATATATATATATACATCCATCTATATACATATATATATATACATCCATCTATATACATATATATATATATACATCCATCTATATACATATATATATATATACATCCATCTATATACATATATATATATACATCCATCTATATACATATATATATATATACATCCATCTATATACATATATATATATACATCCATCTATATACATATATATATATATACATCCATCTATATACATATATATATATATACATCCATCTATATACATATATATATATACATCCATCTATATACATATATATATATACATCCATCTATATACATATATATATATACATCCATCTATATACATATATATATATACATCCATCTATATACATATATATATATACATACATCTATATACATATATATATATATACATACATCTATATACATATATATATATATACATACATCTATATACATATATATATATATACATACATCTATATACATATATATATATATACATACATCTATATACATATATATATATATACATACATCTATATACATATATATATATATACATACATCTATATACATATATATATATATACATACATCTATATACATATATATATATATACATACATCTATATACATATATATATATATACATACATCTATACATATATATATATATACATACATCTATATACATATATATATATATACATACATCTATATACATATATATATATATACATACATCTATATACATATATATATATATACATACATCTATATACATATATATAATATACATACATCTATATACATATATATATATATACATACATCTATATACATATATATATATAATAATACATACATATATATATATATATACATACATCTATATACATATATATATATATATACATACATCTATATACATATATATATATATATACATACATCTATATACATATATATATATATACATACATCTATATACATATATATATATATACATACATATATATGCACATATATACATATATATATAAACACATACATACATAAGCACATATATAGATATGTATGTATATGTAAACACATACATACATATACGCACATATATATACATATATATATATACATCTATACACATATATACATACATATATATACATATATACACACATATATATATACATATATATATACACATATATATATACATCTATACACACATATATATATACATCTATACACATATATACATATATACACACATATATATATACATATATATATACACATATATATATACATCTATACACACATATATATATACATCTATACACATATATACATATATATATGTACATATATATACATCTATACACATATATACATATATATATGTACATATATATACATCTATACACATATATACATATATATATACATATATACATACATCTATACACACAGATATATATACATACATCTATACACATATATACATATATATATACATACATACATACATCTATATACATATATATATACATACATCTATACACATATATACATATATATACATCCATCTATATACATATATATATATATACATCCATCTATATACATATATATATATATACATCCATCTATATACATATATATATATACATCCATCTATATACATATATATATATATACATCCATCTATATACATATATATATATATACATCCATCTATATACATATATATATATATACATCCATCTATATACATATATATATATACATCCATCTATATACATATATATATATACATCCATCTATATACATATATATATATATATACATCCATCTATATACATATATATATATATACATCCATCTATATACATATATATATATATACATCCATCTATATACATATATAATATATACATCCATCTATATACATATATATATATATACATCCATCTATATACATATATATATATATACATACATCTATATACATATATATATATATACATACATCTATATACATATATATATATATACATACATCTATATACATATATATATATATACATACATCTATATACATAATATATATATATACATACATCTATATACATATATATATATATACATACATCTATATACATATATATATATATACATACATCTATATACATATATATATATATACATACATCTATATACATATATATATATATACATACATCTATATACATATATATATATATACATACATCTATATACATATATATATATATACATACATCTATATACATATATATATATATATACATACATACATCTATATACATATATATATATATACATACATCTATATACATATATATATATATATACATACATCTATATACATATATATATATATACATACATCTATATACATATATATATATATACATACATCTATATACATATATATATATACATCTATATACATATATATATATATATACATACATCTATATACATATATATATATACATACATCTATATACATATATATATATATACATACATCTATATACATATATATATATATACATACATCTATATACATATATATATATATACATACATCTATATACATATATATATATATACATACATCTATATACATATATATATATATACATACATCTATATACATATATATATATATACATACATCTATATACATATATATATATATACATACATCTATATACATATTTATATATATACATACATCTATATACATATATATATATATACATACATCTATATACATATATATATATATATACATACATCTATATACATATATATATATATATACATACATCTATATACATATATATATATATATACATACATCTATATACATATATATATATATACATACATCTATATACATATATATATAATACATACATCTATATACATATATATATATATACATACATCTATATACATATATATATATATACATACATCTATATACATATATATATATATATACATACATCTATATACATATATATATATATATACATACATCTATATACATATATATATATATACATACATCTATATACATATATATATATATACATACATCTATATACATATATATATATATACATCCATCTATATACATATATATATACATCCATCTATATACATATATATATACATCCATCTATATACATATATATATACATCCATCTATATACATATATATATACATCCATCTATATACATATATACATCCATCTATATACATATATATATATACATCCATCTATATACATATATACATCCATCTATATACATATATATATATATACATCCATCTATATACATATATACATACATCTATATACATATATATATATATACATACATCTATATACATATATATATATATACATACATCTATATACATATATATATATATACATACATCTATATACATATATATATATATACATACATCTATATACATATATATATATAACATACATCTATATACATATATATATATATACATACATCTATATACATATATATATATATACATACATCTATATACATATATATATATATACATACATCTATATACATATATATATATATACATACATCTATATACATATATATATATATACATACATCTATATACATATATATATATATACATACATCTATATACATATATATATATATATACATACATCTATATACATATATATATATATATACATACATCTATATACATATATATATATATATACATACATCTATATACATATATATATATATACATACATCTATATACATATATATATATATATACATACATCTATATACATATATATATATATATACATACATCTATATACATATATATATATATATACATACATCTATATACATATATATATATATATACATACATCTATATACATATATATATATATATACATACATCTATATACATATATATATATATACATACATCTATATACATATATATATATATACATACATCTATATACATATATATATATACATCCATCTATATACATATATATATACATCCATCTATATACATATATATATACATCCATCTATATACATATATATATACATCCATCTATATACATATATACATCCATCTATATACATATATATATATACATCCATCTATATACATATATACATCCATCTATATACATATATATATATATACATCCATCTATATACATATATATATATACATCCATCTATATACATATATATATATATACATCCATCTATATACATATATATATATATACATCCATCTATATACATATATATATATACATCCATCTATATACATATATATATATATACATACATCTATATACATATATATATATATACATACATCTATATACATATATATATATATACATACATCTATATATATATATATATACATACATCTATATACATATATATATATATACATACATCTATATACATATATATATATACATACATCTATATACATATATATATATATACATACATCTATATACATATATATATATATACATACATCTATATACATATATATATATATACATACATCTATATACATATATATATATATACATACATCTATATACATATATATATATATACATACATCTATATACATATATATATATATACATACATCTATATACATATATATATATATACATACATCTATATACATATATATATATATACATACATCTATATACATATATATATATATACATACATCTATATACATATATATATATATACATACATCTATATACATATATATATATATACATACATCTATATACATATATATATATATACATACATCTATATACATATATATATATATATACATACATCTATATACATATATATATATATACATACATCTATATACATATATATATATATACATACATCTATATACATATATATATATATACATACATCTATATACATATATATATATATACATACATCTATATACATATATATATATATATATATACATCTATATACATATATATATATACATCTATATACATATATATATATACATCTATATACATATATATATATACATCTATATACATATATATATATACATCTATATACATATATATATATACATCTATATACATATATATATATACATCTATATACATATATATATATATATACATCTATATACATATATATATATACATCTATACACATATATATACATCTATACACATATATATACATCTATACACATATATACATATATACATCTATACACATATATACATATATATACGTGCATCCATAAACATATATACATATATATATACATACATCTATACACATATGTACATATATATACATACATCTATACACATATGTACATATATATACATCTATACACATATATACATATATATACATACATCTATGCACATATATACATATATATATATATATATATATACATACATCTATTTTTAGTAAAATGAAGGGTGTCTCATACGCCGTCAAATAAGGTAAGTTATATTCAAGAATGGATTCAAAGAAAGATGGCGATGTAGTGTTTTAGGCTTGTGTTTATATTTTGAACTCAATGAAAATTAAGATCAGTGATGTGACTAATTTGGATACAGCAAATAGGAAGCGAAAATATTATTTTAGGTGAAAAACTGAAATTTTTTTCTTTAATAACAAGGGAAAAATCATATGCTGGGGTTGCTAAGATCTACAATAAGAATGAAGTTTTTATTGCAGAACTTTTATCACAGTAGATTGTTATTAAGTTAAAAAAAAAATGAAAGTTCATGGTTTAAGAAAAGGGAAAAATCAGATGCTGAGGTGTGTGTGTGTGTGTGTGTGTGTGTGTGTGTGTGTGTGTGTGTGTGTGTGTGTGTACGGATATGTATATGCACATATGTAGGATGTCGTGATTATTTCTCCTCTTTATAATTTTTTTGTCTCCTTTACTCTCTCATTATACCTTTTCATTCTTTTCTTTAGAGATAAAGAGACAAACGGACGGAGGGCCTGTAGTGAAGAAAACAAGATCTAGATTTAAAATTCAAATGCTAAGCACTGACTCATTGATTTTGTTAGAAATTAAAAAGACTCGAATTTACAAACTTTGCTTAACACACACGCAAAAGCGAATCCAAAACAAAACTCGTGAAATTTCACACCTTGATGCGAAACGTTTTTCGACCAATAGAAAACTAGGAAACATTTAAAAACAAAATTCAAATAATCTTAATTCTCAGAAACAAAATTGTTTTTTTTTTCTTTTTTTTTTTAAGCTTATCACTCCAAGCAAGGCTGGAAGCCACTAGCATGCAAGTTACAGAACGTTTGGAGGAAGAGCAGCTAAGAGTGGTAAAGGAGAGGATGTGGAGAAAGATAGTGGATCGATCAAGGCAAGGGGGTTACAGAAGATTTGGAGCGAGAGCAGATAGGAATGAAAGGTGAAAGGATGTGGAGAAGGGAAGTGGATAGATCAAGGCAACTGGAGATGTCGATTGACATTACACTTAAATAGTTGGAGATTATATTTGTCAGGGAAACAGGAATAGGGAAGGGAGTTCCACAGGCGAGATATGCGAGACATGAAGCTATTGGAGTAGAAGAGACGTCTACATCTAACAGTTTCAACGGTGAAGGGGTGGGAACGGGATGCCAGTCTCGTAGGACGTTTAAATTCATGAGGCCTAGGAACCAGCGAAAGCAGCTCATCGGAGCAATTACCGTGAAAGTATTTGTAAAAAAGACAGAGCGAGGCTACGTCGCGTCTGTGAGAGAGCGACTGCAGACGAGATGACAGATGAGGGCCAATTACATTGCATATCCGTCTCTGGATCTTATCAAGAACCCTGAGGCAAACAGCAGGGGCTCCAGACCATATATGGCAGCAATACTCCATGCAAGGGCGAATGGTTGATTTATAGATTTGGAGGATCGATTCCGGGGAGAAAAATTTCCTGGCTCGGCACAGGGAGCCAACTTTCGCGGACCTTTTCGCGAGCCGACGCGAAGTTTGTTCCCCGTCCAATGGAAAGGCTCGAATCATACCCGGGAGTGAATTCCCTAATGACTTTTTCAAGCACCACAAACAAAATAAAAGACGGGCAAGTTCGCCTGTCACCAGAGAGAAAAGAAGACGGGCGTATTAACACGTCCCTTAACAAACGTCAAGCGATCGTTATTGTTATCTCTACCATTCTCCCTCACCTCGTTTATACTTGATAAACGAAAGGAACATTTTAAGACTGAGCGATTACTTCAAAGACATTCCTACCTTTCGATAACGCTCATACATACATACATACATACATACATACATACATACACACACACGTTCCTGCCTCCGTACACATAAACTCATTCTTGCAAGGACTACTATGAACATTTTGACGACCTTGTATCAACCAAAATACATTAATTTTATTTGTAAAGACCCAAATTGATTTATGTATATAAATTTGTTGTTTCACTTTACAATTTGATTTTCTTGTTTTATACTCCTCTTATGGTGGGCTATCTAACTAACAAGGCAAAATCAAACTAATCTGTTTCAACACATACACTTCACTATAACTGATAACCCACTATAAGCCATAGAGTGTTGTTTAACATGTCGTTGCCAATAGATTTTTTACTGTGTTTTTTAATACTGTGGCTTTGGGGCTATTCTAAAGCAAGCTTAGAAAATAATAGTACTATACCCCTTCAAAATGCGGGCTATCACGACTCTCCACAACTTCCTATTCCTTGCAGCTCTTAGTAATGTTTGTCTTTTACCATCCACCCCACTCTTCGTTCTGATACATTCACACAAGCTCGACAAGTAGATAACCAACTGCCCCTTTTGCCATCGGAATGTCCTGTGAGTGCCAAATTTTCCAAGCCTCCTTCTTCAATACGTCTCCAAGAAATTTCTGTTTTTTTATTTTTGATTCTAAGTATACGCCCCCTTTTTGTTTCCATTTTCCTTGAAATTTCTTCGTTATTCACATTTTCAGTCCAGTGTATTCTCAGCATCCTTCTGTAGAACCACATTTCTGCTTTGTATTCTATTCATCAGAATTTGGATTATTGAACTGATTGTCCGTTGGAACTCGCATTTCTTTTGGACAACGCTACAAAGATGGATCTTCCGATATGTCGACACTCTTGCATATTTCTGAAAACTTGTCGATGACGAAATCGTCCAACCTGTTTCAACCAATTGTTCAACCTGTCCAGTGCTAATCAGACTTTAATATTTCTGGTCCTTCCATGTTTGTGCACTTTGAACGCTTCTCTTTCTCATCGTGGATAGGGGTAGGTTAGTGAATGACTGATGGTCTTTTGTCAAGGGTGGCATTGAGTATGGCAGCGTTTTTACAGTTAGTACTTCCAGGGAGGTAAGGTAGTTTACCCAAAGGTTCACTCAATTCTCTCCTACGTCAAATATCGTGACATGTCAGTAAATGAGATATTATGTGCTCAGATATCTCGGAATGGAACAGAGTGCAGCTGAAATAGATCCATGTCTTCTATTAGTGCCAAGAGAAGACAAACAGCTTCAGGCAACATTCGAACTCGACTTTCAAATTCCGTTCCCTTTATTTATAACCGTTACACGGTCTCAAAGAGAAAGAAAGAAAGAAAGAAAAAGAAAGAAAAAGAAATAGAGAGAGAGAAAGAAAGAAAGAGAATGAACTGGAACCCTAATTGAAGGTAAGAGAGAATAAATTGAAACCGTAAGAGAAAGAAAAAGAGAAAGATAGAATGAACTGAAACCGTAAAATAAGAAAGTACTGAAACCGTAAAAATGGAAAGAAAGAAAGGAAGAAAGAAGGAGAGAAAAAAGAAAGGAAGAAAGAAGGAGAGAAAAAAGAAAGGAAGAAAGAAGGAGAGAAAAAAGAAAGGAAGAAAGAAGGAGAAAAGAAAGAAGGAAATTTGGGAACGCAAATAATAATGAAATAAGAAAACTAGGGGAAAACTGCAATGAAGAAATAAAGAAAATATGTATGTGTTTCTTAGTTAACGTTTCATCGCTCCACCAATACGTGTGTGTGTGTGCGTGTGTGTCCGAGCGCCGGTGCAAATTTATTACTATGACTTCCATTCTTTCCTATAATTGCAGTGTTTCGTATGCAGTCCAAGGATAACATGCTTAAAAGCAATAAACATTCAGATTGGCGGGAAAACAATGGTCGACGGCGGCCATTTTGAATCCATCCCCGCAGTAGGATTGTTTTTGTCCACTAATCTCACTCCGGCCAGCTATTTAGGTCAATTTTATAGCCGTCCATGGACCCTTAGCCGTCGTCTCTGTGTTTGCCAACTCGGAATCGCAGAAGCAGCATGTGGGATATTAGCATTGCAAATGCTGCACAACAATTCTGTGATTAATTCTCAAAAAGAGCGAATAAAAAAAATGTCTGTTTGCACTTTCAGCAAGATTGAGAAAGATTCGAAAAGATCGCTGTTTAATTGTCGTAGAAAAGAATCACGGATCAAATTAAGGTCAAGTGAAAATAGATATTCAGATTTAATATTTAACACGTTTACTATCGTAAGATGCATATGAGTTTCTTTTGATAAGTATTACCTCTCATACATTTGAATGTCCATGAACACTTGAATCTTAGCCTCTTCGAGTCATGACGCAATCGTCATCCATCATTCTTATCTTGATACGATTCACTTCCTACCATTCTTTCACTCAGATAATCTGCCATAGCTATGTACTCCTAAAGTGATACTTGAGCCTCGTTTTAGATGAATATTAGTATATAAAAAAAATACTACTATAGCGATTTAATAAGCGTAGCTTAGATGTGACACAAGGCCGAAAAATGGCACAAGGCCGAAAGTATGAAGCACCCAATGAGGATCGAACTCGTTTCTTCTTTTTTTGTGTCGTGTCTCCTCAGGACGTAGGCGATCATGGCTATCCACAACTTTCTTGTAGCTCTTAAAAAAATTTTGTATTTCTGTTATTTCTCCTCAGCCCTGTTCCGCCATTCATTTACTCAGGTATGTTATGCATTATTCTCCTTTGTCCGTTTCGCCTTCAATCTGTCCTGTGGGTATCAGATTTTCCAAGGCCTCTTTCCTCATTATATACCTCGGAAACCTCAACTGTTTCTTCCTGATGTTAAGTATTGGTTTCCCTTTGGCATTACTCAGTCGTAATTAATCTAACGAGACAAGATGGTTGACGATTACACAACGAATATGCGTCTATGATAGAATGGAAAAAAAAACTACCAAAGACGCACATTAGCATAATTCTTTATCCATATAAATTAGGCGCTTGGGCACTTCGATCTGTTGGCAAGGTCGAATTTACTGCTTTTAAACTTCAATCATCCATGAATCTTTCACGTACATTCATATCTGCTCATGGCGTATCAAATGTAAACAAATGACATCCCACATTATGAAATGGACAAAGTCCGACAATTATTTTAAGACATGTTTATGTTTAACATTCTTTTTATAGATACAAATATTTAAGTAAATGCTCTGTTTATAATAAACAGTATTAATCAACATTTACCGGCCTGAATGTCCGAGAAATTTTCATAGAAAATATTCGTCCTCTGAGCCTGTATCCTATACGGAACCGTCGTATAGCCTGACGTGCCTTTTAACCGATTCGGCCACAGAGGATCGTTCGATTGGCAAGGTCGAATTTACTGCTTTTAAACTTGCTAACCGAACGATCCTCTGTGGCCGAATCGGTTAAAAGCCACGACAGGCTATATGACGGTTCCGTATAGGATACAGGTTCGATTCCTGTCGAAGGACGAATATTTTCTATGAAAATTTCTGTTATTCAGGCCGGTAAATGTTGTTTAATACTATTTATTATAAACAGAGCATTTACTTAAATATTTGTATCTATAAAAAGAATGTATAAACATAAAAATGTCTTAAAATAATTCCTTATCCATATAAATTAGGCGCTTGGGCACATCGACGTGGTGTAGTGGTTAACAAGCTTGTTCTCGCTAAATCAATTACGACTGATAAGTGAGTTTGTTCCTCACTGGGTTCTCCGTACTTTCGGCCTTGTGCCTCATCTAAGCTACACTTAGCAATTCTCTATATATCTTATTATATTTAGCGGATATTAGAAGACCTCTCTGTTTTTTAAACAGTATATTTTCGTTTATTGACCTGGATTTTTCGAGAGAGATGTCTTTCGTCAGGACCAGAACCTGCTTCCCCTCTTTATGCACTTTTTTTTTATTAATGACTCGAAAATCCCAAGCCACTAGACGAAAATATACTATTTAAAACATAGACGTCTACTAAAACACGTGCATCCACTAAATACAATGTACATAGTAATAACAAATAATGTCAGTATACGGATAGAAATCCATTAATTTCTTTAAAATTGCATTATATAATTATGCACACGGCCACGATTTTAAAAGAGTGACAAAACTAAGGACGCTTAAGAAAAGAGTCTACTATTGAGGAGGGCGTCTGAGGAAAGGCCTGATCTAATATTGTGTATCATATGTGACCACAGGATGTTGGGCACCTCGATGTGGTGTAAGGGTTAGAAAGCTTGTTTGGCTAGATCAATTACGACTGAGAAGTGAGTTTGATCCTCACTGGGTGCTCCATACATTCGGCCTTGTTTCACATCTAAGCTACTCTTGGAAAATCACTATATGACTGCAGGATGCTTTCCTGCTTTCAGATTTATAACTACTGCAAGGCAACTCAACTTATTTGGCAAATAGAATGTGCAGATATGTAGTGTTTCACATAATAAAAACCTATGCATTGCATGTGATGCAAAGGTTAAAATCATTTCAATAAAATAGTAAGACTAAGAACGCTTAAGAAAAGAGTCTACTATTGAGGGAAGGCCTAATCTAATATTTTGTGTATCGTCTATGGCTACAGGACGCTTGCCTGTTTTCAGATGTGGATAACTACTGCAAGACAACTCAGCTTATTTGGCAAATAGAATGTGCTGAGATATGATGTTTCACGTAATAAAAACCTATGCGTCACAGGTTGCCTTGCAATAGTAATAAATCTGAAAATAAGCATGAGCGTTTGAATAGTACACACGAAAATGCCTTGGACAAGCAAAGGGTTAATTTCTCAAACAGATTAATAAAAATTAACAAAGGGGACACTTTAATCGTTAGGAATGATTAATATATTTTTGTGCAAATATTATAAGAACACAAAAGGCTATTTCTAAAATTGGACATTATTTTCCGAACAACCTAAGTTAAATTCTAAAAGAGATTGATATAAAATTAACAAATAGGGCACTTTAATCATTAGTAATGAGTAATATATTTTTTATGCAACTCTAATAACAATATATTGGAACACAACTAAAATGTTTATTCTAAAATCGAATATTATTTTCTGAACAACTTAATAATGTTTTATGATTGATCCATACACTTTAAATTTTGAAATGTTTAGAATTTACTAATTTCACGTGATGAAATTTTATGATGGCTTAAGAGTAACTGCCATTATTGGCTTCTTTCTAATTCCAGATCATAGTTTCTGTTTTAGAAGCGTTTGTCTTCAGTTCTATTCCGTGGAACATTTGGCAGAGGATTTCATGTTCAAGATGTTATATGTTTTAAGTTAAATTCTAAAATAAGTTGATAATAATTAATAAAGACACTTTGGGAATGAGTAACATATTTTTTGTGCAACTATTATAATATTATATCAGATATTGGACATTATTTTCCGAACAGCCTAATATATGATAATCTCGCTTAATGTCTCTCTCTCTCTCTCTCTCAACCTGTTAATTATCTATCTATCAATCTATCTCAACCTGTTATCTATCAACCTGTTACCCATCTATCTATATTTCTCAATATGTTATCTATCTATATTTCTCAATATGTTATCTATCTATCTCAATATGTTATCTATCTCAATATGTTATCTATCTATCTCAACCTGTTACCTATCTATCTATCTCAACCTTTTATCAATATATCTATCTATCTATCTCAACCTGTTAATTATCTATCTATCTATCTATCTAAGCCTGTCTGTCTAAGCCTGTTCCTTATCTATCTTTTTATGATTTACTAAGAGTAACTGCCATTATTGGCTTCTTTCTAATTCCAGATCATAGTTTCTGTTTTAGAAGCGTTTATCCTCAGTCCTATTCCTTGGAATACTTGGGAGATGATTTCTTGTTCAAGATGTTATATAATGTTTTAAGTTAAATTCTAAAATAGATTGATATAAATTAATAAAGAAGACACTTTAGGAATGAGTAATATATTTTTTGTGCAACTATTATAATAATATATTAGAACGCAAAAGGATTATTCTAAAATTGGACATTATTTTCTGAACAGCTTAATATCGCAGGCGCCATTCTTTGGTTGATGATGCACATGTTTATCGACTTTCTAAAATTTGCTGTCACTGACTATCGTGCTACGCCATTCAGCTTTGAGAGCTTCTTTAATGTCAGTTAATGATCCTCCAAAAATCAAATTAAATTATCCGGTTGCTTCATACGTAGGGTAGGGGCATAACATGCTGATATTTCTCGGAGGCAACGGGGTTTATTGGGTGATACCAATTTCCTCTCCAGGGACAGGCAGCACTTAGTGACATGGTACAAGTAGCAAGGGGGTAATCCCTTACCCTGACCGATAGCTAGAGTTGGATTCAGAGCACGGAGAAAGCAGAAAGGTATCGCCTTGATTCAGACGTTTTCCCCAATTGCAAAGTGAAAGCAAACGGAATCTGAACGCCGTTCGTCAGCAACAACAATAATAATAATAATTTTTGTGATGTCAACGAACACTCGTTGTTACTCTTGTAATATCAACGAATACTCGTTATCACTTTCGTAATCCTCTTTGTAGTTGAGACTTTATAATCATAGATACAACTATAGTGTTTTAATGGAATGTCCTACACTCCCTATCGCCTATGTGGACTGACTATATCAGTAGCTATATATTGTGAGCGCAAGATATACCTGGAAGCTTGCTTCGGCAATTAGTTGGAGATTTATCTCCAACTAAGCTGGTCGAACTCTCCGCTTTCGGGAGGAGAGGAACCCAGAGGACACTATGCCGAAGGGCAGAGTCTCGTCTGAGGTGGTAGACAGCTACCCGACCCCGTTTTTTATGGGGTCTATGGGGAATTTTTGCCAGAGTCTACGGGCTCGGATACCCTACGTTAAATTCGGCCTTGTGCCACATCTGACCGAGGGGGACGGTTGGCAAATATCCTTGCTTCGGGAATTACGAGCCTGCCACCCGATTCTCTGTCTTTCAGTAGTGTATTCTCTTTCACGATAAACCTCTCTTCTTTAATCTACGCGCGTGTTGCTCTTCCTTCACTCGAGTACCACATTCGTCTGTTTGTAACCTCTTTAAGGATCCAACATATAGTAACGCCGTTGAACAATACTGGTGCCAGACGTCTTCGAATATCACTCGTACTAATAGTACTTGCTCGATAATACTCGCTCGAATAGTAATCCGTATAGTGATCCGAATAGAGAAATAGTATATTGAATAGAATATAGAATAGCGGTCCGTATATTAAAAGAGGATAGAGTAGAAATGACGATCCGAATAGTAATAGAATAGAGGATAGAATAGAAATGACGATCGTTAGTCGTCAGCTACTTTCTACATATATGCGTTTCTTCTATGGTCCCGTGGTCTACTTAATTCAATAATGGGATCGCCTGAGTTTGCTTACTTGCTATCTATGTTCAAACTAAAGTGTCGGCAGCGACACTTTATTCCTATATAATAATAATAATAATAATAATAATAATAATAATAATAAAATGATTGATGTAACTTTTCAAATATTTTTCTAAATTTAGAGAAGAGCGCGTTATAAGAAAAGAAAAAAGATAAGACACAGTGTTTGACAGTGCTCAACAATATTTCAACAGTATGTCTACATTCTTGAGGTTGTTTAAAAAAATTCAAGTACAAAAAAAAAGAACAAATGAACAAAAAAGTCGCTTGTCAAAAGAAAAACGGTTGTAATGGTAATCAACGCGTCAAAATGAATGAAACGCAGCCTGCGTGATGGCAGGCAACTGAAACGTGCCCCATATGATGGTGATCGTGCACATCTTGGAAACAGCAGTTTTTTCTCAAGACAAGCGACGTTTGTACAAAGACTTATAATTTTGTGTTGTTATGTTTATATTTTTATTCAATTTTTAAACATACTGTCGAATTATTGTCAAACACCGACTTTTCTTAAATTGCGCTAGAAGAAAAAGGAGGAGAAGGATGATAATAATAATAATAATATAGGCACCCACTGAATATAAAACCCGGCATGACAGAGTGAGCCAATATCTGCTTTGGAAAATTTGCAACTTCTACGGGAAGGAAATTGAAACAAACTGATATGAACACCACCAAGACCCGGTTACGGAAACAGGACCTGTTACAATTCTATGGGACTACACAATACACACTGACAGAACAATCAAAGCCAACCGCCCAGACATTGTTATTAGAGACCACAAACAAACAAAAAAAGTGCCTCCTTATTGATATGGCAGTCCCTGCAGACTGCAATGTATCTGAAGATATTCAAAAAGCTGTCAAAATACAAGGACCTTGAAATAGAAATCTAAAAAATGTGACACATGGGAATATCAACAATCCCTGTTGTAGTTGGAGCCCTAGGATTGGTTGGAAAAGATTCCAGTAGACTAATTGAAGGGATTCCTGGAAGTCCATGCCTCAAAGAGATACAAAAAATTGTTCTCACAAGTACAGCCTACACTTTACGAAGGGCTTTATCTATGTATTTTTTTTTTGTTTTGTCAGTGGAAAGTGTCATGATGCCATTTCTAATCATAGGTCCCTGGGTGGGACCCGGAAAGAAATGTGTAAACGCCAGAAATCAAAGGAAATAAAATAATAATAATAATTCCTAGTCCTAGAGACTAAGACAACATATTCAGGATCTTATAGATTGAATCAAATAAAAAAAGACCGGATTTAATCATCGTAAACAAAGAGGAAAAGTTTTTTGTTTGTTCTATTAGTGAATATTACTCTCCTAGCAGACCAGAAGCTGAAATTGAAAGAAAGTGAAATGTCGGAGATATATCAAAACCTTTCCTGAGTAAAGAATAAAAAATATATAATATAAAAGTAATAAGATGTACCCATCATTACTAGTGCGCTCGGAACAATAATGAAGTGCCTTTCAAGAGGATTAGAAAAGCTAGAGATCCGAGGAAGAAAAAAGAAAATATCTTGACAATAGCATTATTAAAATCAGCTAGAATACTGAGGAGGGTTCTGGAGAACTAAGAGGACTTGCTGTCACTTGATTGACAACCAAAGTCACCAGATCTTACTGGTGCAAAAACAGGATTAAATATAAATAATTTGGGGGTACTATCAATACTACTATGATGTACTTTACCTTCTCTTATTCAATGATAATGGTAATATTAACCATTTCCTTATAAGGAAACATTGGGTGTTTATTGACTGAGCAGCCAGTGGGTTGAAATTTATAAAATATTTCTATTAAATTTCGGGAAAATAGTTTTCTCGAATCTAATAACTGTTGTCGCTCTTTCCAGTAATGATGGGTGTTTCCTTCCTAACATTTTGTTTGAAGAAGTGTGGAATGTTAACATTTTGATTATGTCATTATTTTCTCTTCGAATGACGTGTGCTATCCATTTTAGTTGTTGCTGTTATTGGGAGTCTTCAAGTAATGTGGTTTCTGAAATTGGACACAGTTCTTTGTGATTCTGTAGTCTAGTAACTGTTATCGCTCTTTCTAGTAATGATGGGGTGCTTTCTTCATAAAATTTTGCTTTAAGTAGTGTGGAATGTTAACATTTTGATAATGTCATTATTTCCTCTTCGAGTGACGTGTGCTATCCATTTTAGTTTTTGCTGCTGTTGAAAGTCCTCAAGTGATGTGGTTTCTGTTGTTTGGTACAGTTCTTTGTGATATTCTATCGCCAGTACATAATGTTCAAAGAAGGATTGTTGCGGTCGAGTGTTTCGGTCAAAAACACGTATCTCCTGGTATATTTATCTCACAACAAAAATGGCGGACTCGGTATGCGAGTCCGAGTAATAAAATGTAAAAGTAACAACAAAACTATATACATAAACAACCGACAATGTATTATTAACAAGACAAAAAGTTACACCGTTGCGAGCGACAATAAATCCAATAGTTGTTATTGCTCTCTCCAATATTAATGAGTGGGGAGGGGGTCTTCTTTCCTAACATTTTATTTGAAGTAGTGTGGAATGTCAGCATCTTGAATCATGGCATTATTTTCTCTTCGAGTTCCATGTGCTATCCATTTTAGTTGTTGCTGCTGTTGAAGTTCCTCAAGTGATGTCGTTTCTGTTATTTGATACAGTTCTTTGTTTGGGATTCTGTAGCGCCAGTCCACAAGGTTCGAAGATGGATGATCCTCGCTAAGAGCTACAGACTTCGTTCACTCGAAGACATTTTTAACCATTAGTTGATAAAGCGGTTGTATAGAGCCGATAGTTTAGCTTCTCGGAGTTAGCTCCTCCTCAGTTTCCTTAATCCTTCAACAGGGGTCTCTCTCCCCTGGCTATAAATACTGGCTGACCCTTCGCCTCTCTCTCTCTTTTTTCGACTCAGGCGTTGGGCCGCTACCTCGCGCGGAGACGAGGTAAAATGTCTCTTTTTCCACTTAGGCCAATATGTGACCTCTCACAAATACAGGGTTTCCCAAATTCTGGGAACGCGCTAAGAACAATACATGTACGTACGAACACTTACAACACACGCACATAATTTCTCCATACAAACTCTATGTAACTGTTCATGTCTTTGTGTAACTCGTTATTAATATATATTTGTTTACCCATATATATCGATCTTGTTTGTTTTCTTTGTCTTCTTTGGACTTAATTAAAGTCCGACATTAATATGTAGCTGGACCCGCCAGCAGGAAAGTTTAACCTTCTGATATCTCTTTACCCCCACGGTCCGCTACAAGCTATTTTTTAACGCGTTTGGTAGCATGCATGGCATCCATATAAAAGTTTGGATCTGACGAGGCACTTTATGATCATGAATCGAGTTCTTAATGTTTTGTTTTGTAGCAACTTGCGGTATTGGGAGAAACTAACCTTAACGCAGCGTTTTCTTTATTCAATTTCCTTATCCCCTGTACTAAATTTGTTTTAACTGATCTATACACCGAAGTATTTCAAGTGTTTAGCATTTATTAATTCCACATCCTAAATTTTCATGGCGGTTTCAGGGTAGGTACAGTCATTGCTTTCATTCCAATTCCAGATCTTAGTTTCTGTTTTGGAAATGTTTATCTCGAATCTTATTTCTAAGAACACTTTCTAGAAGATTTTGATTTTTTTGTTCAAGGTCATGTGTGTCAAATGAAATGGAATCAAGTAGTGGAAGTCTCGCTTTCGTGCAGAGTTGCATTATAAAGCGATCCACATTCTGAAAGGAGATCGATCTTTAACAAATGCTCTAAAATTGTGATCTTGCACCAGATTAACTTAAGCTTAATAAACAATTATAAATCTCTTATTTGGCAAATAAAAATATATAATGTAATAGGGACTAAAATTGTATGCACAATGACTGCGATCAAAAGTAGAACTCTTCGGTTAAAGGAAGATAAAGCATTACTTCAACAGAATTATTGAAGAAATTACACAAATATATAAATTTAGCATTAACCTCAGAATTTCTATATGTCATCCTGGTTTCTATTAATAAGCAAAGAGCGACGGCAACTGACAGGCGTTTATATTTGATAGATTTAGGAATGCATCCATTTGATACAACAATATAAAATACAATTAGGCTGAAATGACTATACAAAACAGATATAAACAGTCGAGAAAGAAAGAAAGAAAGAAAGAAAGAAAGAGAAAAAGAGAGAGAAAGCTAGGGAGAGAGAGATAGAAAGAAAGCGAAAGAAAGAAAAAAGAAAGAAAGAAAGAAAGAGAAATAAAGAGAGAGAGAGAGAGAGAGAGAGAAAGAGAGAGAGGAAGAGAGAAAGGACTGTGGCGTTAAATATCACTAAAATTTTAGATAATACCGAAATAGGATGCTGTAAATTCGATGAAATTTTGTCTTTTTATCTCCCAAATAAAGATGGCGAGCTTCAGCCTCGACTCCATTTGCTGAAACTGAAACGTAAACGACTAACTTTATCTTCTTATCCTCTATCTATGGCAATTGTATTTGGCCGTGCCCTATCAATCGTTGAAATATTATTATTCTTCTATGTGCCCTATTCAGGATATTGGCGATCATGGTCCTCCACAATTTCCTGTCAATTGTAGCTATTAATAAATTTTGTCTTTTTATTATCCCTCCTAACCCCTGCTTTGTCATCCCTTTTATCAATGTGTTGTTTTCCCCTTGCCTTCAGATCTGCACCGTGAGTATCAATTTTTCCAAGCCCATTTTCCTCATTATGTGCCATAGAAATGTCAACGGTTTCTTTCCTGTGTTAATCCTCCCTGTCTCCAATCAGAATGGCTGATGCTTAACTGCGCGAGAGCATCTCTCTGCGCCTGCTTCGTCTCACGCTTTCCACTGACCTGAGGTGGAACAACGATATTGAATCAATAGCTTCAAAGAAAATTGGTTCTCTGGGTCGCGCCAGAAGGTTTTTCTCACCTGAGTCCAACCTTCAAATCTACCATTTCACTGCATTAAATACTGTTGCCATATATGGTCTGGTGCTCCCGCTGTTAATCTCGAGGTCCTTGACAAAATCCAGAGACGGATATGCAATATGACAGGTCCTGATCTGGCATCTCGTCTACAGTCACTATCTCACAGACGTGTTGTAGCTTCCCTCTGTCTTTTCTACAAATATTTTCATGGCAGCTGCTCTGACGAGCTACATTCACTGGTACCCAACTACATGAATTTAAGCGTGCTACTAGGTTGGCATCTCGGTCCCAATCTTTCACTGTCTAAACAGTTAAATGTAACCGCCTCTTCTACTTTAAAAGCTTCTTATCTCGCACTTCCCCACAGTGGAACACCCTCCCTCCTGCTTCCCTGATGGCTATAATCTTCAATTTTTCAAATGTAATATCAATCGACATCTTCTGATGCCTTGATCCTGATCCTCTTCCTTCCGTATATCCTTTCCTCAAACACCCCTCTTTACTCTTGCTTTCACTATCTGTAACCCCTTGCGTTCTAGTGGCACTCCCGCCTTGCTTGGGGTGAAATGCTTAATTTTTTTTTTAAATCCCCTTTTTATTTACTTCCTGTTGTCAAGGTCTTGCAGGACTAGCTCTACTAAATTTTATTTCATTTAGTATTTATTATATATTAATATGTATCGTATATGAATATACAGTGGTTTATATTCATTGTAATATCTGTTTATCTATCTATATATATATATATATATATGTTTAAAATTTAAAACAGCTAACCTTATCCTAAAAAATAACAATACACTAGCAACATCAAAATTACAACGAACGAACATTATTTATAAGTTCAAATGCCCTTTAAAGACCTGCGTTCCTGATCAAACCGAATCCATAAATAATTACATCGGTCACACAACTACATGCCTATCCAGACGCCTTACCTATCAGACCACAGCTCTATTAGAACAAATTTAAACACATAAACTTACCAGACTCCATCCGAAACAAACTAGTAGAAAATACAAATATAATAACCTATCTATCTATATCTATATCTATGTTTAAAATTTAAAACGGCTAACCTTATCCTGATAAATGATAACACACTAGCAACATCAAAATTACAACGAACGAATATTATTTATATAAAAAAAAGTATAAGTATCCTTTTTGTTTCCATTTTCTCTAAACTTCGACGTTACTCGTGTTCGATACTGCGATTAATTTTCAAAATAAATCATAAAACTTTTTTTTCGAAAATTTAGCTTCTAAACATTTATGTAAGTTTTAGATGCGGTAAAAAGTACAAACAAATAAGTACAAACAGCGAATAAAGAAAATGTTTATTTAAAATCATAATAAAAAAAATAATTCCTGTGGGATAATAAATCTAGAAAAAAAAAAAAAAATTTATATCATAATTCTCAAGAATTACTAAAAGCAGTGACTGTCTGCCAAACCAGATGCCAGATTGAGTGTCAGAGACAAATGTGGCAAAGTTGAAAGAGAGGAAAAGGTATAAAACCAATAAAGATAGCATATAAAGTGACACGAAAAATGAATCTAGAAAAAATATTCATTTTATGAGAGTATCAAATAAAAACTAAAGAATCAAGAATTTTTAAAACTGATTTAGCACCCTCTCTCTTTCTTTCTGACTTAGCACCCTCTCTCTTTCTTTCTGACTTAGCACCCTCTCTCTTTCTTTCTGACTTAGCACCCTGCTTGTTTGGTGGCATAGTGATGATGAGTTCAATCCCTGGGCCGGGTAATACTGATATGCTCAGGAGAAATAGGACTAGCAATAATTGAGCCGTACGGAAGAAGAATTGACCCAGATGCCATCAGTTCCCAACTACGTATTTATGCAGATTATTTACTCCTGTCTCAGTAGCAAATACATCAGATCAGATCAAAGTTCGCCTGACAGCTGCTCTCAAAAATGACCTCCAATCAGTTGTTAACTGGAACAAGAAATGACTTGAAAGTCTTAAAGCCTCAAAAGCAAAACTGCTTTCATTTAGCAACCATAGAGAACTTTTTCTAGTCTGCCATCAGCATGGCTGACGCTAGACTCCAGGTGAGGTACACAGTGCGCCTTCTTGGTCTTACGTTTTCTACTGACCTGAAGTAGAGTGACTATAACGAATCAATAGCTGCATCTACTGCAAGGAAAGTTGGGTCACTGTGTCGTGCCAGAAATTTTTTTCTCGTCATTGTCCATCTTGCACATCTACAACTCTACCATTTGTCTGTGCCTTGAACACTGTTGCAATATCTGGTCTGGTTCTCCTGCTGTACATCTTGAGATTTATGACAAAATCCAAACAATAGTCTGCAATGTAATCGATCCTGACCTGGCATCTCGATTTCAGTCCCTTTCTCACAGACGTAACGTTACTTTCCTCTGTCTTTTCTACAAATATCTTTTTTATGGCGAATGCTCTGACAAGCTTTTTCCCCACGGTGCCCGGACTACGTGGATTTAAGCGTGCTACTAGATTTAAATCTATACCCCAGTTTTTCACTGTTGAAATAGCTAAATGCAACTCCCACTTCTACTCCAACAGTTTCTTTTCTCGCACTTCCCACCCGTGGAACTCCCTTCCGTTTATTTGTTTCCCTGATAACCACAATCGTCAAATATTTACATGCAATATCAATCGCCCTCTTCTGTCTTCTTGAATCCCGTTCATCTTTGATCCTTTCCTCCATCCTCCCTATTCTCAGTCTTCTTTTAAAATTTCACTCTCTGTAACCCTTGCATACTAGTGGCATCCCTGCCTTGCTTGGGGTGAAATGATTAAAAAAGAAAGAAAGAAAGAATTTTTTTAATGGTGATGGTTTCTTGACCTCTGGTTAGAGCCGCCAGATAAGACTGGTTTGAAAAAGTAAAACTGGTATTCCTGCTGTCTGTACATCGTGAGATTCTTGACACAATCCCAAGAACGGTCTGTAATGCAATCGATCCTAACGAGGCATTTCAATTCCAGTCACTTTCTCACAGACGTAACGTGGCTTCCCTCTGTCTTTTCTACAAATATTTTCATGGCAACCCTCTCTAACGAGCTCCACCCCCGATGGCCTCGACTACATGAATTTAAGCATGCTACTAGATTAACATTTTACTGTTGAAATAGCTAAATGCACAACCACTTCTACTCCAATAATTGTTTTCTCGCACTTCCCACCTGTGGAACTCCCGTTTACATGTTTCCCTGATAACTACAATCTCCAAAAATTTAAATGAAACGTCAATCGCCATGTTCTGTCTTCTTGAAACCCCTTCATCTTTTGTCCTTTCCTCTATCCACCCTATTCTTAGTCTGCTAGTTCACGTTCACTTCCGGCAACTTCCTGCGTACTAGTGGCATTCTCGCCTTGATGGGGGTGAAATGATTTTTAAAAAACCGAAACATGGACAGCGAAAAAAGAACTATCTACCTATGTAAATTAAATAAAGTGGTTATTTAAAATCAAAACAAAATGTTAACAGTATAAAAATAAATTTTATGAGAGAATCAGATGAAAAATATTAAATCAGAAAATTTTAAAACTTAATATCGGATTCAGCACCTCCACTTTTAACATCTGATTTACCCTCGCCTCGATTTTTTATTTTGTTGTGCTGTACATTAATGATGGTCGTCTGGTATAAAAAAATACACATTATAAACAGGCGTATTTGTTCTGAGACACAAAAATAGTGTAAACTCATATTGCTGTTGATTTTTATCAGCGATGTTGGTCAAGGGGGGGAACTGGTAACCTTGTGGGTCGTTGTAATAAGCGTTAATAACGAACAGAAAAGGAAAGAAAAAATAGAAACAGTTCTGGACAATTTGCGAAATGGCGGTCAAGAGCAAATAAATCGGACAATCAATAAAACAAATGACTTCGTCTGGAATATTCCGTTAATTAAAAAAGCAATTTATAAAAATTAGGGGTTATTTATAAAAACAAAAAAGTAGAAGGCAAAACAAGAATAAGGAAAATAAAAGGGCAATAAGGGAAATTGGAGAAACAGAAAACAAAAATTGAAGTGAAAATAAAAAAGCGATGAACTGCGTGGGAAATATGAACTCATAAATAAATGAGTTCATATATATAAACACATCAATATGTTCGTAACCTATATATATATATATATATATATGTGTGTGTCTCAACGGCTGTTGTGATGCGTCTAGTGTTGTATTCTGTAGTGGTAGTGCTTGTCGCTTCTCGCTTTCAGCTACCGCCGCTGGCTAGCAGCAATGCGAAAAGAGGAGCCGAGTGCGTAAATCTTCCCCTGTCAGTATATAGCCTCTCCATTAGCAAGCCCTATATAGTGCCTCCTCGTGGCGACACATGGCAACCGAACACCTTGCGGACTTGGGCTAAACTACAGGGGACGAGGGAGGAGTTTGGTCCCCTTAACATGCGGCATGCAGGCCCACCGGTGTGTGGACACGCCCTGGTGCCCATGAACCAAATCCCAGCTATGGGTTAAATAGTTCCACTGCCTTGTGGAAATCTTCGGGAGAAGAAAAGGCTAAGGAGAAAACCCTACAAAAATCCGGAGTGGAGCCCCTCTGTGCTACCTTCCGGCAACTCCTGCAGCCTCACTAGTACCAAACTCTATTGGTTCATCCTTTCGTTTGGACTTAGCAAGGCCGAGAAGGAGAACTAGACGTCCGGGCAGCCCTAGTTCTCCATACATCCCGCCCAGACTCGTAGGGTCTGCACCAAGTGCCTGGGAGACTGCCGCTCCAGAGTGGGACTACACAGTCACCAGAGGCGATGTAACTCCATCGCCTATCACCTACAGCGCTACTCCATCGTCTCCCGAGACGGACGGATGCCGATATATATATATATATATATATATATATATATATATAATGTGTGTGTGTGTGTGCGTGAATTGGAGAAATTGTATGACAAAGTGGAAAAAGTTTACTTGCGACGCGTTTCGTCCTTCAGGACTTCATCGGATTAAATTTGTTATGTTGGTACCACTACACATGCGTACGAACGACGGTTCCTGTTTTTTTTTTTGTTTTTTTTATCCAGCCGAATTCATTTAGTCTTTTTCTTTTTTTCATTCCATCACCTTTTTAGTAGGAAAAAAAATCTAAAATCCCCAGCGCCCATCGTTCATGTGCACGTGTAGTCGTACCAATATAAATTTAGTCCGATGAAGTCCTGAAGGATGAAACGCATCACATGAAAACTTTTTTACACTTTGTCATACAATATCGCCAATACTGTTCTTGATATATAAAAATATATATTGTTATCTGATATATATATATATATATATATATATATATAGGGTGACCCAAAAAAAACGGGAATTTTTGAGGTGCGTATTGCCAGACATGAGCAAGTGGCAACACTGCGAGACAGTGACCTTGAGCAAGCAAACATTTCGCCATTTTAGTAACGAGAATGAAATTCACAATATCCCAGCTGAGATGTTGCAGCAGTCAATGAGGAATCTCAACAGCAGATTTCAAGAATGCATTCGTACAGGAGGACGCCATCTACAGGACATCATTTTTTAAAAATGAAAATTCCATCATTGTTTCTTAAATGTCATGTTTTAAGGTTTCAATTACTATGAATTAAATATTTTTCTTCCATCACTCTTGGTTTTATTGGATTGTTAAAAAGTTCCCGTTTTTTGGGGGTCACCCTACATATATGAGCCAAAGTATTGCTAAAACCAACACAAAGCCTGTCAAGTGACAAAAGAAGGTAAAAATGAAACTAAGACGAAAAACAGAATCAAAGGCCGACAACTACCTAAACAGTAAAAGACAATGCTCTATGTCTAAATAAAAAACTGAGAGTAATTACGCTTCCCAGAGATTCTCTCTCTCTCTCTCCCTCACACTCTCTCTCTCACTGTCTTCCTCTCTCTCTCTCTCTCTGTCTCTCTCTCTCTGTCTGTCTCTCTCTCATATATATATTTTATAATAAATAAATTTTTCCCCCTCACCGGTAGCACAATTTTATTAACACCAGCACTCAATGTGCGATTATATATATATATATATATATATATATATATATATATATATATAAGGGATACTGAAATGTTATCAGACCTACCCACTTAAGCATAATGATGAAATGCATTTATTAATATATTTCAGCATTATTTCCTTGTTCATGCATTTGGTTCAGTAGTAAATATTAATCACATATAATGAAAATTATTATGCTCAAAATTCAGCTGAATAGATAGCAGATAGATAGATAGATAGATAGATAGATAGATGTTCAGAAAGAAATAGTTTCTGATTGAGGTATTAACGAATTTGCAAATGGACAACTGTACTGAGTGACGTAAAAAGATTGTGATGCTCTCAGTCCCTACCTTCACACCTAAAAAGATCAGCATTGAAAATTATTTTCTCAATGATTACAGTTTCGGGGGAACAGGGTAGACCCACAACCATCTCAGCGGGCCTTTGATAGCGATATTCACTGATCAATCAGCTGATG
>OZ038490.1:9566661-9610023 GCA_964036315.1 Acanthosepion esculentum | reverse complement strand
AAATTCTTAACATCCAAAATGTTTTGGGCTTTAAATAACCCACAGTGGGCTCATAAAACGTTAAAAAGAAATCAATTCGTAAAAACCCGCCACTCTTTGTCCTATCCTCTTTCCATCTCGTAACTCATTGTCTTTCTTTCCTTATCTTCTCATCTTTTTTCTTTTCTTTTTTTTTACGTTCTTTAACCCCCACCCACACAGCACTTTTTATTTTCTGTTTATTTTGCACCGCCGATTTCGCTAACGTCTTTTATTTTCCTTAACTTTCACTTCTGCTCTAGCTTTCTTTTCTCTATTGTCTTTCTCTTTTTCTTTCTCTTTCTCTTTTCTATATATTTCGCTTTCTTTCTTTATATATTTCTCTTTTCTCTCTTTCACTTTTCTATATATTTCTCTTTTCTCTCTCTTTACTCTTTCCTTTCCCTTTCTTTCACTTTTTCTATATATTTCTCTTTCTTTCTCTATATATTTCTCTTTTCTCTCTCTTTCTCTTTTCTACATATTTCTCTTTTCTCTATATTTCTCTTTTTTCCATATATTTTCCTTTTTTCTTTCTTTCTCTTCTCTATACCTTTCTTTCTATTCCTTATATCTCTCTTTCAACATCTTTCTTTCTTGCACACACACACACATCGAATTTGATCAAGCTATAAACAAAATATCTTCGTGTATTTTGTTTTATCTTACGATGACTGGATAACTCCATGGCCTGACACGTTATTAGCTAATTTTTTTTTTAATATTCACTATACATATACACACACACACACACACATATATATATATATATATATATATATATATATATATATATATATATATACACACACATATATATAGTCTCTACGATAGTTGATCATTGAATTAAGTGTATTGACAAGGAAATAAATTTTAATACAAAATAATTATACGTCGTCTAAATATTTTTTTAATTATTATTATTTACAGGCTACGGATTTACTGATGGACCTATCTACATACATTGGTCTTCTCTTCTCTAGAATTTCCCGCCTCTTTCGATATTCCGTAAGGACGCGCGCACGCGTCCACACACACACACAATCCGACGGTTTAACGAAACAGCAAGTTAAAAATCATATAAATTAATTTTCACAAGAATGCAGAAAATATATATAGTGCATGCGCAAATATTATATTGCGAGAGTTTATGATCAGTTTTTACGCTAAAAAATAGCGGGTCGCACTATACACTGGTATTTTTTTTTTTTTTTTTTTTTTTTTTTTTTAAAGAAGAGGTTAAGATCATAGATTTTCGGTGACCGGTTGCATTATAAGCAGGTAAATATTTTCTTTATTGGGGGTTAAAATTAAATTCATGAAAATAATCAGGGGTCGTATTATGCATGAAATCGGTTTATACACGAGTTTATATTATAAATGCATTTAAAATGGGTGTGCTTTTGAGAGAGTAGTCATTACCAAAAACAATGTGTTCGTTCATTTTTTTATAAATAAAATATTACTGAAAAAAAAAAAAAAAAAACGAAAATGAATCAATAATCGATTTAACCTGAAGAAAAAACTACAAAAAAATAGCAAATGTAATGTAATATAATTCTGACCGAAAAAAAAAAGATTAAGAATAAGAGAATTCATTTAAAAAACAAAGAAACTACAACTCGATACACAGTTAAGAGTAGAGTAAAACGACTTTAAAAGAAAATGACACTGTACCGTTGTATCGGAAAACTGTTCCAGAATTGCTAAATTCCGTACTTCGAATGAATTCTTCATCGTCGACAATTTTGAAATAAAAAAATATATATACATTAAAGAAAAAAAAAAGATAAAAAGAGAGAGAAATTTGTCGCGCCGGACTTGGCGGACAAACGCTGTGGCCTGTTCACCACGCGTAATCCAATCAGAAATGAGGTTATGATCCGCAGGAAATTACGTTTTGCGACCGTCGACGTTCGCAGGTTAACATCGGAAGTGACGTCACGAGCTAAGCATAGGCTAGCAACGGACGAAACTCTGTTCGTTGCGCGCGAAATGAAATAAACATATCCCAGGCACATTTTTCAACATCCAAAAATAACTAAACAAATTTAAATGTAAACACACACACGGTCGGCGCATACAACCCCTGAGACCCCCGATAGGGGGAGGGACAAGCCTGATTGGGAGCACCGGGCAGTGCTCTGAGGCCTTCGCTATCTGATCACCATTTGCTTTTTTCTATCTACATTTATATACGTTACAAATAAGTTAGAAATTAAACTAAGCACAACTGACTATTAAAGGATGAAATTTTTTTGGCAGATTGTGACGTCATTCGGGGGGGGGGTCTAAATCCGTGAATTTGTTTTGCTCATGTTAAGGTTCGAAATAAAAACATTGTATAAAATTCACTATTTTTTATCCATAATGGATATTTATTGCATAAAAATACAATTATGGCACAAGGCCGAAAAAGAGGAGGAGTTGAGTCTGGTCTTCACTAACTATCTTATACCTAGCTAATCCGATTCACGACCCATTCACTCATTACAATTTATTCATTCACCATAAAAACTCGTCCGTCACCAATCACTCCTCCATACACCATAATACCACATCCTCTCAAGGGGAACCTACGAAACGCGCCCATGCCATAAAAATTTAATGATAATAAACTATATATACAATTCTAAAGATGAAAAATGAGAGGGAAGGGAGATGAACCCAATAACAAACTAAATATGAACACAAAGTGAACTAAAAATAATTGCTGTTAGTAAGGCCCGTCCAACCCTCAAGAAGGAGAGAGCCCCCTGTATTCTGCCCATTGGACAAAATCAAGAAGCTCTCTTACTAAAGGAGTGGGAAATGGAGAAAATACATACGGTCATGGGGAATAAAAAGCTGACCCAGTTGAGATAAAAAGAGGGCCAAAAACAAACTGGGGAGGTTGGGAATCTCGACTTTTTATCCATAATGTTCAATATCTGTGTTAATATATAATACAGATATTGAGCTTTTAATGTTTAAATTGCAATTTAAAGTTGAACTGGGGCTTTTCGATCTCAGAATTCGTGGGAGAATTGACCTCCAATTTCGCATTTATTCATATAGATTCCATAATATAGGTTTTACTTAATTAGCTTTTATGTTTCTCTAACTCTTCAAATGTTGAAGGTATAACTAATTCTAATTTCTATTTTCCTATCTTTACACTATCTTAATTTTATCTTAAAATTGTCCTCTGTTCTATCACCCATGAAATAAAAATAATTGTACAGAAAGTAAGGACCTACGTACATCAAATCGTGTTTAAATTAAGTGACAGCAGAAGAATTTGAACTTTTAAAAGGTAAGCTTAAACATTAATTCAATACTTGAATGCAGCAATCAATTTTAAGTTCATCTGTAGTTTATTGATGCCTATCGCACCTACTTATCCCTAGCTATTGTGATGATGACCAAACCAAGAGGAGCTAGCTTAAAAGCCGCCCTATGGGGCAGCATTTAAGCTAGCTTCAAATTTTAGCTAGCTTCAAATTTTAAGTTAAATTCAAATTTTAAGATATTAAGCTAGCTGCAATTTTGGATACAAACGAAAAATAAGAGTTTCTCCTCTTGAAGCATGAAAGCAACGATAATGGCATATATAATATATTAATATATATTTTTAACTTCGCATAATCTGGCAACGAAAAATCGTTCCCTGCTCCTAACTTTTCTACGGCACTTGAATGAACTATGAATCATTGAAATCGGACCAGTGGGAGTGGAGGAGTTGCTTGGACACACACAAGCGCAAACACACACACATACACTGTACTTTATATATATATATAATTTTTCTCGTTGAATTGTTCACATATATTGGATGTTATCCACTATTTTCTCTATCTATAAAAGTCAGGATGTGTGTGTGTGTGTGTGTGTGTGTGTGTGTGTGTGTGTGTGTGTGTGTGTGTGTGTGTGTGTGTGTGTAACGAATGCACGGCCGCAATTTTCGACGGAATTTGCACCAAAATTTACATGTACATGCTCCAAGTTAGCGATAAGGCCAAGACTGGCTTTGCATTTCCCAACTCCCATCGATAGTGGAAATAATCGATTTTTTCATGCTTCTACGGCAGTTTTCATGTAGTTTGAGGCCATTTCCTACTGGCAAGAGTGAGAGCCTATAGGTGGCTGCCACAAATAGACAGGAAGATTCTATTGGCCAGCGTGAGAGCCAACAGCTGACTGACACGAATGTTAACTAGCATGCAAAAAAATCGATAGCTGCATTCGTCACAAGTGGGAAAAATTTAAATCTGCATGGCACTTTACTCTAATTGGCTCATTCGCTTGCTTAAACTCAACGTTGATTCTAATTCCGCAGAAATGGGTTGGGTGTGAAAAAGTATTTGTTAACATTCTTTTTTCATTCGGTTTTTCCAGTTACGAGTCCTTTTTTTAAAGCTGATCGTTTTGTGTTCAGTTTATTTGGTTCTTTTTTCGTAACAGATTTAATGTTTCGTATAGAGCTTAGAAAAAAATCGCAATGTGAGATAGGCAAGAAGTAAGGCACGTAGCAACATCAGCACGGCAAAGGGCACTCCTTTAAAGGGAAGGAAGGGCAAAAATATTTTAAGTCAAGTGATGGCGATTGCTGTACGAGTCGTACGAATTTTTAATCAAGCACGGGCAACGCCGGGCCATGCTGCTAGTTGTATATACTTAGGTTACAATAAAATTTGTATTTTATATGAATACTACCTCATGTAAATTGAGATTTAGTAGAATGGAAGCCTTTATCATAGATTCGGTGGGCCCGTATTATAGATTCGGTGTGGGACACGCAAGACCATTGCACCGGCCCTGCATACACACGCAAACTTATGTAAAAGAAGAGAACTGGGGTTTGACCTCTCTGAGAATTCTTTGTGTGTGTGTGGAACTGTTTGTTTTTGTATATAAGATCCATTTAAACGGTGTGTTTGTTTATATTCGGATGCTCTTATGCGCGGTACTAATATTAACTCGGTTATTGCAAGTACTAAGAAACCTGGACATTAAAGATTTTACAAGTAAATGATAAAGTTGAATGTTAGTATTAAGTATAAAATATTGTGTAATTATTTGATGTTATCTTTCCCTGCATAAAAATAATGTTCTTTAATTATCTATAATCACGAAACTTAATTTAGCTTGGTGGCCAAATGGTTAGCACATTAGAATTCCGACCATAAATTCCAGGTTTGAATTTGATTATGGTCAGTTTTTCAAGGTTTGGTTCGTTTTTTTTTACGGCATATCAACCTCAATGGGTTATTTAATGCTGACAAGATTGTTATTGCTGGTAATTCTTTTTTCAAAAGTGTATTGCTGGTAAATAATCTGTTGCTGGTAATAATTTTCCTTCAAAAATTTATTTCTGATCATAATTTTTACAAAGTATTTCTGGTATTGAAACCTATTTTTACACTTTCATAGTGACCTCACTTTGTGGGTTAACTATTTACCCATAGCTGGGACCTTAAGAGATGCTACCACCCCGGATCAGGGTGGACCTGGGAACACCAGCAATTAAGAGGTGGTTCCATGCTCCTCAAAACCTCTTGATCAGAGGTTTGCTGTTGGATGTAGTTTATCGTCTTACCCAAGACGGTTTTTCAAGGAAGTGTTTTTTTAACTAACGTTCACGCCATACAAAGCCCAAGAGCCACTCAATAGAGAGAGTCACTGTGTGGTGTTGTATGAGAGTAAGAAAGGTACAGTTCATGATGTTATGTAGGATATATAAAAGTTAAGCCTGAACTTGAAGAGGTCAAGATTGTAGTGATCGGGAAAAACATCCTGCCAGGAGTCTTGTCTACAAAGCAGCAGTTCTTGGGATGAAGCTACCCGAGTGGCACTTCTTACTAAGGGCATACGAAGTGATCCCTGGAGGATTCATTAGTGTGTTTGTGGCATGGCGTGTCCCAACTGCAAAGGTGGAGCCAAAGGTCTGGACACATGGCATGGAAATAGTGATGGATTAGAGAGAGGCTTGCGAGGTTTCGTCTGTGGGAAGAATTGTAGGGCGAAAAATAATTCATCACCCACAAGGTCGTGTAGAAACTTTTGAACTCCCTCAGATAACCCACGTTAAATTCGGCCTTGTGCTATATCTGACCGCGTGGGGCCGTTCGTAAATATCCCTGCTTCGGCAACTGGAGATTCGTCTCCAGCTGTGCTGGTCGAACTCTCTGCCTTCGGGCAGAGAGGAACCCAGACGAGGCTATGCCGAAGGGCAGAGTCTCGTCTAGAGTGGTAGACAGCTACCCGACTTCGTGTATACGGGGTCTACGGGGAATTTTTTGCGCGAGCCAACGGGCTCGGCTTTGACCCCGCATTAAAAAAGGCCTTGTGCCACATCCTGCCTTGTGGGGAGGTAAGGTAAATATTCTTGTTTCGGGAATTACTAGTGTAAATCTCTGTCTTTCAGTAGTGTATTCTCTTTTACAATAAACCTCTCTTCTTTCATCTACGTGCGTGTTGCTGTTCCTTCACTCAAGTACCAACCTTTGTCTGTTTGTAACCTCTTTAAGGATACAACAAAAACTGAGACTAAGTTTCGTTAAATATAGTTGCAGCATAAATCACATGTTGGCATGCGTCCTATATCCCATGAGCCGTAGCAGCAGTAGTGTTTCTAGAACAAGATGACGAAGCTCATCCCATTTCAGTTTGGTTTTCATTCTCTCCATCCCAAGACAAGAGAGCCCAGTCAGCCTTGCTATTAAGCCTATAGCTGGGAGTGTTAACAAGGCCAGTATGCTCAATTCCTCGATCACGATGACTTGTGACTTCGTGCTTGCACAGCTATCGACAGCTTACGAACAACTTCATCCATCGAATTTCACTCAAAGCATGTTATGGGTTTTACACACTTCCCAACGGTGCCACATGCTGGAAACGTCTCCAGGTCTCCCTGTCAAATCGACCCTGATAAGATTCGAACCTGGGTTTCATGGACGGAGTGCTTATGCCCTAATTAATCAGCCACGCGTCCACTGGTGAATGTTGAAGAAACGCAAATATGTCGCCTCAGTGATTAGCTCGTCATCGTTACGGACGAGCATGCTCGGGCAGCAAGCCATTATTATTAGTAGTAGGTAAACCTGTCTCAAGGCCCAATTTGGATCGTAATCACTGCAGCAGATCGAAATAGTTTTTGAGATTGTCCTTAAAGGCCTCACTGAGTCAGGTTGTGACGGTTTTTAACGAGGGAATTCGAGTGTTTCCACTCTGGCCGCTGGTCTAAGCTAGTCTTAGCTGGTCATAGCTTGTCTCAGCTAGTCATAACCGGTCATACCACCGCTACGTAACAGGTGTCACGCAACGGTGGAGAGAACGCAAGGGAGGAGAGAAGGCCTCCGGCACGGAACAGATACTACATCTGCAGCAGCCAACTCGAAGGGGAAAAGTGTCCTGCTCAATTATGAATCTAAAAGGGAAAAATCTGCGTCCCTTTCCATCAAGCAGCTGAAGCGTTTTCGCGCTAAAATAACAAGTCGCCAGATTTTCTTTCTCCAGAATCGATTCTACATATCTATAAGTCTAGCATTCGCCCATGCTTAGAATATTGCCACCCCATATGGCCCGGTGCTCCTGTTTTATATTAAGAGATTCTTGATAAAATCCAAAGAGAAATCAGAAGAATCGTCTCGGCTTCAGTCACTTTCCCACATATTTAAAATTTGCCTCCTTGTGTCTTTTCTACAAATACTTTTATGGCAATTTGTTCGGATGAGCTCTTTGCGTTTATTCTCTGGTTTAATTCTCCATCCATTCCCTAAAGGCGGTCAGTGATGTCAGTTCTCTGGTGCGCCTTTCGTTTCAAGTGTGATTTTCGTATTTTTTGTTGTGTTTGAATGAATGTTTGGGATGAATTATTCATTTTATATTATTAAGGTCCCACATTAATTTCGTCCAGTTAACTGATGTTTCTGCCACATTTAGGGGAGGGTTATTACTAACATTATTTAGTTTAGTTTCTTGTAAAAAGTTGTTTTCATATTGTAAATAATCATTTGGGGCTAGTTTTTAAATTGTTATTTTATTCCCCCCACCCCTTACAGACAATGAATTGTACATATGGGGATTAGTTAGGACTTTCATCTGGGGATTAGTTAGGACTGTCATATGGGGATTAGTTGGGACTTTCATATGGGGATTAGTTGGGACTTTCATAGAGACAATGATGCATTAGAGTAGATGTAGTAAGAAAGGTAAGTAAGAATGCCTTGTTTTGGTGTTAGGAATATTGTCGTGTGTTTGGGTCAGTGTTTGTGGCTAGCTTAGTTTAATATGAAGACAGGTGAAAACCGTGCCTTATTTTGGACTTGTACCACTTTTCTGGACATAGCAGAATAAATATCGCTCTTTGCTATGATACCTAAACTCTATGAATTTAAACTCTGTATTAAATTAGCAACAAGGCCCATCGGGTTACAGTTGAATTGGTTAGATGCAACCGTAAGTTCTATGCTAAGAGTTCCTTTTCTTTTTTTCTCACTTCTTGTTTATGGAACTTTCTTCCGTCTTCTTACTTTCCAGTCAACTTTGATCTTCAGAAATTTAAATGCAATGTCAATTGTTACTGTTGTAACCTAGGGAAACGTTACTGAATAGAATAATCACACGAAGATTGGCAATGAACGATAATACTTAGGACAAGAACAACATATTTAAGATTCGCCAGCAGCGCGTAGAAGAAGTAATCAACTGCTAGAAGTGAGTCAAGTGAATTCCACAATGAATCTCCAACTGAAGGATATCTACCAACCGCCCCACGCGGTCAGATGTAGCACAAAAAACGTATAAAACGGAGTCGGGTAGCTGTTTCCCGAGACGAGACTCTGCCCTTCGACATAGCCCCGCCTGGGGATCTTCTCTGCGTGGAGGCAGAGAGTTTGAACAGCACAGCTGGAGACGAATCTCCAACTGCAGGATATCTTCCAACCGCCCCACGCAGACAGATGTGGTACAAGGCCGAATTTAATGTGGGTTATCCGAGCCCGTAGGCTTGGTCAAAAATTCCCCGTAGACCCCGTATAAAACTAGGGTCGAGTAGGTGTTTCCCGTGAGGAGACTCTGCCCTTCGACATAGCCTCGTCTGTGCATCCTCTCTGCCCGGAGAGAGAGTTTGACCAGCACAGCTGGAGACGAATCTCCGACTGAAGACCAACATACAGTATTTACTACTGTATTTATGTGAATGGTGACAGACCCATTATCGCCCGCAGGTATGCTACAAGTTACCTACTCTCTTCCTGATTACTCTTCTATTGTTCTAGCCCCTCAATAATGTTTCTGTTTTCTAATTCTGTCACACACAGTAACCCCTTGTGCCTAAATGGCTTTACTGCCTTAAATAGTGCGAATTTGATTTAAAAAATACGATTTTAAAGTCAGTACAAATCTCTCAAGCAGAGAAACGACACCGGTGTAAAAAAAAAAGTTTGTTACCCCGCACAACGCTAGCAAAACAAGCAAATCTTTTTAAAAACTTTTAACTAATCGGAGGGCCGGGTTCAAATTCCAGTCTGATTCATTACATTCATGCGCAAATACCCTTGGGAAAGGTATAGATCCATCTCATATCCCATAAGCTACGAGTTGAATAATAGGACAGACTGGATCCTATAGTCTTGATTGGTAACCAGTCTACCGTAGCAAGAATCGGCAAATTGTGGGAAAATCTTCTGCCTCGTAAGTTATGAATCGAAAGAGACATAATCGTCCAAGTGTTTATCACATGTGGCACGTAACTGACTAGCCAGACGTAGTCGTAAGGTAATAATTTCGAAAAAAACTGATACTACTTAACTTGCTTGCTAGAGTTAAAAAATGACTACTATATCCATTGACAGTGCTGACATATTGAAAGCCAGTGAGTATTGAAAAAACGAAACTGAAACGAAATCAAAACAAAAAAAAGATGGCTGTTAAAGAAAATGGATGACGAACGTTTTCGCTCCGTTTGTGATCAAAACGAGAACAGACTTGGACGTGCTTCCAATGAAATTTATGAACATTATATCGTATTTTGGGATGAACGTGTTTTATTTGTTTTTTTTTTACTTTTATTTTACTTCCTTCTTTCTTTTTCTGTTTGTCTTTTCTCGGCTCGATCGTGAGGCCCTGTGTGTCGAACCGCATCAAGCTAACATTCAATCAAAAATTTGTATAAAGAAGAGACGCTTTCATTAATCAGGATTTGACCCTAACAAGCTATTGTCATTTCAGGATAAAAAGTCCTTAAAATGACACACAGAAAAAAAGGAAAAAAAATATGTGTGACTGATAAATCCATAGCGTTTTTTTTTTGTTTTTTTTGTATTATTTTCTACAGGTTTGTGTTATACAACGATTCATTTACAAATAATGTCCTAAGACTTCTTCTTTTATATGCCGTGTCTCTTCAGGACGTAGGCGATCATGGCCCTCCACCTCCTCCTGTCTCTTGTAGCTCTTAAGAAATTTTGTCTTTTTGTTATTTCTCCCAGACCCTCTTCTGCCATCCACTTGCTTAAGACCATTAAGTATGACATGTGTTACTTTCCTCTGTCCTTCTTTCACTCTATCCGTCCTGTGAGTATCAGATTCTCCAAGTCCTCCTTTCTCATTACATGTACTAGAAATTTCAACTGCCTTTTTCTGATGTTAAGTATAAGTTTCCTCTTCGTTTACATTCTCTCCAAAACCTCATCATTGCTCACATATCCGGCCTATGGTATCCTTAGCATCTTTCAGTAGAACCACCTTTTTGTTGTTTCGAATCTATTCTTCATCTTTGAGGAGATTGCCCACCATTCGCTACCACACAGGAGGACAGATAACACGTAACAGTTCAGTACTGTTTTCTTTATTTCCAACGAAATTTTCCTGTCACTTAATACTCTGCTTAGCTTTTGGAATGCGTCTTTGACCATCGCAATACGTCTTCGGATCTCAGCGTCGCACTTTACGTCCTCTGTCAGAACACTTCCCAGATATTTAAATTTCTTCACCTGCTTGATTTAACCTGTAAAATGCATTTTGGGCTCATCTTTTTACTTATAACCATGTATTCTGTCTTCTTATAGTTTATGCTGATTCCCTTCTTCTCGCTCTCCTTCGCTCTCCTACCTTCTGTAGGAGGTTTTGTAGTTTCCTTTTCGTATCTGCTATCAGCACTGTGTCATTTGCGTATCTTATGTTGTTAAGATGGTGGCCGCCAATGATGAATTTTGTTAGGGTTTCCAGTTCTCTCAGAATTACTTTGCTGTATAGATTGAATGTCAGTTGAACATCCACAGCGCCATCACTTAAAAACAAGGGAGATAATGATGAAGCTTCTGAAGGTAGCCTGTCTCGGGACGGACATAATTTTTTATTATCTACCGACACAAAGGATTCAAGGTCAAAGCCAAGATTTGGATTTCGGAAGGATTGGCGCAACATTATCACCTTTGATCGCATTACCGTATTAAGCTAACCATAATCAAGATCAACTTCTCAGACGATAAAAGCCATCTCTCTCTCGTTTTTTTTTTTTTCGTTTTTTTTTACACCCACTGGCTTCAATCTATCAACGCGGTCAATGAATATAGTAGTCGCATTGGGATAGCGAGTGATGCCTTCCAAAAGCTAAACAAATATTAAGAAGCTGAAAAAAATAATTAGAATAAAAGAAAAGAGAACTGAACTGTTATGCAATAGCAGTTCTCCTATATGGCAGTGAATGCTGGGAAGCCTCATCACAGATGAAGAGACTTGAACAGAAATTGGTTCTACAAAAGATGCTAAGAATACCCTGGAACGGACATGTGAGCAACTACGAAGGTCTAGAGATAATGACAACAGAAAGGACACTTATAATTAAAATCTGGAAGAGACTGCTGAAATTTCTAGGGCACATAACGAAGAAAGAGGGCTTGGAAAATTTGATGGTCACAGGACAGATTGAAGTCAAGCGAGTCAAAGAAAAACAACGCATAGCCTACATAGCAAGTTTGAATGAATGGATGGCGGAACAGGGTTTGGGAGAGATAGCGAAAAGACAAAATTTATTGAGAGCTACAATGGACGGGAAGTTGTGGATTTTATGTATTTAGTTTCTGCAGCACGATAAGTAGTTGCCAGCTTGCTTCCACGAGAGCATCACGGCCATTAGTAGTCACTACTTACTAACACCCTTGATTAGTCCAAGTGTCCATCTTTTATAACCAACCAGGGGTGAACCATCATTCCCCTGGCCTAATGAGTCCGTCTAAAATCATTATTTTTTTCCTAAATGTATACACACATTAATTTCACTAAATAAAACATTACAATAAATATTTGTTGTAGCCTTGTTAGGGCCAGAAATAAAGAGAGGAATTGAATTAAACAAATATATTAACAGAAACAATAATACAAACATATACAACGAGAGTGTTACAGCAAGAATGTTCGGCCCGACTGTCAGAGTTGACTGTTGGAAACTTCCCGATATTTATTTCTGTTTAAAATACAGAAAATGTGGCACAAGGCCAAAATGGGGATGGGGAAAAAGGACGGTCTTCTTCTGTCTTAACTTTAAACTTAGCTAGCCACAAACACTGACCCGAACATACAAACAATATTCCTAACACCAAAACAACGCATTCTTACTTACCTTTCTTACTACATTCACCATAATACCTCACTGTCTCTATGAAAATCATAACTAGTCACCATATTTACAATTCATTGTCTGTGGGGGGAGGGGAATAAAACATCAATTTAAAAAAAATCCCCAATGAGTATGTACAATATGGAACAAAATTATTTATCTGCTGGAAACTTCCCCCTCCAAAAGGCAGTACCTACTCCTATTTATAGCTGGGAGAGTCTATTCGTGCCTGGGTAAATTACCATAACAATATTATAATTCACAACAGTGGAAATCCATGATTGCCAAATTCCTAAAGAAACACAGTGTATAGATGTAAAAATTTTCGATTACAAGTCTAGCAAGTTTAATTTTTCCATCCCTTACTAGTGTTATGGTCCAGGTTCCTTGTACCACGGTGATGGTCCAAGGTAGAACCAATGAAGAATAACTCGAACACAGGTATGGAATAACACAGATATATTACAAACAGAAATATATACAAAGAAGTAGAAGTATTAGTAATGACTATCAGATTTGGTTAGAGTGAACTATGTTATCTCAACAAGTATCACTATTCCAATCTTCTTACAATAATCCTCTCTGCTCCCTCTTGAGGCGCAGTATTTATAACGTCCGGAATAGTCCATTATTATTATGGGTAAGTTCCCATAACAACTAGCAATGGTACCTAGAGTTGTTCTGGCAAGGTTCCTTTGTTTTTCCTTACTCTTCTCAGCTACGCAGTCGTTTCTTTGTTTATGAGATATGCGTTGGTCTTTTAAATGGAATTAGAAAAATTGTAATTAAAATAGTCCGATAGGTTTAAACATTTCGGTAGTTAATTAATTCATATATGTAGGAATTTGTAACATTATTAGTGCATCAAAATATATCATTATTGTTTATATCATTATTCCAAGCTGTGATCTAAATGCCAGGGTAGTTACAACAATTGCTTATTTATAACAATTTTCTCATGTGGAGAAAAAATATCACGGATTGTTTTATAAAGAAAACAGAATTACAGTCGAACAACGATTTTTTCGTATTTAATTACTTGTTGATTTTGCTGTTAATGATTAAATGACAACGTGAAATTCCAAGAGAAGCGTGCAGGAAACCAACCGTCCTGGGTATGACGATAAACTACATCCGGGTCCTGGGTATGACGATAAACTACATCCGCGTCCTGGGTAAGACGATAAACTACGTCCAACAGCAAGGCATCTGATCAGGAGGTTTTGAGGAGCGTGAAACCACCTCTTAATTGCTGGCGTTCCCAGGTTCACCCTGACCCGGAGTGGTAGCACATGTTAGGGTCCCAGCTATGGAAAAACAGTTAACACCCAAACTTGTGTAAAAATAGGTTTTAATACCAGATTAATATGTAATAAAAATATTACCAGCAATAATTTTTGAAGGAACAATTATTATCAGCAATACTTTTAAAAAAAGTACCAGCAATACAAACAGTTATACATTCTTTGAAAAAAAATATGACCAGCTATAGATTTCTTCAAGGAAAAATATTCCCAGAAATAGATTTTTGAAGAAAAACATTACCAACAATAAAAATTTTGTCGGCATTAAATAATCCGTTGAGGTTGATATGCCGTAAAACAAACCAAACCAAACCAGGAAACCAAAGACAAAAGTTAAAAAAAGAACAGTAAAAATTTGTAAATCATAAATGAGCAAATTTTATTTCAAGAGATTTTTTTTTCTTTTCTTTCCAGTGGCCGAGAGGTCGAAAGCACGTCAGGTCTAATGACGATTTCCTCTATGGCATAGATTCTCAACCGCCGCGCCACGGCACATTAGTATGCCCGGCAATCCTCTTAAGTGTGCCGCGAAATATTATCACGGCATATATATATATATATATATATATATATATATATATATATATATATATATATATATATATATATATATATATATATATATATATATATATATATATATATATATATATATATATATATATAAGGAGGCACGGTGGAGTTAGCGGCTTGGATTGAGGAATCGGAGAGCCGAGTTCGAATTCCAGTCGAATCTATTACATTTCACTTATCTGCTAATACCCTTGGAAAAGGTATGAATCCTCTCCTTCTCCCTCCAGCTATGGGTAAATAACAGGACAGACTGGGTTCTATAGCCTTGGATGGCAACTGGTCTAGAAGAAGGACAACTCTGAATTCAAAACCTGCGGAGAGTTGTTTAGGGACCTTGTGGCACGTAGTGCACCAGGTCTCTGTATTCGGCCCTTCAAAAATTGTGGATGGTTCTGCACAAAACCTTCAGTACTATAATCAAATCTCATGTGCTGGTATCGGACTGTCGATTCCTAGGAACTGATCTGCTTGACCCTCATACGTCGAGAGTATATATATATATATGTGTGTGTGCGTGTGTGCGTGTGTGTGTGTCTGTGTGTGTATTTAGGCAGCAATCTTTCTTTCATGGACATTTCATTGAATACGACAGACAAGGTGCTTTGATTTAGTATTTTATACAATTTCTCATGCGATCTAATTTTTTTTTTTTCTTTTCGGACGATAAATTATATAAAAACTGTCCAATTGTTCTTTTTCTCCGAGCGCTTTCCGCTATACATTTAGCCGTTTTCAAAGTTGAAATATATTAACTGTTAGCAAGAAATTGATTGTTGTATGTATGTATATATTTATATAATGTTTTCATTTTCAAAAGACTGTCAAGATATTGTGTCTATGTTCATAGTTGATATTATTAAGTGTTGTTTTTGTTTGTTTTTTATTAATAAGGCTTCCATTATTTTTACCCTTTTTTTTTCATGTAGACGATGCTATTTGTGTTGTTAACAAGTCTGTTATAAATAGGATACGGTAGGTCTCCATGATTATTTAAATGAGATCTCATTGAGCTATGGTCAGAAAGGTATAGAGTGAGTCTGCGTTTTACTGTGGCCTATATAATTATTTACGTATTTTGATTGATCAGGAATATAATTTCTTAATGGACATTTAAATTCATAACGATTATATATATATATATATATATATATATATATATATATATATATATATATATATATATATATCTTCAAATATAATTTAGAAAAATAAAAAATGAAAGCAGAAATTTGTAAGTTATAATTTTTCTTCCTATTTTGTGAGAGTAAGCAGCCGATTAAGAAAATCACTTCCTTCGACTAATTAGTGAAATTGCCAATTAGTGACTCGAAAATATCGGGTCAGAGTTAATTGTAAAGCGCTAACAAGAGACGCGCTCAAAATCTCCAGCATCGTTGAAAATTGAAAACCTATTTAATCAGGCTAATGACGAAGTGACATCGATTTTGAAATGAGGCGAACAATTTAAAAACGAATCATGGAATTGTTTTTAAGCGCTAGAGATTTAATGAAACGACTTCACTAAGAAACAAATTATAGATATTTATAAGACTCGGATATTAAAGACGGTTTCATTCGCTACCTGGTGTAATTTGGATTTTACAAGAACACAAATGTAATTATAGTATTCCCTTGTTAAAGTCGGATATTTTCATGAGAGATTGTAACTGTCCGGGTTACGCTATTCAACCGTGAGACAGGCGAATGCAGATTCAACTGGATGAAACATTGGCGGCCATTTTTGATGATTACAAACGTGTATTCGTACTCAACTGTATGTATTGAAAGGACGAGTAACGACATCCGGGTTACAAGACTGTGAAAATTGTTTTAAATGTTCACTTTAAAGCATAAAACAATTGATTAACAACTGAGTCAGTCATGTGCCATGCGTGATACACGCTTAGACGATCATGTATCTTCCGATACACGACTGACGAGGCAGATTTTCCACGCAGTAGGTTTCATAATTGCTCATTCCTGTAAATCATAAAAATCAACCAGGATTCATGTAGTTTACAAGGAGAACGAGAGAAGAAGCATTGATATGAAGTGGATGATGCCTTTCAAAAGCTAAGCAATGTACTAAGAAACAGGAAAAGATTGATTGATCGACTTCACTTAGAAACAAATGATGTAGTTATAGATATTTATAATACTCGGATATTAGAGATGGATGATGCCTTTCAAAAGCTAAGCAATGTACTAAGAAACAGGAAAAGATTGATTGATCGACTTCACTTAGAAACAAATGGTGTAGTTATAGATATTTATAATACTCGGATATTAGAGATGGATGGTGCCTTTCAAAAGCTAAGCAATGTACTAAGAAACAGGAAAAGATTGATTGATCGACTTCACTTAGAAACAAATGATGTAGTTATAGATATTTATAATACTCGGATATTAGAGATGGATGGTGCCTTTCAAAAGCTAAGCAATGTACTAAGAAACAGGAAAAGATTGATTGATAGACTTTCCCTAAACACAGATACACGCGAGTCCAGTAACCCATTAGGGCCGTAGGGGCACTAATGTACCACAAACACAGTAGCAGTGGTATCTTCCTCCCCAGGCTGGTTTGAATTTTCCTTTTTCAATCAAGGCTATAGGACCCAGTTTGCCTGCTATTTATCCACAGTCGGGGGGAAAAGAGACAGATGCGTTTCGCAAGGATATTAACATGTTAGTTAATGCAATGAACTTGACTGGAATTTGAACCTGGCTCTCAGATTCCTAAATCTGAGCCGCTATCTATTACTCCACATAAGCAATAGAGGGGTGTTTATTTGGTTACCCAGGAGTAAGTTATCTCAGTAATACAATAGCGTATATGTGTTGTCTTGCCATTTTTAACTTACGTTTCACTGGTCTGGAAAGCTATCTGTTGAATAGTCAGAGAATGAGAGGGATTGTAAAGAAATAGACATTACTTTGTGCTACAAAGGATAGGAAATTGTGGTGAACCATGACTGCCCATACCTTGAAGGGAAACAGCACATGAAAAAAAAATGGTATAGAAAATCTACTTCAGCACCTGTCTGATACCAAGCTTGCCAGATGAACGATGTTCAATCTGCATACTTTATGTTTCTTTTTAAAGATAATTCAACGAACAATCTTTGACATCTTCTATGTGCTGTGTCTGTTCAGGATGTGGGTAATCATGGCTCTCCACAACTTCCTATCCTTTGTAGCTCTTAGTTTGTAATGGATTCTTAACATACACAAGTCCCGTAGACCCATTAACGTCGTAGGGACGCCACACTTACTGCAGCCGCAGTAGCAGTGATGTTTCCTGGGGAATATAGCCTGACAGAACCCAACTCCTAGACCGGTTGCCAACCAAGGCTATAGGACTATTATGGTAATTTACCCACGCACGCATGGACTCTCCCAGCTATAAATAGGAGCAGGTACTACCTTTTGGTGTGTGAAGTTTCCAACAGTCAGTTTTGACAGTCGGACAGAACAATATTGCTGTAACACACTCGTTTGTATATGTTTGTTTTACTGTTTCTGCTAATATATATGTTTAACTCAATTCCTCTCTTTGTGTCTTTATTTCTGTCCCTAACAAGGCCACAACAAGGACCCAGTCTGTCCTGCTATTTACCAGTAGCTTTTGGGAGAAGGGATGGATTCATACCTTTCTCAGGGGTATTAGTATGTAAGTGAATGTAATAAACTTGACTGTAATTCGAACGAAGCTCTCTGTTTCCTCAATCCGAGCCGGTATTCATTCGTCCACTCTGAATATCAAAAGAAAAATTTCCAGCAATCTATTGAGTAAGGTGACTGCGAATAATCAAACATTAATAAATGGAGAGGTCGTAGTAAGCTCCAGTATTGTTGGAGGTCCCAAATTAACAAGCCAGGAAGGGGTGTTTATTTGGCACACAAGAGTAAGTTATCACAGTATCAGTAGTACAATAGAGTATGTGCGTTGTCTTGCTATTTTTAACTTACGCTTCACTGATCAGGAATCCTAGCTGGCGAACAGACAGACATTGGGAATGATAGCAAGGGGACAGTGATCATTTTGTGCATCCAAAAATATACAGGAGTTCTCAATTGGTTCTTGTTGTTTTGTTTTTAATGTCATGGGTTCATGGCTCACCACAAATCCCCTTTTTAAATTACTATGTGTTCTTGGTAAAAGTTTTGGATTCAGAGTTGTCCTTTTCTTAGACCGACTGCCACTCTAGGCTTGAAAGTACAGTCTACCCTTTTATTTAACCTAGTGATTGGTCCATATGGTTCAGGTGGACCATCGGTGGTCCACATAGCATTTCTAGTGGTCCACAGAAATTTCGTAGCCATAAAAACATTGTATTCATTTCACAAAAAATGTATCTAAATTATTCCTACTTTGAATAATTAAAGCTCTGGTTTGTAGACCTAGAAAATTATGAGCCATGAGATGAAAATGTTGATTTGCCTGAAATGTTGCTGGATTTGAAAGAGAATACGAAACTGAGAAAAGTTGACAAAGAAGGAGTCTTTGCCTGTATATCGATAAAGGACTCACACTCAAAAATTTTTCAGCATGCAGAAGCAAGCATCATTTCTTTTCCTACCACATAGATGGTGGAATCTGAATTTTCGGCTGTTGTGGATGTTTTCAGTACAAAATAAATAAATTAGATGTCAAAAGCAGAGGAATTATCAGACTAAGACTGAATGACATCATCAAAATTGATTTTGATATCCTGTGTCAGAAACACCAAGATCAAAGTAGTCACTAGATGAATGGACTAAGACTGAATGACATCATCAAAATTGATTTTGATATCCTGTGTCAGAAACATCAAGATCAAAGTAGTCACTAGATGAATGAACTAAGACTGAATGACATCATCAAAATTGATTTTGATATCCTGTGTCAGAAACACCAAGATCAAAGTAGTCACTAGATGAATGGACTAAGACTGAATGACATCATCAAAATTGATTTTGATATCCTGTGTCAGAAACATCAAGATCAAAGTAGTCACTAGATGAATGAACTAAGACTGAATGACATCATCAAAATTGATTTTGATATCCTGTGTCAGAAACACCAAGATCAAAGTAGTCACTAGATGAATGGACTAAGACTGAATGACATCATCAAAATTGATTTTGATATCCTGTGTCAGAAACATCAAGATCAAAGTAGTCACTAGATGAATGAACTAAGACTGAATGACATCATCAAAATTGATTTTGATATCCTGTGTCAGAAACACCAAGATCAAAGTAGTCACTAGATGAATGGACTAAGACTGAATGACATCCTCAAAATTGATTTTGATATCCTGTGTCAGAAACACCAAGATCAAGGTAGTCACTAGCTGAATGGACTAAGTCTGAATGACATCATCAAAATTGATTGTGATATCTTGTATGAGAAATGCCAAGATCAAGGTAGTCACTAGCTGAATGAACTAAGACTGAATGACATCATCAAAATTGATTGTGATATCTTGTATGAGAAATGCCAAGATCAAGGTAGTCACTAGCTGAATGAACTAAGACTGAATGACATCATCAAAATTGATTGTGATATCTTGTATGAGAAATGCCAAGATCAAGGTAGTCACTAGCTGAATGAACTAAGACTGAATGACATCATCAAAATTGATTGTGATATCCTGTGTTTATCCTTGTTTACTAACATAAATTTTAAAGTTTAAATAAACTACTTTTTCTTTTCATTGAGTATTTTAGTGTGATAATTGAACCACGTAAAGGTAAAAGTAGGAGTGGTCCATTTGAATTTTTGAAGAAAAAAAATATTCCATGAGCTGAAAAATGTTGATAAGCACAGATTTAACCTATAGCTAGTAATGGAAGAGATGCCTTATTTTAGTGAGAGGGAAACTCAACAGACTAGACCTGAATTTGAACTCTGCCCGTGAATTCCTCTTGCCATCTCGATAAACATCACGCCACCCATACATTCACTCCCATTTAATTAAAAAGTAAAAATATATATGTTGAATCAAAAATAAGTAACTCGGGCACTGGATCCCTGAGAATGGTCACTTCGACGTGGTGCAATGGTTAGCAAATTTGTCTCGCTAGATCAATTACGACTGAAAATTGAGTTTGAGAGTTTGATCCTATGTGTCTCCCATACTTTCGGTCTTATGCCACATTGTTGTGGTGTCCTCCCTCTAATGAGGCTATTGTGGACTCTTCCACTTATTATAAAGTCAGTAGGCATAGTAGGCCTCGGGGGAACGCTGATATAGACCGTTCATTACTGTCAAAGTCTCTGCCTCGGCAGAGAGGAACCCGAAACAAGGACGAGGCTTTGCTGAAGGGTAAAGTTTCGCCCGGGGAGGTAGGCAGACTCTGAACCCGCTTATGCAGGTTCTAAGGGGATATTTTTGGCCGAGCATACGGGCTCAGAGAACCCACAGTAAACTCGGCCTTGTGCCACATACATCCCTCGTGGCCGGTGGAAGGCTGTTAAATATTAACAGTGATATAGACTGTTCAGCTGTCGAACTCTCTGCCTTGAGCAGAGAGGAACCCGGATGAGGCTTTGCCAAAGCGAAAAGTTTCGTCCGGAGAGGTAGACAGGCCCTGAACCTGTTTACACGAGTTCGAAGGGAATTTTTTTGGCCGAGCCTACGGGCTTGGAGAACCCAGGATAAACTCGTCCATTGTGCCACATACGACCCGCGTGGTGGGGGGGCGTTAAATATAACAGTGATATAGATTTTTCAACTGTCGAACTCTCAGCCTTGAGCAGAGAGGAACCCGGGCGAGGTTTTGACGAAGCACAAAGTTTCGTCCGGGGAGGTAGACAGACCATGAACCCGTTTATGTGGGTTTTAAGTGAATATTTTTGGCGGAGCCTACGGGCTCGGAAACCCACGGACAGACCCTGAACCCGTTTATGCCGGTTCTAAGGGAATGTTTTTGGCCGAGCCTACAGGCTCAGAAAACCCACGATAAACTCGGTCTTGTGCTACATACGACCCACGTGTGGTGGGGGGCGTTATATCTAACGGTGATATAAACCGTTCATTACTCTCAAACTCTCTACCTCGGCAGAGAGAAACCCGGACGAGGCTTTGCCGAAGGGCAAAGATTCGTCCGGATAGGTAGACAGTCTCTGAAAACTGTTTATACGAGTTCGAAGGGAATTTTTTTGGCCGAGCCTACGGGCTCAGAGAACCCACGATAAACTCGTCCATTGTGCCACATACGACCCGCGTGGGAAGGGGCGTTAAATATAACAGTGTTATAGATTTTTCAACTGTCGAACTCTCAGCCTTGAGCAGAGAGGAACCCGGACGAGGCTTTGCCGAAGGGCAAAGTTTCGTCCGTGGAGGTTGACAGACAATGAACCCGTTTATGCGGGTTCTAAGTGAATATTTTTGGCCGAGCCTACGGGCTCGGAAAACCCACGGACAACCTCTGAACCCGCTTATGCATGTTCTAACGGAATATTTTTGGCCGAGCCTACAGACACGGAAAATCCACTGTAAACTCGGACTTGTGCCACATACATCTCTTGTGACGGGGGCTGTTAAATATTAACAGTGATATTGACTCTTCTACCGAGGCTGTGACTATTCGCAGATCCTGTCGAACTCTCTGACTTGGGCAGAGAGGAACCCGGACGAGGCTGTGTCGAAAGGCAGGGTCTCGTCCGAGGAGGTAGACAGACCCGAACCCGTTTATGCGGGTTCTACAGGGATTTTTAAGCCGAGCCTACGAGTTCGGATGACCCACGTTAAACTCGGCCTTGTGCCACATGTGTCCTCGTGAGGGGGGTCACTGATTATAACAGTGATATAGACTGAACGCTGAGAAACCGACACACACTCCCAAGTCGTGTAACACATTTGTGTTGTATTTACTGTTCAATACACTATTTATCTGCAACCTCTTTTGTTATTTCTTAACCATATACTTGGTCACAACACACATCTAAGCCAAGCCTAGAAAATCATTCGGACACTTCGCCGTGGTGTAATGGTTAGCAATCTTATCTCGCTAAATCAGTTACAACCCTCAATGGTGCCCCATGCTTTCGGCCTTGTGCCACATCTAATCTTAGAAAACTACCACTAGGTCCTTGAAGAAATGTGTAACACAATGATAAATTTAGAGGTTACAGGACCAGCAATTATATAGTCTTTAACTTTGGTTTAAATCGATACCGTTTCAAATCTTTCAACCTTGTGTCCAGGGATCTACTGTCAATAAAGGACACACCGGTAAACGCTGAGGGTGTGTCCTTTGTACAGTGCGTTTGTTTGTGATTAACTTGGCTGGTTTCCAGCTTAATTAGTTCTCAAATTAATTCGCATTGGCACTGCTTTAATCTTCCGGCACAAAAGGCATGTCTATCTTTCGTTGGAAAACAAACATTTAATAATTATTAATATACTGAAAGAGCCTCTTTCAGTTGTATAGGTGTCTTCTTCCTTGCCTGTGTTTATTTAGGTAGGCCCTGGCGATAATAACATCTTATTGCTACTGACTTGACAGGTAAGCTAGTTATGGGAGAGTGGTTTCGTAGTATGTAATTCACGCCAAAAATACCAGCGGTCTGAATCAAATTGTATATCAATAAGGAACCATTATGCTAAAATGAGTTAATCTGTGATGACCCCAATATATAGAGATACCAAAGTAATATTTGCACTCGGTGTCACAACAGAACATCAGACACACTAGGTGCAGAATCGTGAGCTTAGGATGTGCATATGTGGGTCAGCTGGATAAAAGGAAGTTATATAAGCATCCCACTCAAGAGGGAAAAGCCTAACTCTCACATTCTCGCGAAAAGATCAACGTTCCAAGAAAGTCCCCCAGACCACACACCCTGATGCCGATATTAAGTCCAGACGAAGTCCAGAAATGAATCCTATTATAACTATGCCTGTTCCTCCTTTCTTTAGTTCGCACGGCCATTGCACCCTGTTTACTCCTTTTTGATCGCGTGGATAGACGCAGAGGCACTACTTAGCAGAGGCACTACTTGGTTTCAGTGAAAAACAGAAAAAGAAAGAAAGATAGAAGTGTTTAACGTCTCATGCTGATACTTCATAAACAATGTACTATTCCGTTTTGATCGCGTGAGAAGACAAAAGATAGATCAGAGACGCTACCTGTTTTCAATGAGAAAAGAGAAGACAGAAGAGGCAATAAAACTCTCATGCGTTTAATATCTGTTTCAATGAAATGGAAAATGTGTCAATTTCAAATATGTTTATTTGCACCCCCTTTCTTCTTAAAGTAACGACTAACATTCATATTTATGATTGTTAATACAATACTAGTTTAACCGTGCCATCAGAATTGACGGCAAGAAAGAATGTACTATATGCATTACGATATGTATTATATTGTAAGTAATTTTCGTTTAATCCAACTATCATTTTGTAATTTAAAATTTAACGTTAATAATTGAACAGTGTACAATTTATAAACACCTAAGGAAAGATATACATATTTTCTACTCATAAATGTTACATATTTACACCTAAAATTGTGTTTACTGCAAAAGTTTCCGAAGCACCATATTTTTTGTGTAAACTTTGGAAGGTCTGAGTAATCCTTGTCAGTCCGTAGATTCAATCTGTAATTTCAGTCTGCTTATTTCTCGTCCTACTAAGAGCAACGTATCATCAGATATAGTTTTTTAATTTATTTTTTGTCTCAAGCTATTACCAAATTCTATAAGATAAGCTCCGAATCGTAAGATAAAAACTGCATTAAAACTATCTAATTATTTATTAGTAAAAGCTTTTAATTGCTATCATAAATAATATGAATGAAGGAGGTTGTGTAAATAAAAATAAACAACTCTTTTGATGACTGATGAATTTTTATAACAATTGTTCCCCACCTCTTTTTTTTAATTGTAATTTTTAAAGTTTAAAATGAATTTCTAAAAATGAACAAAGCATTCTTGAAGATATATGTGGCGTATTATATATACGAACTCTATCCGATAGCGATATCAGTACGCGTCAACAGGACCAAGTTAGCACGGCTCCGGGTGGGTCATCGTTATTTTGCACACTACCCCTCAATTGTTCACACAAAAATCGTATATATATATATATATATATATATATATATATATATATATATATATATATATATATATATATATATATAATCGAGTTCTCTTAGCCGCTGGCGTATTTCGTATAGAAAAAAAACGCTAAAATTTCCTTTTTTTGCTCTGCCGACGGCTTAGGGGTAGTTCCCTGACTGACACCAAATCGGTCGAGTTTCAATCCCGTTTTGAAGCATTCGGACATCTGGCCACACTGAAGAGCTGTGATACAGTGAAACAGTCTGTCTGTGGATGACTATATGGCGTATTATATATAGAGATTTTGTTAAAGTTGTTATGCTCAAATATTTAACGATGCGATAGGGGAATTTCTACGGTTATTTTATTACCGTCCAACTCGCCATGAGCTTATTCAATCATTAACTGAAGAATTAAGTTTAAAATTCATCAAATTTAAAATAAGAAAAACGTGAAATGTTCACTGGTCAAAATTAGTAATCAGTAATTTTACGTGTAAAAGATTTCATGTCGCATTCTTATTCGTCGTTACTCATTCACTTACTCTTTTGTCAACCACCGTGTAACATGCCGATAATAGGACATTTTATCCACATATCTGGTGATGGAATATATCGCAGGTGGAAGTGGATTCATGCCTTTCCCAAGGACATTAGTGCGAAGTAGACTCAGTCAAAATTTTAACTAGAACTGATAAACATTATATGTACTATTTGTATACTAGCATAGTACCTGTAAAATTGAGATTGTTTACTCATGGATCGGCACTTCTATCTAAAATCAGAGCATCTCTGCACTCTGTCTAAGGACAAAATGTCGCTTCTCAGTCCTCTACCTCGGATTATACTGTAGTATCTGTTTTTATCCGCTATCATGTTCATGTACAGGGGTTCAAACGTCGATTTTATTTTATTTTTTAATTTAACGTTCAGACATTTTCAGCGTTGTCTTTTGGTACATAATCATAAACGACGTTTTTGTTTATACCCCTGATGAAGTCCATTTAAATGACGAAACGTATTACAGAATTTTTTTCTATTTTGTTATTCAATTACCCAATATATTCTGTGATCTTATTCATCAATAATTTTTCAGTCTCAGTTGCATAGTTTTTTCCTATTCTTGCCTTTTCCGGTGGTATTAGTGCGAAAGGAATGCAGATTATCTCCCTCGGAGTTTGAACTCGAATTTCCAACTCCATTTTCCGTGTGACTAACTGCTTAGGCTCATATATTTTAAAAATAAATGCTTACAAAACACCTTCTGGTTTATGCGGTGTCAAGTAAAAAGATCTCTCTTTTTTCCAGTTAGGCCGGAAATAGTAGTTTTGATACTAAATTAACCTGTGGTAGCCTTTAGTGACTTCGGAGGTCAGCACCACCCCTCGTGTTCATCCTTGAGCCAAGTTAGCTTTATAGAGTAATTTTTCACCCCAGCGTCCGGCTATATGACGTGTTCAAGCCATCAATCACAGGCTTTATAATAATTGAGTATTAGATAGTTGAGTCAATGTCAATTAAAAATTCTGTTTGACAAATAATAAAGCCAAACTGATGTTAATTAATTATGTGATATACGTGCATGATTCTTCTAAAAGATGTGATCAACCTTAAAGAAAATTATCTACCTGCGCAAGAAAAAACTGAGAGGTGTACCTGTCCAAACATTACAATGTTATCTAAATTTCATTTGCTGGGAAACAATGCGATCCAATGCCCAAAATTGTATTTCTGCATGATGGTCAAACTGTTTACAGACACTGATAGTATTAGCTAAAATAATAACTTCTTTTAGTCTTTTGTTATCATATGGTATTAGTTGCTTAGTATTATTATAGTATGTGGTTAGAACGTTCGCATTCTGACCATGAGACCCGGGTTCGAATCTCACCATGTTCGATTTGGCAGGAAGAACTTCCTGATGTTATCGGATGTACCTGACAATCATACCACTAGTTAACTCAAGCATTGTGAGTGGAACTGGGTAGATGTAACCTTTGGGGGCCGTCAATAGTTGTGCTAGCACGAAGTCACAAATCGTGGCCGAGGGCTTGAACGTGCTGGGCTTGTTCAGTTTGTTGATCATTCTAGATAACACGCTCATTTCCAGAAACTGTAACTAAGGTCTGCTCAACATAGTTGCAGTATAAACCACAGGTGGGCTCTGTGGGTGTTGAATGCGCCTGAGCAAACGTCCGCAATAAGGATTAGCTAGCCGCCCTAGTAGACGAGTATCCTCGAATACGAGTGGCAAGATATATTATATTATTATAGTATATTAAATGGAGCCTATTTCTTTGTCTTGTCTTATTCCGTTGTTGTGATCTCGCGATCACGAGAAATAAAAAAAAGAAAAACTAATTCTCATGATTCCATAGAAAAAAAGGACCCCCCGACCCTACTAGACGTTCTCTTTTTCATCAGTCTCTCACGGGGAGAGAACATAGAATTGAGCTCCACCAGGAATGAAGACCACAGATAAGTTCTACACAAATATCACTTTCTCATGTTTAATATCACCTTGCAAATAATGTATTCATCGCTAAGTCAAACACAAAATTCAAAAACATTTACTAACAACCACATTAGAAGATCTTTCGTACACCTACCTAACTCGTATATCCAAATCCTTTAGATAATAAACCCTTTTATATATCAATAAATGTCTCACTTTGTTGTTATGATGTCTATATGTCATATTTTACTAACCAAAAACAGGAGTCAAACAAAGCCCAACATAACATCTTATATGTTTTTCAATCTCAGTTGCATAGTTTTTCCTATTCATGCCTTTTCCGGTGGTATTAGTGCGAAAGGAATGCAGACTATCTCACTCGTCTTATATATTATATCTATGTTTAATCTATATTTGAATCTAGAAGAATTTTCTCAATTCGCAGATCAATTACTTTAGTGATGCGGTGTTCCGGTTGAACAGACTCGGAAGGTAAATCCCATACTTAGGTAGAAAAGTAAAATCTTTTACAAGTAGAATTTAAAAAATTCGCAAAGTTTAACTAAGGATCAGTTGAAAAATAACAGTTTGTCAAAAGGTTTTTTTATCCACGGAGAGCGCTATAAAAGGATACACTCTAAGTTATTTTTATTTTTTATTTTTTAGAAAACTATTTTTAGAAATTTTATGAAAGCATAACATATACATGAAAAAAACACAACATATACATGAAAAAAATATATACATGAAAAAATATATATATACATTAAAAAACATAACATATACATAAAAAAACTTAACATATACATGAAAAAAACATAACCTATACATGAAAAAGCCATAGCATATACATGAAAAAACCATAACATACATGAAAAAACAAAACCTATACATGAAAAAAACATAACATATACATGATAAAACATAACATACATGAAAAACATAACCTATACATGAAAAAAACATAGCATATACATGAAAAAACATAACATATACATAAAAAAAACGTATCTTATACATGAAAAAACATAAACATATACATGAAAAAAACATAACATATACATAAAAACATGACAATAAAACATATCATATACATGAAAATTGTTAATTTATAACCTTCATTTCACCATAGCAAAATGAAAATTAAGTTCTTGGTCTTGTTTTAGAATATTTTTTATTTACTTTTTGGAAAAAAAAAATTATCTCGCAATTTCATGTATTACGGTTTTATTAAAATTCTAAAAATAGCTTTTCTAAACCAAACAAACCAAAAATACATTACCAAGAGTGTACATCGTTAGAGTCAAAGGAATAAACGACCTTTTGAAACCCTACCATTTTTATTTTTATTTCTATTATTTTTTTTTACTTGGTCCTAAATTAAACTTCGGCAAAAAACGAACATTCTTAAGTGAAAAGCATTTTTGACGCCTCCTGACAAAAAGATCGTATTCAGAACACTTAAAATCCTTACGACACAAATAAAAAATAAAAAAGCTGTCCAGAATGTTGACAATGCATTAACATTCGATTGAGATAAACATCTACCATAAAAAGTCTAGACATTATAGTCAGATCCTCAGTGATTTATAAGAAAAACTCTAGCCCTGTAAAGTAACTTAGTTCTTTTTATTTTATTCCTGTCGTCTTCAGCAGACGATACTGCATCGTCTGCTGAAACCGATATTCACACAAATGAATATCAACTCTGCTCAGAAGTAAGCAACGGCACTTGGAGTCAGGTTACTTACCATTGATTTATTTAAGTGACAAATTGATTTTTGGGAAAAGGAAAACTAGTCGAGAGTTTTCATTTAAATTATTATTTTTGATTAGCACCAATGGTGATTGTTTACATAAGCCTCGTCTACATGACTGGCGTTTTTTAAACTTGTCAGCTTCTTTCGCATAAATTGATAGCAATGATTAACTATTAACGATTGAAGAGTATAAAAAAAGGTTTTAAAAAAGTACAACGTTAGTTTGTTGTTTTCAGTTTTTAATATAATGCTGCGAATACAATGGACCAAACATGTGAGCAACGACGAAGTTTTAGAGAAAATGGAAACGGAAAGGACTCAGAAAGAGAGAGTTGAGATTTCTAGGGTACGGAGGAAAGAGGGCTTGGAAAATGCGATACTCACAGGAGAGACTGAATGCAAGAGGGACAAAGAAAAACAACGCATAACCTACCTAGAGAGCATCAGTAAATGGATGGAGGAGCAGGTTTGGGAGAGATAAGAAAAAAAATTTTTAAGATCCACAACGGGTAAGAAATTAAAGAGAGACATGATCGCCAACGTCACGAAGGGACACGGCACACAGACGAAGATTATTATTATTATTATTATTATTATTAACACGTCCTTATTATTGTTATTATTCGTGAGTAACTTACCTATTGACGTTTTGTTAGTGGATGGCAAAAAAGCGAGTGGAAAGAATGGTAAAAAGACAAACATTGCTTAGAGCTAGGAAGTTGTGGGGAGTCATGATCAACCTACTTAATGAGCTTATATGAATAGAAGGCAGAACAGCGACTGGAAGGGATAGTAAAAAGACAAACATTGCTTAAAACTACAAAAGTTAGGACGTTGTGGAGAACCATGATCGCCGATGTCCTGAAGACATGACATCAGAAAGCGAGACATGATGAACTGAATTACCCTGTTATTCAGAGATGATAAAACCTTGAGAAATAAAATCTTGAGAAAAAAATCCAGTTGTTCTTCATTATGCCCTCTTAATCTGGCATAAGGCCAATAGAGACGATGGGGTACAATAAAGATTGCTTCATGTGAATCCCAACTGAAAAAAACTAACGCCAAATCCGTGAGATTTTTAACATCTCAATCTAAACGAGCCTGTAGAATTAAAAGGAAATTACTGCGAAATGTTGGAACCAGAACAGACTGTTAACAGGTAGCCGTCTAATTGGGCCAACAGACAACCACATAACTGGGCTAAATTGCAGGTTTGTCCCAATTAACAATAATCAGGAGCTATCCGAAAATGGTCGCTGCGATCAGCTCCCAGAGGCGCCGAAGGATATTCGAAAATTTGAATAAGCTGTCTTTATGCGACTGGTAGCATATAACTCAGAACTACCTGTAACATAGTCAGGTCATCGGCGACTAACCGGTCCCCGCAACCCAGGATTTTCTGGTGAGGCGACAAGGGACCGGAAACCAAAATAGTGCAGCTATTCTCGATACTTCTTCTTTTGGGGACGTCTCAGGCGCCAGGTATTAACCCTAGCCTCTTCCAAGAGGAAGGGTATTGCCTATTGACACTGACCCCTCAGCGACAGTACTTGAATAGTACAATTTGCGACTCACGGCAAAAAGTATAAAATTTGACTTTACAAGAATGACCATTAGATTTTTAAAGGCTAAGCCACTCAGTACAAATACTGTATCTTCTTGAGTGTAATACGACCGCGTGTTTCTGAAGCTAAATACAGGGCATAAAATACACCCTTGAGTATAAAACGACCGCGTGTTTCTGAAGCTGAAAATAAAGGGCATAACATACATCCTTGAGTATAATACGACCGCGTGTTTCTGAAGCTAAATACAGGGCATAAAATACACCCTTCAGTGTAATACGACCGCGTGTTTCTGAAGCTGAAAATAAAGGGCATAACATACATCCTTGAGTATAATACGACCGCGTGTTTCTGAAGCTAAATACAGGGCACAAAATACATCCTTGTGTATAATACGACTCCATCGTACAGCCAGCTATGTCATTTTTTTAAAGTTATAACCTTTTATTATCCATTAAAATATCAATGTCATACAATATATTTCAAGAAAATATCTACGTTTTCATGCTAATAACGAATAGAAATGAACAGAATGTTTAGCCATTACGCGTTTCTACCTATTTTCATTTCTAAACTTATTTCCGGGGAAATTTGCTGACTAGACATACGCTCTCATACTTTTAAGGTGTTAATTAATCTATCATATTGCTGTAGTGTTGCCTTTGTTCAAATTAGCTGAGAATTAAGAAGGCCGTGGTTAGAGAGACTATCAAAGAAACAGAAGACTTAGTAGAAAAAACAAAGAGGAGGTTTATTAAATACTCTTACACAGAACGAAAAACTTGAATAAATCAACTACTCCTCAAATCCTACTCTAATGTAGCTACTTGTCATATTTATAATCAGGAGAAGTCCATTGTCACACAAATAGGAAAGAACAGGAAGTACGCTGAATCATACTCTACAACATACTTTTCTGTTTGATATGACTTTATTATATTTCGCTCTCTTTTTTTTTTCCAGTGATATTCGCCCTGTACAAAACCCGAGAGATACTCGAGGTAGAGGATTACAGAATAAGAGGCGCAGTTTGTGCGGACATAGGGGAAAGGTAAAGGTTAACCTTAGACTTAAACAGGTTAATATTGTAGTGATCGAGAAAACATCCTTTTAAGAGTCGGTTCCACAGAGCATCGATTCGTAGAAAGAAGCTGCTCTAATGGAACTTACATCTCACTTATTTTTGTAATGTACGCTGGCCGTTAATAATTAAGTATAACTCAAGACTTCAATGTTAAATAAAACAGTATTTAATTACAACTGCAAATAAATACTTAACAAGAACAAAGAAGTAAGAGTCAACCAAAGATAATTAACCATTTCAGTGAATACCTTGTTACTATTTATGCACTCATTTTGGTGCAAGTTACTTCAAATGTTTTTAAGGTGTATACTTGGGCAGTCAGTGAGGATCGAACTCACTTCTCAGTAGTAATGGTCAGCCAGACGAGCTCGGCTTAGCTTAGTTTGGCACAAGGCTGCTAATATCAGACACCCAGTAAGGATCGAACTCACTACTCGATAGTATAAGTCAACCAGACTATTAATCTTGAAAAATTTAAATGCAACCGCCATCTTCTGTTGACTTGAACCCCATTCATCTTTTATCCTTTCCTCACCACCACCCCCTATACCCGGTCTTTTCTCTCACTTTCAGTCTCTGTAACCCCCTGCGTGCTAGTGGCACTCCTGCCTTGCTTAGGGTGAAATGCTTAAATAATGGAAAACTATGCCACGCCGAACTAGTGTTTACATTTTGATTATTAAAGATTTTCTTAGAGACACGACGTTTCGAATAATTTGTCCATCTTCAGGCGTAATCATTTTAACAAATACGACATATTCTGCGTGTGATGATTATTGTATTATTTTTGTCAACGCGATTACGTTTCCTCTTCGTGCCTGCTGAATCTGAATGTACAGATTTCATTTTCTGGGCTAAAGATGACCAGAGGGTACTTGCTCAAAACATCATGTCTATAAGAACATCTCTAATAAGTAAAATAAGAACAATAGATTGAATAAACTGATTAAGTTCAAGTATACTGACAATTACTGAAAGCAAAAATTAAAATTATTAAACAAGCGGCGCCATAGTAACCAAAAAAACGTTGAAACCATCTGATAAGCTCCAAAAAACGGGACGGTGGCGTATAGGATATAGGCGTTGGTTAATTAAGTTTTCCGTGATCTTATGGCCGTGAGTTCAATCTTTGGATCAGGTAGTGAAATAATATACACATATAATAGATACCTGAAGAAGACCAGATGGTATTTGAACGAAAATAATCAAGATTATAGTTCGTCTACAACGAAAGTTAAAGTATAAGCATGACATTTTTTGGTACAAGGTAATAAATATAAAGTACCGAGTGGATTTCGGGATACATTATTGCTAATGGTTTGTTACCAGCCAATGCAAGTAGGGTAGCAGACGATATTTTCAAAATGAAACGAACGGAAAATAATTTAGCGCAAAAGGTTGAATTTTGATTATGTTGCGCCAATGTCGCAAGGTCGATTTCTCTTACTGAACATGGATGCCAGTCTGACAACAAAAAAAAACAATTTCAGCCTCGTTTTGAAAATAAGACTTCGTCTGCATTGCTTAGCTCTCGGTCACACCCACAGAAAACCGAAAATCTTCCGTTAACAATAGCATAGACTTCCCATTCCGTTGCTTTTGACATTTTTCATATTGGCATCAATTTTTTCTTCTTTTTTTAATTATTTCATCCCAAGAAAGGCAATAAAGTCACTAGGACGCAAGAGGTTACTGGGTGTGAAAGAATATCAGAAAAAGAAAACATTATTAAGAGGAGAGAAAAGAGAATGAAATCAACAAGACAGAAGGTAACTATTGGCATTGAATTTAATTTTTGAAGACCAAAGTTGGCTGGAAAGCAAGAAACCAGAAGAGAGGTTACCAAGCAAGAAGTGCGAGAGAAGAAACTGTTAGCATAGCCATTTCAGCTGCAAAATGATGAGACCTAACTGCCAATCTAGTACTGCATTTAAATTCTTAAAGTCGAGGTACCAAAGGGGAAAGCTCATCAGAACAATTACTACGAACATATTTATGGAAAAGGCACAGGAAAGCTAACCACGACAGAGAGAAAATGTCTGAAGCTGAGATGTCAAGTTAGGACCGATAACATAGCAGATTGTTCTTTGGTTTTCATCAAGAATATCTAAATACATACCAGAAACACCAGACCAGGTGTGACAGTAATATTTAATGCATAGACGAATGATACTTATAAAAAAATTCAGAGGACTTAAAACGATTATTTGGTTACTTATTTTAGTGCATGATTTTATTTGCAATTACTGCCACGTGACGCAAATAGTCAGTATATTATTTAAACACATTAGCTATAAATAATCAACAGTGCCTTTTTGTAGCCATCTGTCACAACTAACACTGTTTTTACATTTACTTAAGTAGTGAAGTAATCGTTCAAAGTAACATGGTTAATCGAAATAAGTGTTGCGTAATCTGTTGCGTTTCTTACAAAGCTGTTCGACAAGTGTTGTTGAAAATAGGAAAACGAAAATTTATCAAGACTTACGGTCATAACAAATAGAAACACCGGTTCCCGTACGATCTCCGAAGTTAAGCAATGTTGAGCCTGATCAGTATCTAGACGAGTGATCGCTTGGGAATACCAGGTGCTGTAAGCTGGGATGTGCGGGTGGTGTAATTGATAACGGCTCGGAATTATTAATCGGAGGGCCGAGTTCCAATTCTAATACGTTATATTCACCTACGCGAAAAATACGCTTGGGGAAGGCATGAATCCACCTTTTCTCCTTCCACCCATGGGTTAGACTTTTAATAGTAAATATTCAAAAAATTCTTATAATCTAAAAATATTCTCAGGCTTTAAATAACCTTCAAAGGGCTGATAAGCTAGAGAAAAGGAATCAATCAGACGGTCTTTTATTCAAACAAGGATTCTAATCTTTCATATTTTGATTATGTTGTAGCATACCTACGGACGATAATGAAAGTCCCCATTCCCATAAATACAGTAGTAAATACTGTATGTTGGTCTGTAGTTAGAGATTCATCTCCAGCTGTGCTGGTCAAACTCTCTGTCTCCGAGACGAGGCTATGTCGAGGAGCAGAGTCTCGTCTCGGAAAACAGATACCCAACCATATTTTATACGGGGTCTACGGGGAATTTTTGACCGAGACTACGGGCTCGGATACCCCACATTAAATTCGGCCTTGTACCACATCTGACCACGTGGGGCGATTGGTAGATATCCTGTAGTTGTATATTCGTTACCAGGTGTGCTGATCAAACTCTCTGCCTCTGGGCAGAGAGGTTCCCCAGACGAGGCTATGTCGAAGGACAGAGACTCGTCTCGGGAAACAGCTATCCTACCTCATTTCATACTAGGTCTACGGGGATTTTTTGACCGAGCCTATCTTGTCGGATACCCCACATTAAACTTGGCCTTGTGCCACATCTGACCGCGTGAGGTGGTTAGTAGATATGCTGCAGTTGGAGATTCGTCTCCAGCTGTGCTGGTCAAACTCTCTGCCTCCCCAAACGAAGCTATGTCGAAGGGCAGAGTCTCGTCTCGGGAAACAGCTACCCGACCTCGTTTTATATGGGGTCTACGAGGAAATTTTGGCCGAGCCTACGGGCTCGGATACCCCACATTAAATGTCCGTGTAGGACAAATATCCTGCAGTTGGAGATTCATTGTGGAATTCACTTGACTCACTTCTAGCGGTTGACTACTACTGCTGGCGAATCTTATATGTGTTGTTCTTTTCCTAAGTATTATCGTTCATTATCAACCTACGCTTGATTATTCTATTCAGTGTTCTTCCCTAGGTTACAACAGATTAATAAATTTTTCAACCGGTGCATTTTCCAACCTTTCGACTGTTGTACAATGCTCTAAGTTAAAGGTCTGGCATTATTCGATCTAGTGACCATATTGTTGAGGTTTCGATAACTATGTTTCGGCCTGTGTCCTCACTAACCTTTGCTAGTGTTGTCTGTTGTTCTGAGAGATTAAGTATTTTCATTATTCAATCACGGTTTAGTACGAATACTTTTTTCTTTTAATTATTATACATTCGTGAATGAAAGAAAACTAATTAATTCTTGGATTATCCTTCGGATAACGGATATAAAGCTTTTGTTTTCTTTTTCTGTTGTTGTTAATCTAAGGTTGTGCACTGATGGGACAGCAAGGCATCTAACATAATAATCGTTTATGAACCGATTATATATATATATATATATATATATATATATATATATATATATATATATATATATGATAAGGTTACTTTACTGTAAATATCAATTTTTGATGTTTCCCCGACTTCGAAATTTCTTGGAATTGCATATTCTTCAAGAGGACTGTTGTTTGAATAAATTTAATTCTATTTTTTTTCCTATTTTTTCCCGCCTTTTTTAATCCGTTATATACAAGTGCACGTTCATGAATGTTTCCTCTTGTTTACGTGTTCGTTGGTATTTTTTTATAATTTTTCAATTTCTAAATTTTTCTTTCAATTGTAAATTTTTCTTCCAAATTAGAATTTTTCAATTATGTTTTTTATATATGTGTTATGAGTTGTATTGAAATTGTTATATTATTAATCAAATTATAATATTTATTAATTTTCTATATTATTAATTAAATTATAATATTTTATGTTGTATTATGTTATATTATAATTAATGTAACAAAGTAAATATTTGTTAAAATATATATAGAGATCCAGAGAGAATGTCGGATCCAAGAAGCAAAAAAGGAGAAAACAATTTAATTAAACAGAATGGTAGCAGCGAATTTAGAAAAGTAAGGCAGAAAAAAAAGCATAACAAAAATAGCTAGGATATTTTTTAATCATTTCACCCCCCGCCCCCCAAAAAGGCAATAAAGCCACTAAGATGTAAAGGATTATTGAGTGTTAGAGAATATGAGAAAAACTGCTATTAAGAAGAGAGAACAATAAAAGAACAATCAAGGTGACAGTAGATAATGATTGACATTGCATTTAAAGTTTAGAAGATCAAACCTGATCGGGAAGCAAGAAGGCAGGAGAGAGTACCACAAGTGAGAAGTGCGAGAGAAGAAACTGTTAAGCATAGATCTTAAATTCATAAAATCTAGGTATCACAGAGGAAAGTTCAACAGAAAAATTATCATGAAAGTATTTATAGAAAAGGCAGAGGGAAGCTACATTATGGCAGTAGGAAAGAGACTGAAACCGAGATGTAAGGCAGGACCAATAACATTGCAGATTTTTCTTTGGATTTTATCAAGAATCGCTAAATATAGGGTGACCCAAAAAAACGGGAATTTTTTTATTGCCAGACATGAGCAAGTGGCAACACTGCGAGACAGTGACCTTGAGCCAGTAAACATTTCGCCATTTTAGTAACGGGAATGAAATTCACAGTATCCCAGCTGAGATGTTGCAGCAGTCAATGAGGAATCTCAACAGCAGATTTCAAGAATGCATTCGTACAGGAGGACGCCATCTACAGGGCGTAATTTTAAAAAAATGAAAATTCCATCATTGTTTCTTAAATGGCATGTTTTAAGGTTTCAATTACTATGAATTAAATATTTTTCTTCCATCACTCTTGGTTTTATTGGATTGTTAAAAAGTTCCCATTTTGGGGGGGTCACCCCATATATAGCAGGTGGACTAGATTACATGTGGCAGCAATATTCAGAGCAAGGACGAATGGCAGAATTATAAATATGTAAGATAGATTGTAGCGAGAAAATTGTCTACCATGACATAGTGGACCAACATTCTTAGCTGCAGGCTTAGTAACTGATTCACTGTAAAATTTCCACTTTCTATGTCAATAGAAAATGGTAGTCTGAGAAGGCGCAATGAGTCTCTCTCCTGGAGGTTAGCATCAGCCATGCTGATGGAAGATAAAAAGTGTTCGCTCAGCTAATTAAAAGAAAGTAGTTTCATTTCTGGGGCATTAAAATTAATAAGCTACACCTTGCCCCATTTAACAACAGATCGTAGATCATTTTAAGATCAGCTGCCAATTTAAGTTTATCAAAGTGAACAAAATTATTATTAAGACAGGAATGAATAGTTGTGTTATCAGAATAGATACCGAGATGAGAACTGATGACATCAGGAAGGTCGTTGATGATAATTAGAAATAACATATGTCCAAGGATAGAGTCGTGGGGAACAATTGCATTTATGCAAAAAGATGTAGAAGGGTGGCCATTCAAGATAACTTTCATTTTGCAATTTGATAAGAAAGACTGAATCAGTTCAAAAATTTGTCCAGAAATACCATAACCTTTCAACTTTTGAAGACCAGTATGCCAAAAGCTTTCTTAGCTGTAGACTTAGCAATTGATTCAATAAACTCTTTCCACTTCATGCCAACTAAAAACGTTAGCCCGAGTTAGTCTCCTGTTAAATTACATTTTGTAGAAGAGAAGACGACTTACCTCGTGTGGCAAAGAGAGTACGTGTATACCTGGCGGGCAAAACGAGTGAAGGAAAGGTAAAAGAAATATGGCCGCCTGACACCTTAATTTAATAAAGACACGGTCTCGGAGCTAGGAGAATTCACGAGAGTTGTTGGGCGTATGCAAATTTTTTGCGAGACCAGCTGGGCATAAAAACACGACGCGAGAGAGAATAGGGAGTTCGCCCGTGAACGCGCTGCTGCTTGTACAGACAGAGACAGAGACAGAGACAGAGACAGAGACAGAGAGACTGACTGACTTTGTCAGTTGGAAAGAGATTACTTGGGTCAGTTTCACACACACATTACTTAAATTAATTTGTTCACTCATAAAAAAAAATAGGGATGTTTTATGTAGGAATAAATTTTGTAGTTTAGCATTCATCAGACCATCTTCACGTCACAACATTTGTCAGATGAAAAAATATTGATATTTTATCATTTTAGAAAATGGGGGTTCTATTTATAATATAAATACAATGTCAGATCGATCCCTGAATTCTTAGAGTTTCTATGCTTTATTTTTATTTATAAATATCAAGTTTGAAACCGCTTACGACGTTAATAAATGCGTACTACTGATGTCATCTTTCCCCCAATTCGTAATCGTACAGTTATTAATGACTTGCGCCCAGTTTCATATCTTATATTTGTAAATAGAAACAAAGTACATATAACTCTTTCAAGAAGTCAGAGATCGATTTGGCAGTGTATTTATATTATGAACAGACCCCCACACACACCTCACTTTTAAAATGATATTAAAAAAATCAATATTTTTCGATTCTGATAAATGTTGTGGCTTGAGCAAAGTCTAATGAATGCTAACGTAAAAAATGTTAAAAAAAGAAATTCTTCGCTGCCTTTTTTACGTGTGAACCATTTAATTCAGGTAGTGCCTAACTAGAATGGCGATTGTCTAAGCGTTGCATAAGGTCGAAAGTATGGGGCACTTAGTGAGGATCAAACTCACTACTCAGTCGATTACACCACGTTGAGAATGAAATGATTAAAGCAAAAAGAGAAATGTGAAATTGAAGAAAACCTTCTTAGTCTGACACAAGGTTGCAATAGTTGAGCACCCGGTGTTTCAGTACTGTTTCAGTGTAGCAGAATGAACTGACTATCACAGCACTTGCAAGGAAATACCGACGCGTAGATAAATCATTAAGTCCGTAGCCTAATGATGAAAAAAGAAGCATTGAATTTTACAGAACATGTTTTCAACGAGCCGTATTTCATAATATAAAAGATAAGATGTAGCACAGAAAGTGGAACTGGCGAGCCGGGTTCAAATTCTGACGGAATCTGTTTTATTCATTTCACACTAATGCTTTAGGAAAAGGCAGGGATCCATCTTTCTCCGGCTATAGGCTAAATAAAAGATCTGAGTGGGCATTAGAGGAGAAAGAAACCCAAATGAAAATAGGTAAATATATAAAAGCTGGCCACTCGTATTCAAGGATACCCGTCTATTAGGGCGGATAGCCAATCCCTATTGCAGACGCTTGCTCAGGCGCATTTGTGTTTATTCAACACCCACATAGCCCACCTGTGGTTTATACTGCAACTATGCTGAGCAGACCTTAGTTACAGTTTCTGGGAGAGAGTGTGTTATCTAGCGTGATCAATAATCTGAACAAGGCCAGCACACGCAAACCCTCGGTCAAGATGGCTTGTGACTTCATGCTAGCTTCACCGACAAAGCTTGGGTCAACCTGTTGTATGGTTTTCAGGCAATTTCCAAAGATGCCGCACGCTGGGATCGCCCCCTCCAGACCAATAACATCAGGAAGTCTACTTCCTGATAAATCAACCGTGGTGAGATTCGAACCCGGACCTCATATATATATATATATATATATATATATATATATATATATATATATATATATATATATATATATATATATATATGAGGTCCGGTTCGACTCTTCGAAAGAATTGAGTCACTCTCAGTCACTGTGTGTTTATCCGAATCTAAAAATAAACACGCTAAAATTCACCTTCATCCCGTACCGTAAGCTGATGGGAGAAGTTCGGACTGACGCAAATTCAGTCGGGTTTCGATCCTAGCTAGAGGCAACCGGACGTCTATCCACACTGATGAGCTGTGAAACAGCGAAACAGACTGTCTGTGGATGACAAAATATATATATATATATATATATATATATATATATATATATATATATATATATATATATATATATATATATATATATATATATATATATATATATATATATATATATATATATATATAGTGTATTACCATCATCACAATCGTCAAATAAAGTCTACTTCCTGATAAATAAACCGTGGTGAGATTCGAACCCGGACCTCATATATATATATGAATAAAGACAAAAGGAAAACTTACCTTGGCCGACATGTTTTATCCTCTGGTGGGATTTGTCAAGGCAAATGTGAGGATTTTATTTTGCAACATATATATATATATATATATATATATATATATATATATGTATATATATATATATATATATACATATATATATATATATATACATATATATATATACATATATATATACATATATATATATATACATATATATATATACATATATATATACATATATATATATATATATATATATATATATATATATATATATATATATATATATATATATATATATATATATATATATACACGTCTCATTAAAAATGACTGACAAGATAATGTGGATAAGTTTTTTATTTAATTTTTCTTGTTTCGTAATTTTCGTTTCTGGACACAAATTATGGATAAATTTTCTGAATGTTCTGTTCGTCAGAGAGCTTTCGACCATACTTTTACCCATTATCAAGGATGATTTCATTTTGCATTTAATTGAATGTATGGATTATTTTATGTATCTATAGTTAAAGGAATGTTTTATTTTCCAAAACACAGTCAGTACACTGTGGCCATGTTCGTAATTGATGTTATTTTGTGTAAAGCTTTTAAAATTTTTGTTTGGAAATTAAAACATTCCTTTATGCTTCCATGATAAATTAACCCCATGGGTGGGAGAATTTGATCTTTAAGTGGGGGCAATTCAACAATTTCTTAGTAATATATATATATATATATATATATATATATATATATATATATATATATATATTAATAAATTTCTTAGTAATATATATATATATATTAACAAGTTAGTAATATATATATTTTAACAATGTATATATATATCTGTGTGTGTGTGTGTGTTTGTGTGTGTGTGTGTGTGTGTGTGTGTGTGTGTGTGTGTGTGTGTGTGTGTGCTAATTCATGTGCAAGCTAACGGGGACACGCACACAGAAATTCACTTTTGCCAACAGTCCAGAAATGAGATCAAACTGACTACAAATACAGAAAACGAACAATGAAACATTAAAAGAACACAAGGAAAATTTATTTCTTTAAAAATTGATTCCTTTTATTTGCCTGAAGAAGGTCACAAGACCGGAAAAACGTGTAGCAAAAATATGAAGTATAAAATATAATATATGCACTAAAACAAATCCGCTATAACCAGAAGCGTTTGCAGTTTCTCTTTTTTAATATATATATAGTGTATAAATATATATATATATCACCATCACCAACTCCCAGGTCAAACTTAATGATTTTAATACAACTCAGGCAGAAATTCATTTTTGCCAACTGTCCAGAAATGAGATCAAGGCTAACTACAAATACAAAAAACGGACAATGAAACATTAAAAGTACAAAACGAAAACTTATTTCGTTAAAAATTGATTCCTCTTATTTGCCTGAAGAAGGTCATGAGACCGGAAACCCGTGTAGCAGAAATATGAAGAATAAAATATATGCACGAAAACAAATCCATATTATAACCAAAAACGTTTGCGGTTTCTCTCCTTATTAAAATATTTTTTTTCTCTCGTTGGAACAACTGTAACCTTTTCCCTATATATATATATGTGTGTGCGTGCCTGCGTGTGTGCGTGCGTGTGTGTGTGTGTGCGTGTATTATAACCAACAATACCGGGCCTTATAAATCCCCCTATGTAAATATAGTGAGGTCTATAAATTCTTATGCCCCCTGAGAGATTGCATCTCCAACACTACATTGGGCACACATGCATCACACTCCCTCGGAGACTGACCTGTCACATGTCGAAACTTAGGGTAATCCGTGCACACATCGACCAATTACATCATGAACGACCTAAGTACAACAATAAGCATAAACATGTAGGTCCCTGAAGGTAGTTATCAATGGCCAAACCTACAGATCCCTAGAGGTCAACGCAGGCATCCTCTGGAGTCACTCCTCGAACTAACCGTTTTTGATCTATATAAAAGATCTATCTAAGAATATAATATATGCCAGTGATACGACTATATACGGGTGCACCTCTAAGACTCCTGATGTTCAGAGATTGGCGACTGATATCCCGATCTTGCACAAACTACTCAATGGGGTAAATACTGACTCGAAGACTAAACCTGTTATATTCCATCCTCGCTGATTTGACCCCTGAACTAGCAACAATCAGGAGGAAAAGAGGTCCTCTCGAGGAAGCACCTGCCTTCAAAAGACTCTTGGGCCTTAAACTCACACCCGAACTCAAGTGGAATTCGTACATGCGATCCATTGCTAATGATGGCGGTAAAAATGATCGGCTCCCTGTACCGCTCCAGTAAGTACCTGACTCATCACGTTATTCTCTACTTTTACAAGAGACAGATCAGGCCAAAAATGGGGTACTGTTCTCATATTTGGCCGGGTGCTGCCCAGACCTAACTCTCCAGCCTTGATAGAGTTCAAAAGTGTCTACGAGTCCTTGTGGGTGACGAATTATTCTCCAACCTTCAACCCCTCTCCCACAGGCGGGATGTGGCAAGCCCCTCGCTACTCTATCGCTACTTCCACGGAAAGTGCTCGGACGAGCTACAGTTCTTCACTCTAAGAACACGCCATGCCACTTATATAGTAGCAAACTACACACATTCCTTCCGTATTCCATCGACGGAAAGTAAGCTCCACTCGAGCAGCTTCTTTCCACAAACCACTGCCCTGTGGAACCGACTCCCAAGAGGATGTTTCCCCGATCACTACAATGTTAACCTTTTCAAGGCTAGAGTTAACCGTTATCTGCCACTCCTATACACACAAATAGCCTCCAAACGTTACCCTCTACCTCGAGTGGCCCCCGGGCCTTGTAAAGAGTAAACCTCGCTGTAAAAGAAAAAAAAACAAATACTAATAGATAACACCAAAGTATCCACAGCACGCAATGCAAGGAAAGACTCAAAACTCGAGAAGATAATATTATACAAAATAAACAACACATTAAACAAAATATCATTTACCACAGGTAAAGGTATCTTGAAGTGCATATATATTAATGTGCCGACATATTTTATCAGTGGTATAATAATGATAAATACAAAATAAAAATTTTAATTAAATTAAGACATAAATAAATCGCATTCATTTTGTGCAGCCTCGTTTCCAGTCGCCATTACACGTGACGTCACGCTACACCATTTCAAACGCCCAGCT
>OZ038490.1:9536661-9564161 GCA_964036315.1 Acanthosepion esculentum | reverse complement strand
CGCGCGCGGGGAAGACTCCTCACGTTATGCTGAAACTGAGAACTAAACAGAAGACCTCAGTCTATCACAACGATATTGAGTTGATTTGTTTAATTCATCTAAAATCATTACTGATATAAATTTTTCAATAAATTAGGACAATTTTCCCTTTGCTTCTTTTTCTTTCTCCAAAACATAATCTTAGAGACGTTTTATATAAGTGCGAAATGCAGAAAAAGTCTGTTGTTATCATCCCAGAAAATAAGTAGAATAAGAAAAAAAATAGTAAAAATAAGAAGGAAAAGTGAAAATAAGTAAAAATAAAAAAATAATAAATAAAAAATTTTAAAAATTTAATGTAAAAAATTAAACAAATACAAAATAATAAAATGATAAGTAAAAATAAAAAATTTAAAAGTAAATAAAAATAAGATAAAATTGTGAATTTATAATCAAAACAAGTTTTTATGAAATAATCAGATTATATATATATATATATATATATATATATATATATATATATATATATATATATATATATATAGTATTAGGACTCATTTATATTAATATCTGATTTATTCCCCATCCCATTTCAAACACTTTTATTATGTTGTGTCCGCTTGATATACATATATATATATATATATATATATATATATATATATATATATATATATAGAGAGAGAGAGAGAGAGAGAGAGAGAGAGAGACGAAAGAGACAGACAAATTTATTTTTCTTGTGTAGGCGGGTGATATTACTTTAGTCCTTAATACGTTTTACGTTAGTTCGAACAAGGCGTGCTGATTCGTGTAATTAAATTTTGTGATTCATGGGTATCGCTTAGTAGCAAGAAACCATTTTACTGGATGTTTTACCACAATGTTAATAAGACTGACATTGGTAGACAGGATGACGTTGAAGGACATTTCAATTTGAAGTTAAAAAAAAAGGGAAAGAAAGGAAAAAGAGACACGATTCATGTTGTAAACGGCTATGATAAAAATTGATCAGTTTCGACAAAAAAAATAACATTATCGATATTGCAGATGGAAGCCGATAAATAAGCAGCGATCAAAGAACGAAAATATTTTTTTCCTTTTTAAATCGTGTGATTTTTATCACGAACAGTTGAGAGGTGAAAAGTCCATCCAATTAAAATGAAACGTGTAGGTGTTTCAGAAGTAGGAGGAACTGCCATTAGCTGGAGCGCCATCATGTAAACAATGGTTTCATGTGCGCACGCGCATATCTGTTTGTTTTTGTATCGTTTTGGGTTTGTTTGTTTCGGGGTTTTTTTTTGTTGTTTTTTTTTCTTTGCGTGTGCTCAGTGCTACAGATTGTTTGCTTGCGTCAGTTACATTGGCCAGTATTTCCAACACTACCTTCTCCAATATACGTTACGGTTGTATAATTAGTTCGAGTCGAGTATAAAGGCGGATAGGAGAACCATATCTGTCTCTTTTTCTCTCTATCTCTCTATCTCTCTATCTCTCTCTCTCTCCGTCTCTCACACACACAAGCACTCTATCTATCTCAGTCTCTTCATATCTATCTTAGCCTGATCATATTTACCTATCTCTTTCTGTTCGTATCTATCTCAGTCTGCTCATACCTATCTATCTATATGATTTAGTCTGTTCATATCTATCTCAGCCTGTTCATGTCTATCTATCTATCTATCTGTCTGTCTGTCTGTCTCTGTCAGTCTGTCTGTCTGTCCGTCTGTCTGTCTGTCTCTGTTCATATCTATCTCAGCCTATTCATATCTATCTATCTATCTATCTATATATATATATATATATATATATATATGTCGGTCTGTCTCAGCCTGTTCATACCTATTTATCTATTTCAATCTGTTCATGTCTTAGCCTGTTCATATCTATCTATCTATCTATCTATCTATCTATCTATCTATCTATCTGTCTGTCTGTCTGTAAATCTGTCTGTCTGTCTGTCTCAGTCTGTTCATATCTATTTCAGCCTGTTTATATCTATCTATCTATCACGTTGACGTTCGTAAACGAGGAGAGAGAGAGACAAACGAACAAAGCAAATGCTTGAGCGATAGAGTATTAATAGTCGTATTTGTTTTCCAGAATCACGAACACTTTTACTCCTGCCCCAAATATATATATATATATATATATATATATATATATATATATATATATACTTATGTAATGCTAGATTACGCGTATCGTGCGACCCCAAATTTTCACTTCTAAAAAATGATTGTGTATCGCGCGAGTTCCTCTTTTGGGAGACAAATTACAATAGGCTAACCTCTTTTCCTCTATCTCTTTATCCCATCTTCTAGTTAAATAAGTTAAAAAAGTAAAAGAGAATGATAAAAGTATCGTTAGTAACGCTATACTCTTTGCGTAAACGCGTACAGCCATAAACAACCGAACGAGGAACAGCTAAATATCTTATAAACGTAAACTTTGGAAAAGATGCATATTCGCTATGTGCGTATTTTATAATACAATACAAATATGTGGATATTAAATGCATTATTATTGGATACGGTTAAATAAAACATCAGTTTTATCAAAATCATGTTTATTTTAAATACAGCTGTACGTTTTGACTACAGTAAATGGATATATAATTTGGTCAACGGCGTAGCCAGGACCAGCAGTACATACGCTAATTTTATATCTCTTGTATGATGCGACCTCCTTAAAATTAGCTTCAAAATTAGATTTTCAAAAGTCGCATGATACTCGAGTATATACGGTAACAAACCGAGAATATTGTTTGGAAGTTACTTAAATCCTGACTAGATTATAGATATGGATAGCATATACAGTGGTCAAAAAATGGGGGAAGGGTTTAATACTAAAGAACAATACAAAACTGATCCCTCACTTTCTATCATCCTTCCATCCTTTCATTTGATTAGCAATGAAGATGTTTTGGAATTCCACCTATGAATTTACTATGGCCAAGAAATGGGAGATGTGTTTAATACCAAATATTGATATAAATTTGATCCCCCATTTTGTACCACTCCTTCCGTTGATTATCTATAAGGATTTATATAGTAAAGATAATTTGACTACAGTAAATGGATATATAATTTGGTCAACGGCGTAGCCAGGACCAACAGTACATACGCTAATTTTATATCTCTTGTATGATGCGACCCCCTTAAAATTACCTTCAAAATTAGATCTTCAAAAGTCGCATGATACACGAGTATATACGGTAACAAACCAAGAATATTGTTTGGAAGTAACTTAAATCCTGACTAGATTATAGATATGGATAGCATTTACAGTGGCCAAAAATGGGGGGTGGGTTTAATACTAAAGCACAATGCAAAACTGATCCCTCACTTTCTATCATCCTTTAATTTGATTAGCAATGAAGATGTTTTGGAATTCCATTTATGAATTTACTATGGCCAAGAAATGGGAGATGTGTTTAATACCAAATAACGATACAAAACTGATCCCCCACTTTTGACCACGCCTTCCTTTGATTATCTATAAGGATTTATATAGTATAGCTAATTTGACAACAGTAAATGAATATATAATTTGGTCAACTGCGTAGCCAGGGTCAGCAGTACATACACTAATTTTATATCTCATGTATTATGCGACCCCCTTAAAATTAGCTTCAAAATTACGTTTTCAAAAATTGCATCATACACGAATATATATATATATATATATATATATATAATGTTTTATATATACAAAAGAATTACTTAACTGTAATTTTCCCCGGCTCCGACGCTTTCTTATAATCTGTCGACATTTCAAGCGGTATTAAATATTCCCAGTTATTGTAATGAATATCCGGTTTTTTTTTTTCAGTATTTATTCAATATATATATATATATATATATATATATATATATATATGGGGGGATATCAATGGCGAAGGTTGACTTGGGGACTAGGGCATGCAGTCCAATATTCAGGATAATCGCCAAAGTGGACAGAGAAAACATGACCCTCACTCTGCACCCCGGAAAATTATTTGCTTACTAACCCCCACCCCCATCCCAAACCATCTGTGAATGTAATTTGAACTAATTTTAATGTGAGAAAATAGAGGTCTACCAACAGGGTCCGCTTCAGACTTGATACCCTTCTCCACTGGACCTGATGCCACCCCCCACCCCCACCTCATTAGTAATACCCTGGCGACGATGATGACCGCTATTGGTTACGAGAGAAATTAATAAAATCTAAAATAATGAATTATTAAAAATTATTTGTAAATCTATTCAGTTCTTCATTTCTTTTTGCCAAATTCATTGCTCACTTTTTTGTAAAACGTATCAGCCCTACCCTCTACCATCATCTTCCTCAAAAGGTTTTTTAATCATGGGAATGATTAGGTAATACAGTGAATTTTTTAAAAGTGTCCTTTAACAAAATTTAACATGCTTAATGAAATAATATGCAATATTAGCAAGATTTTTTTCTTTTTTACGTAATTTAAAAAAATAATTTTGAACATTTAAAATTAAATCTTAAAGCATGGAAACGGGTGAAAACTTAATCACAAAGAATAGACGTCTCTAGTTGCTCCTTTTCGCTCCACCTATGAACTGGTAAAAAAAAACTTTACTTTTTGAGTAATGGTCGCATGACTGAATCCGGGTTTTAAGAAGGGGTCAAGAATACACTCCATGAGTTAAAACTTTTTAAAAGTTAGTAAAATAAGAAATTTGAATATGACACTAAAGTCGTCAGACGTTCCCTATATACTCTTCAGAACCGAATAATACAAATTTTTCGTCTAAATCTGTCCGACCGTAAATCCTTTGAATAAGCAATCTTTGATTTCAGCCGCACGCAATAAAACATCAACACTTTAGTAGAGAGTGTCTACTGGCTTAATATGGTTGGAAAGCAAGTAAAAGAATTTCTGCTTTTCGGTGGCTTTCTCTCTCTGTGCCCCCACCCTACTTTATTATTTTGTCTCTCTTTTTCATGCACCCAGCTTGAAGGGAATAATAAACGGAATTATAAAGCCATGGCCTTTTCTAACGCAAGCAAAAGAATTTCTGCTTTTCGGTGACTGTCTCTCTTTCACCCACTCATTATTATGTTCTGTCTCTCATGCTCCCTGATAAAAAGGCTAGTAAATTCATTGCTTTTACTTGCGTCTTTTCTCGCTAAACAACAAGTGTTTTCTCTACTTACACTCCCTAAATATTATCGCTTGTAACAATTATCCTAATAAATGAAGAAATTGGAAATACAAATAATACAATTGCAAATGGGATAGTGAAAATAATTAATTTTATATTACACAAAATTATTTATCCTGGAAGAATTGTAATGCATGCAGTGCATGAGCTGTAAGGAGTTCAGTTCCTAGCTAGAGACAACCGGGCGTCCAGCCACACTAATAAGCTGTAATACAGCAAAACAGTTTGTTTGTGGATGACAATATATGCTCCTGAAAAATTATTTCGGTTGAGCTCTCAGCGGAGAAAGTGTGAGATTGTAAACAGTGACTATTCCTGCTACTAATGCAATACTCTTCGATAAATCGAATCGAGTTCTCTCAGTCACTGGCGTGTTTATCTAAAAATAAGTACGCGTAAATTCCCTTTCATCCCTGCCGCGCGCCAACGCTTAGGAGTAGATTCAACGACTGACGCCAATTCAGCCGGGTTTCGATCCTACCTAGAGGCAACCGAACGTCTAATCATACAGATGAGCTGTGATACAGCGAAACAGTCTGTCTGTGGATGACTATATATATATATATATATATATATATATATATATATATATATATATATATATATAATTATTTATTTAAAATTATTTATTTAAAAATTATAACATAAATATGTTATAAAATCACTACAAAAATAGCCATTTTGTTTCAACACCTCTGGTGTCTTATCAAGGCTTGATAAGACACCAGTTTGCGTTTATGTATGTGTGCGTGTATGTGCCTGTGTGTGTGTGCGTGTATGTGTGTGTGAGTGTATGTGTGTTTGCGTTTATGTATGTGTGCGTGTATATGTGTGTGTGTCTTTGTGCACGTGTGTGTATGTGTGTGCGTGTGTATGTGTACACGTGTATGTGCCTGTGTGTGTGCGTATGTGCGTGTGTGCGTACACGCGCGTGTATGTGTGTGTGAGTGTATGTGTGTTTTCGTTTATGTATGTGTGCGTGTATTATGTGTGTGGGTTTGTGCACGTGTGTGTATGTGTGTGCGTGTCTGTGTGTACACGTGTATGTGCCTGTGTGTGTGTGCGTATGTGCGTGTGTGTGTACACGCGCGTGTATGTGTGTATGTGTGTATGAGTGTATGTGTGTTTGCGTTTATGTATGTGTGCGTGTATGTGTGTGTTTGTGCACGTGTGTGTATGTGTGTGCGTGTCTGTGTGTACACGTGTATGTGCCTCTGTGTGTGTGTGCGTATGTGCGTGTGTGCGTACACGCGCGCGTGCGTACGTGCGTGTGCGTGTGTGTGTGTGTGTGTGTGTGTGTGTGTGTGTGTGTGTGTGTAATAGAAAAAGATAGAGAAAGAGAGTGGCTATCTTGAAAAAGTTGGTGACGGAAGATCCGCCTTTTTCTTTTACCGTCCTTTTCTTTTTTGGTCGCGTTTTTTTATTATTATTATTATTAATATTATTATTAATATTTTCCGCGATTGTTTTCTATTTTATAAATTTACCGCAAACATTTTTATTCATCCCCACAGAACAACTTGCGGTTTCTATATTAGATAAATAGCACGTAAAAGAAGAAGAAAAAAACCTGTAACTGTCGAGTGAAGCATTTAATAGTCACTTAGGGAAATATTACAAGTTAATCATTTCAACCATTTCTCGAGCGAGCCACCTTCGCTAAATCGTGATTACTGTTTTTAAATATTTCCAAAACGCCCGCAACATCACTTTCAGTAGTCTGTATAGAAAGCATATACCCCATTGAATATCTCGAGAACCGGTTGTACAGCCTTAATACATTGATTGCTCGATTGATTTGTTTTTTACGACTTGTCAACCTTTGCCGAAACTCTTTCTTTTGTGAGTGAATATTTCATTAACAGTATTTTTTTAGATATCAATGATTTTTTCCATATAAAAGTCCTGCTATTTAACCCCTAGCTGTGGGGAGAAGACCTAGTTATACTTTTCCTAAGAGTATTTGCACGTAAATGAATGTAACGAACTATATTGGAATTCTGAAATTCGAATTCAACTGGAATTCGAACGCGACTTGGTGTTTATATTCGAGAAAATCTCCCAATTGCAAGAGAATTGTCTCTTGAGTCCCAAGATGTTATTTCGTGTGCTTTCGACTTTATGTGTTGCACTCTGTTAGTTCTCTCTCTCTCTCTCTCTTCTTCTTCTTCTTCTTCTTCTTCTTCTTCTTCTTCTCAGAACAGTAATATATTAAACAAAATTTAAGATAATATAGAAATAGCTATCTCTACATTCATCTGCGAACATTTTTTTTTTGCGGGGGGGGGTGATTTTAAAGCTTATCATGTGAGGTGGCTTAAGCATTCTGATGTTACTGATCTTGTTGGTATTCAGACTTTCAACTTTTCTGTTGCTCAGTCTCTCAGTCAAATAGTGGATTCCCTAACTCGTATCCCTAATAAATATAATCAACATTCTTTACTTGTCTTCCTGACCTCCTCTCCTAGCTCTTCTCGGGTATCATCTGTCTTATTGCGAATTCGGATCACACTGTAATATCTGCTGGTATTTCTTTCGAGTTGACTATTAGAAATGAACCTCCTATTCACAACCAACATAATGATTGGGATTCATTTTGTTACTTTATTCGAGACGCCCTTTGGATTGATATTCTTAACCTTCCCGCTGAGAATTGTGCCACAGAGGTTTCTTCTTGGGTTAAATCTGGCATTGCTGTTTTTGTACCTTCTCGTAAATGTCAAACGAAACTAGAATCTTCTTGGTTCACACGGCCTGTTCAGCCGCTATGCCCCACGGGAATCACTTTTCTGGATGTATCAGCGTGATAGTTCCGCTCACAACAGTCCCCTGTGTCTGCTCGCAATAATTGTAAACGTGTCCTCAGAGATGCTAAGTCTTTGTTCGCTGATCGAATGAGCTACTGTATAGCCTCTAACAAGCTTGACTCTCGTGACTACTGGCGGCTCTGTAATAGTGTGTTAAATAAGATGAAGTCTTCTATTCCTCATCTCTTCACTCAGTTTGAGGTATTAACATCTTCTGTTGATACAGAGTCAAAGTTTTGCGCATTAATCCTCTTCAAATTTTACTCTTGACTCATCGAGAGTATCTTTGCCTGACTTTCCACTGTGAACCGAGTCTCTACTTGATGGTATTCCTGAAATCATCCTTAAGAAACGTGCCAATGAACTGGCTCCTGTTCTCTCTAAAAACTACAATAACCGCCTTGCTTCTTGCTTTCCTACTTTTTTAATGATTATTGCTAAAAGCTTTAGATAAGAATGGTGACGCTCGGGCTATCGTTTTGGATACCTCAAAAGCATTTGACAGGGTTTAGCTTGGTGGTCTTTTTCACAAGTAGAAAGGTTATGGCAACGTAGTTCCACTGTGCCTTTTCTATAGATATTTTCATGTTCCGAGGAGCTTTCTTTTTGGCACCTAGACTTTGCATATTTAAGCGCATTACTAGATTGGCAGCTAGGTCTCATCCTTTTTTAATTGAAATGGCTAGTTATAACCATGAGTACAATTCCAACAGTTTCTTATCCCACTTATGAAACTCTTTTTCATCAATAAACAATAAGAAAGAAAAAAAGATGAGAGCGAAAAAAATACGAAGCAAACAATATCTATGCAAGTCAAAACTAAACAAAACAACAATAATAATATTTGATATGCATATAATTCCGTCCATGGTTTATGCTATCATCTCTAAACTAGATCCCCACATATTTGATACAGATTGAAAGGTTATGGTATTTCTGGATGAATTTTTGAACTGATTCAATGTTTTTATCAAATCTTGAAATGAAAGTTATCCTAAACGGCCACTCCTCTAAATCTTTTTTCGGTCTATACTTGAACCTACGTTGTTTCTAATTTTCATCAGTTACGTTGCTGGCGGTTTCTCCTAATGGCAACACCTGTATCTATGCTGATGACATGACTATTTACACCTGTCTTAATAGTAAGTTTGATCAGTTACAGATGGTCTGGTGCTCTTGCTATATATTTAGAGATTCTTGATAAAATTCAAAGGAGAATCTGCAGTGTAATTGGTCCTGACCTGGCATCTCGGCTTCAGTCACTTTCTTACCGCCGTAATGTAGCTTCCCTGCGCCTTTTCTATAAATACTTTCATGGTAATTGTTCCGATGAACTTTCCTCTATGGTACCTAGATTTTAGGAATTTTTGCGCAGTCGATCTATCCACAGGCAAGCGGTCACTCGGCAGACCAAAAATGCGTTACAAAGACAAGCTGAAGGCATTCCCCCATTCCAGCTGAGAAGAGTCTGCTGAAGATCATGCCACCCGGCACTCCCTTGTAAAGTCCAGAGTGTCTGACTTTGAAGAGAAAAGAATCAGGAACAAAGACGCTAGAAAAGGAAAGATTGAAAGGGCCCCCAGCATCCTATGTCACAACTGCAATAGACTTTTCAGGGCAAAGATCAGACTTATTAGTCATCTCCGCAAACACCAGTGATTTGAAGTCAAGGTTATCTCCGCATGCGGAGGACGAAGATATATATATATATATATATATATATATATATATATATATATATATATATATATATAGATATAGATATAGATATAGATATATAGATATAGATTGGCGGCAACGTCTCTATATTTTACAGTTGAATTGGGTAGATGTAACCGTAAGTTCTTTGCTAACAGTTTCTTCTATAGCACTTTTCGCCTGTGGAACCCTCTTTTGGCCTCTTGCTTTTACATATTCCTCTTCTTCTATTGTTCTCGCTCCTTAATAATGTTTTTTTTGGGGGGGTCTTCTTTCACAGTCAGTAACCCCTTGTGTCTTAGTGGCTTTATCACCTTGCTTGAGGTGAAATGATTAAAAAATCAGGAAAAATAGAAAACCCTAATTTACAACGCGTTTCGCTTTCATTAGGTTGGCGTCATCATGTCAGAATGAAAGACAAATCTGTTTGTGATTATGTGAGTCTGTGCGCGCGTATGTGTATGCGTGCGTTTGTTAGCGGAAGACACCAAGCTAGCAAACAACCATTCGTGAAAATGAAGAAACTGACGACATAACATAAAAAAATGGAAGTCTTTTTTAATGACAAACGACAAACGAAATTACTCAGAAATTGGACAGTTTATAATTTATTATGTACACGAAAGCCAAAAGATGATCCAAAAACGTAGAAAAATAAATAAAATAAACTTTAACAAAGAAGCAAACTTGGATAAGCTAAAATTTACGACCCAGGAGTAGATAGATTAGCCTATCACCCGGTTCACACTCCTCGCCCTCTTTTGAAAATGAGTAGAGGTGTATCACTTGTTTCTAGTTTAAGATGGGATTTAAAGTTTCTTCTCTAATCGCCTTATTGTCTTTCACATCCAGTAAGTCCTTGTATCTTAGTGGCATTATCGCATTTGGGTGAAATGTTACAAAAAAGTCATAACTCTACTAGCCAAATTACCCGTGCCTTGCTGTGTGTCATACATTTTATGTAAGAAAATGATGATTGATTTTAAATAATTGTTATAATTTGTGGGGGAAAAAATGATGCTTTTCAATATTACTCAATGATCTTGCTGATGTAACCTCCATCTTCTGGCTTTCTCCTTCTATATTTTAGATAGGAGTCATTCCTTTGTTCAAATTTAAATTTAATTTAAATCAAAGGGGAAAAAAATTTCAGTGGGGTGTGTGTGCAAAAACGGCTTCATGTGACCACTTTGATATGTATTTGATGCAAGACTTGATTGAATGAATTGATAAACAGATTTCAACATTGACATGACAGTTGAATTGTCGCAACAAATAGGTATTGTAAGGCACTACCCACTGATTGGTGATTTCTTGCTCAACTTGACGTCCATATTTTCTCATTTTGATCTTTCCGATGTGGCCTCCATCTTCTGGCTTTCTCCTTCTATATTTTAGATAGGAGTCATTCCTTTGTTCAAATTTAAATTTAATTTAAATCAAAGGGGAAAAAAATTTCAGTGGGGAGTTTGTGCCAAATGGGGACCCCATTTGATCAAAATGAAATATACTTATCCAAGTACCCTAGGAGTCATTCCCTGGTTCAAATTTAAATTTAATTCATATTAAAGGGGGAAAATTTCAGTGGAGGGAACGGCTCGAAATTTCTAATCAGAGAGCCGAGTTCTAATTCCAGTTGGGTTCGTTATGTTCACCCTTTGGAACTGTATCAATCCGCCTCTTCTCCCTTCAGCTTACTACGTAAGACTTGTAGCTTCTTCTTCTTTATTTACTGTCTCCCTTCAAGATGTAGGTGATCATGGCTCTCCATAATTTCCTGTCCTTCGTAGTTCCTAATAACCTTCTTCCGCCATCCATTTACTCAAGCTCTCCAGGTAGGTTATGCGTTGTCTTCCTCTGTCCCTCTTGTACTAAACCATTATTATCTCGAAAAAAATTCTTACAATCTAAAAATATTTTCTGGCTTTAAATAACCTGTAAAGGGTTGATAACCCGTAAAAAACGAATCACTCAATCAATCAATGAATTGCTGGTTAGCTACGCAGGCATCTCGTTTATTTATACTCTCTGGAATACAGTGGCCACAAAGTGAGGTGTTAGTTTATATATTGATTGTAATATAGAACTGATCTCCCACTTTATATCCACGTTATAATTTCTTGTTTATTTATCAGATTCTGAATAAGTATGAATCCACCTCTTCTCCTCCCACCTATGGGTTAATTAGTAAGACTTGTATCACTAAATCATGATTATCTCAAAGGAAAAATGCTTACAATCTAAAAGTATATTCTGGCTTTAAATAACATGCAAAGAAAAACGAATCAATTATTTGTTATCTTAAAACAAATCTTCTACAAATAGTGAAAACTGTTTTGTGACTATGATGTCGTTACTAATTTTACAAGTAAACGTGCTAGACAACTTTTCTCACCAGAATCTATCTTTCACCTTTATAAGTCAACCATTCATCTATGCTTTGAATATTACTGTCTCATCTGATCTGGTGCTTCTGTTATATATTTAGATATTCTTGATAAAATCCAGAGAAGAATCTGAAATGTTATTGTTCCTGACCTGGCATCTCGGCTTCAGTCACTTCACTACCGTCGTAACGTAGCTTCCTTGTGCCTTTTCTATAAATATTTCCACGATAATTTTTCGTTTTATCATGTTCTTTCACACTCAGTAACCCTTCTCATCGTAGTGGTTTTATTGCCTTAATTGGAGTTATATACATATATATATATATATATATATATATATATATATATATATATATAGATAGATAGATAGATAGATAGATAGATAGATAGATAGATTTCCCCCTCGTTTTAATTAATAAATTTGAATTTTAGTCGTGATTCCTTTTTTCTTTCCTGGAGAGCGAATTGTTATTCTGTCAATGTAATATTTACCAACGTATTCTTCTGACGAAGCGTGGTTAGAAAAGGATTCTTAAAAAATACTTTCCTGCGATTTCGAATATATATATATATATATATATATATATATATATATATATATATATATATATATATATATATATACACACACACACATATATATATATATATATATATATATATATAAGTATGGATGGATGGATGGATATATATATATTAAAATTCTGAAACTACCAGCGTCTCTCGTTCATGCGCATGTGTAGTCGCAACAACGTCTACTAACCCAATCCGATGAAGTCCTAACGGATGAAACGCGTCACAACGTTTTTCCTATTTGTCATACATCTTTTCTTTCAAAACTGTTCTTGATATATAAAAAATTATATATATTGTTATCCCATAGATAGATAGATAAATAGATAGATAACATTAGTGGTCAATATATATATATATATATTTATATATTTCCAAGAGGATAAAATCCAGGTATGTACAAGACAGAGCAAGAATATAATATAAAAGGCTCAAACGCTAATATTCCATGGTTATGATTTATTACATTGGAATCGTAATCACGATCCAAATCATTTGACCTACAAATTCAAAAATTTTCAATTTGTAGGTCTGATGAATTGGATCGTGATTACGATTCCAATGTAATAAATCATAACCATGTAATATTTGCGTTTGAGCCATATATATATATATATATATATATATATATATATATATATATATATATATATATATATATATTACGCGAATCATTCATACGAAAAGCATATAATGACGTTAATGATATGGCAAGAATCATTAACTTCATTATCTGCTTTTCGTATGAATGATTCGCGTAATATAAATTGAACCCGCACCACATAATTGATATATATATATATATATATATATATATATGTATGTGTGTGTGTGTATATGTGTGTGTATGTGTGTGTGTAAATATATATATATATATATAAGGCTCAAAGACACATATATATATATGCATATATATATATGCATATATAAATGTAATTAAAACACACACAAATTGAATGAAATTTGTATAAAAGAAGGATTGCTACCGAAAATATATAATTATATATATATATATATATATATATATATATATATATATATATATATATATATTATGCAGTGTTACATTAGAACATGCACATGTGCATGTTCTAATGTAACACTGCATAATAAATAAATAAATATACGGTTCTTCTTTTGTATTGAGCTCTGTTTTAAATTAATGTTTTGAACGCTGAAATCTTTCTCTTCGTTCTTTTACATCTATATATATATATATATATATATATATATATATATGAATGATAATTTTCTCATCTTCCAGGATTCTGGATTCTGCGTAGGCGTCAGTCATAATGTTCTTTATTTGATTAAATTCACTGCGAATATTCTGGAGATGGTTACATTTCGTGATTTGTCTTCTTTTTTAAAGCCGAGTTTCCTTCGTAATTTATATAAAAGATGACCTTTCTTCTTTATTCCTCACGTTGAAATACTCAGGCGAACAAACGAACAAAATGATGGCGACATGCGGAGCGAGTGTGCGCATGTGTGCTAGACACGTGACTGTGTTTGTAAATAGCGAATGAACGTCGCTTCAAATTCATGTTGTGCAGCATTCTAATGGAAGGCATTGTCGACATCCTCTCACTTATAAGCGCACTCATTTTTTTTCCACAAGGCTTCTCGTCGTGTAGTTTCATCTTTGTCGTTTTTAAAGCAACGTTTTGCGCATGTTGGTCTTTGTTCCTTCTCAACCGGCTGACGTTATCATATTCGAGTTAATATAGGCCGACAATAAATTGCTATAAATAATTAAGATGAAATCTAGAGAAAATGCATAGGTACGTAAATACATTATGTTAGGATTTTAGAGAAGAGAAGATATCCTTAACTTTGTTGTTTTTAATTGTAACCCTGAACCGGATCCAAATATATTATTTAACGTTGTTAACACCTGGGTCGGGTTTTTTATCGTAAAATCTTGATAAAAATAGGAAGTATTCCTTACGTATTTAAAACGATTTTATTTTCATATAGTGATTGATTCATGTTTTACGACTTATCAACAGGTTATTTAAAACTGGAAAACATTTTTAGATTTTAAGAATTCTTTTGAGATAATAATGGTTTTACTGATACAAGTCTGACTAATTACCGTATTTGACGGCATATAAGGCGCACTTATTTTTATTAAAAATATCTTTTAAAATTCCCCTACGTCTTATAAGCCATATGTAGGTTTAAAATTTAAATAGTCGGCCGAAATTAGCTACCTGGCAACTCCTATGAGCTTAGACTTAAATATGAAAGAGCAATGGAACACGTGGATGACAATGCCTAATCACGACCTTACACTTACAAGAAGAATAAAAAGACCCAGCATTGCACAAGTCTGTGAATGGGTGAAGCAAGCTTGGGATAATATTAGACCAGAAATTGTTGTGAAATCTTTAAAAAATAGTGGCATTAGCAATGCTCTCAATGGAACGGAAGATGACACATTATTTAACGACCATGATAGTAGTATTGAAAATGAGTCTCAGAGTTTTGATAACGAAGACGACGAATTTTATGGATTTAAAGATGAATAAAGTTGTAATGGTAACTGTACTATTTTGCTCAGTTGTAATAATTGCTTGATTTTTATTTTGTTTTCTTACATTTGGATATAATAAAATTTTGATAGACTTGTGATTTTTTTTTAATTATTATTTTCCGTTTAATTGTAATCATGGCTTGTTTAACCAAAATAACACCTCATAAATATAGCCTAGGCCATTTACTAATTTTTTCTTGATTTTTTCCCTGCTGAAATTGGGGTGCGTTTTATACACCCGTGCGTCTTATATGCCGTCAAATACGGTAACATGTAGCTGGGTGGAGAAAAGGTGGATTAATACCGAACCCGACTGGAATTGGAACATGGCTCTCCGATCTTCAATTCCGAGCCGTTATAGATTACCCCGCCCACACATCCAAGCTTACAGCACCTAGTATTCGCAAATGGTCACCCATCTGGGCACTGACTAGGCTTGACGTTGCTTAACTTCGATGATCGTACGTGAACCCGTGTTTCAACGTGGCATGGCCGCAAGTGCCTATCCCTAGGACAAATTAGAAATGCTCTCACTAAAATACATGCGTATACAATGTTTGTTTTTGACACAATGTGTGTATGTATACACACACGCACACACACACACACACACACACACACACACACATATATATATATACACACAGGAGATTTTGACGTGATTTATACATATGTATATAATGTGCATATATGTGTGTATGCATGTCTGTATATTTGTGTATATACTGTGTATAAATTTGTTAGCATATATAATGCAACACAATATATATATATATATATATATATATATATATATATATATATATATATATATATATATATATGACGCAGCACAATCTTCTTGTCCCGTTTCCACTGATTTGGTTATAATACATAATAAATATTGATTTGGTAAGAGCTACAAGGGAGAGGAAGATATGGAAGGCCATAATCGCCTACGTCCTAAAGAAACACGGCACATAAAAGATGAATACTGTGTTTGTATATGTCTGTCTGTGAACTACCTATGTATATATCGCTATGTGTCTATGTAAATGTGTATATGTCTACATTTAAGTTTTTATATGTATACGCATCTACAATCATGCGTGTGTTACAGTGTATATGTCTACATCTGTGTGTAGGTATGTATGTATCTCTAGCTATGTGTATTTAAATGTGTATATGCGATAGCTGTGTGCGTAAGTGTGTATACGTCTCTATTGCTATGTATTGTAAATATGTATGTATCTATAACTGTACGTGAACGTGTATGTATATATAGCTATGTGCGTGTGAATGAGTATACATCTCTCTAGCCATGTATGTAATAGTGTGTGTGCATATATCTATGCATATTTATATGCGTATATACCTATAGTTGTTTATTTAAATGTATATATATATATATATATATATATATATATATATATATATATATATATATATATATATATATATATATATATATATATATATATATATATATGCGAATATGGCAATAAAGATGAGGACAATAGTCCGGACAATGTAAATAATGTAAATAATAAAAATACCTTATCTCAGAAATATAGACAGATCCTGAAGAAGACCGGAGCGTACAATGACCGAAAGGTCGTGAATGTGGCAATAAAGATGAGGATAATAGTTCGAACAATGTAAATAATGTAAATAATAACAATACCTCATCTCAGAAATATAGACAGATCCTGAAGAAGATCGGATCGTACAAAGACCGAAACATCGTGAATATGGCAATAAAGATGAGGACAATAGTCCGAACAATGTAAATAATGTAAATAACAACAATACCTTATCTCAGAAATATAGACAGATCCTGAAGAAGACCGGAGCGTACAACGACCGAAACATCGTCAATATGGCAATAAAGATGAGGACAATAGTCCGAACAATGTAAATAATGTAAATAATAACAATACCTTATCTCAGAAATATAGACAGATCCTGAAGAAGATCGGATCGTACAAAGACCGAAACATCGTGAATATGGCAATAAAGATGAGGACAATAGTCCGAACAATGTAAATAATGTAAATAATAACAATACCTCATCTCAGAAATATAGACAGATCCTGAAGAAGACCGGAGCGTACAATGACCGAAACGTCGTGAATATGGCAATAAAGATGAGGACAATAGCCCGAACAATGTAAATAATGTAAATAATAAAAATTCCTCATCTCAGAAATACAGACAGATGCAGCTATGGATGCGTAAATGTGTACACGTCTATAAGAGTTATTTATAAATGTCTCTGTAGCTATATGCGTTAAAGTTTATGTATCAATAGCTATGTGTGTTAACATCTGGGTATATGTATAGCTATATAAGTAAATGTGTACATATCTATACTATACTTGTGTGGATGTGTATAACTCTCTCGCGAGGTTTGTGTAAATGTCTCTGCGTGCACAGCTAGATAATTTTTATTATTATTTTCTTAAGCATATCACCCCAAACAAGGAGGGACTTCCACGAAGATGCAAGGGGTCACAGAGAGTGAAAGTAAGGGTAAAGAGGGGTGTTTGAGGAAAGGATAAAAAGAAGGACGGAGTTCAAGATGAAGGCATCAGAAGATGTCGATTGACATTACATTTAAATTTTTGAAGATTATAGTTATCGGGGAAGCAACTAAGAGGAAGGGAGTTCCACTGTCGGGAAGTGCGAGAGAAGAATCTGTTGGAGGAGAAGAGGCGCTTATATTTAACTGTTTGGACAGTAAAAGGGTAGGACCGAGATGTCAACCTAGTAACACGATTAAATCCATGCAGTTGGGGCACCGGCGAAAATAACTCGTCAAAGCAGTTGAAAATATTTGTAGAAAAGACAGAGGGAAGCCACATCACGTCTGTGAGAAAGTGACTGGAAGTGAGATACCAGGTCAGGACCTAATGAGTACACGTACCGTATATACTTGAGTGTTGGGCGGGTTTTTAAGATCATTTTTATTTACACTAAAAAGGGGGTTGCTCTATACACGGGTAATTTTTTTGAAGAGGTTAAAAATCATTCATTTTCGGTGCGCGGTTGCATTATACACACTAATTTTTTCCGGAGGGGTTAAAATTCACACAAAAAAATCCGAGGTCGCACTTTGTTGTAACCTAGGAAAGGTTACTGAATAGAATAATCAAACGAAGGTTGGTAATGAACGATAATACTTAGGACAAGAACAGCACATATAAGATTCGCCAGCGGCGCGTAGAAAAAGTAATCAACTGCTAGAAGTGAGTCAAGTGAATTCCACAATGAATCTCCAACTGCAGGATATCTACCAACCGCCCCACGCGGTCAGATGGAGCACAAGGCCGAATTTAATGCCGTATATCCGAGCCCGTAGGCTCGGCCACAAATCCCCCGTAGACCCCGTATAAAACGGGGTCGGGTAGCTGTTTCCCGAGACGAGACTCTGCCCTTCGACATAGCCTCGTCTGGGGATCCTCTCTGCCCGGGGACAGAGAGTTTGACTAGCACAGCTGGAAACGAATCTTCAACTGTTGACCAACATACAATATTTTACTACTGTATTTATGTGAATGAGGACACATACCCATTATCGTCCGTAGGTATGCTACAACCCACTTATACATGAAATCGACTTATACACGACTATCTACGGTATTTGAATTGCTATCCCTGCTTTTTTATTATTATTATTATTATTTTAATAACGTTTATACTAACGAGAAATAATGCCGGACAGAAAAACAGAGAAAGTTTAAACTTTGTGCCCGCAAAAAAAAAAAAAGGTATGCCAAAAGAACGGTTATTCTCTTATATTACTGTATACAGTTTTGATTCCCTCGACAATGTTTATAGTTTAAAAAAGCGATGCTTAGAATTTTACTAAAACCCAAATATATGAAAGTTGATTTACACATTTTCTTTATTTTTGAGAATATTAAACAATATTTATTTATTAGATTTCTTATTTACAAGAATCATTTTATATTTACAAGCTTAGAAAAATATGTGAACCAACTACAATCAAATATTTATTTACCATTTTATAAATAAATACGAAAAGATTTTTTTATTCATAAATTAATAAAATATATCTGTGAACAATAACATTTAAATAAACGCATAACAACGAATAGCTGTAATTATAAATTTTGAAAAAGTACATTTACCGGGCATTTCTTACAATTGCTCTCGCTACATAAATTCACTCAAATAGGTTGAGAGCATCTCTTCCTTACATATTTTGATAATTTTTTAATTATTTTAATAAGATTTCTTTTTCAAATGTATTTCCTTACAAAATGGTAAATAATTCTTGAGAACTGACAACAAAGATGTTAAACACTATTTATTTATTAGATTGCTTATTTACAAGAATAATTTTATATCTACAAGATTATAAATATACGTGAACCAACTATAAAGAAATATTTATTATTTACCATTTTATAGAGACACAAATATGAAATGATTTTTTTATTCATAAATTAATAAAAATGTCTGTGAAGAAGAAAATTTAAATAAACACCTAACGACGAATAACTAATCATAATTTTTGAAAAAATGCATTTTTCCTGGCATTTCTTAAAACTTCAATGTTTAACCTCCGTGCCTACAAAACAAAACCAAAAAAATGATATATCAAAAGAACGGTTATTCCCTTGACACCGCTATTACTGCATACACTTTTGATACCCATTATCTTTATTCATGAGAACTGACAACAAAGATGTTAAACACTATATATTTATTAGATTGCTTATTTATAAGAATCATTTTATATTTACAAGATTAGAAAAATACGTGAACCAACTATAAAGAAATATGTGTCTTTTGCTTTGACATTTACCATTTTATAGAGAAATAAGTATGAAAAGATTTTTGTTATTCATAAATTAATAAAAATATCTGTGAAAAGCAAAATTTAAATGAACAGATAACAGCGATTAATGACGATTAATAATTTTGAAAAAATGCATTTTTCCTGGCATTTCTTTCATTTGCTCTCGCTGCATAAACTCACTAAAATGGGTTGAGAGCATTTCTTCCTCTGAACCGACGATTCTTTTAATTTATGCTTACGTCATAGGTTTATTCAAATTCCCTTGTTCTATAGTTATTTATAAAATAATAAATAATGCATTATAGTTGGTTTTATTTATTTTTATAATTTTGTATTTTTTTATAAATTTTTGAATGAAACGATTTCATTTCAAATGTATTTTTTTATAAAATGGTAAAGAATAAATATCGTATTGTACTTGGTTCACATTTTTATCATCTTCTGAATGAGGGGTGTAAAACCTACACATTAATAGCGGTGTCAAGGGAATAACCGTCCTTTTGAAATTCTGAATCTTTGTAAAATGTACAACGGATCCTTCTATCAGTTTTTCTCCGAATAGACAAATGGTCAGAAAGTTCAAACTGAAAGCAATATACAACTCAAATCCTAACCAACTATTTTCAACATTTTTCACCTTCAACTCTGGTGTCAGCATTCTTGCAGACAGATTGCTAATCCCCAAGATTTCACTTTAGACAGTAATGACCGAAACAGAACTAATGCCTATCGACTTACTGCTGGGCAGTAAGACGTCTGTCATCGAAAACCATACAGTGAATGGTCTCAATTTGTCCATCAGCGGTTGAGGTTTTTGTGCAACCTGAGCGAGGGTCGTCTTTAGTACTTTTTAAAAATGGTAAACACTGCCGAGGGAGACAAAAGTGTATACATTAATAGCGGTGTAAAGGGAATAACTGTCCTATGACAGACTGTTTTTTGTTTGTTTTTTGTGGGGGGAGGTATTTATGGGGGGGTTTGGGTTTTTTTTGTTGTTATTTTTTTGCTGGCACGGAGATTAACATTGCCGAAAAACACATTAAAAAATACAGGTAGGTATCTGTAAATGCGTATATGTCTATGTTTAAATGCGTATTTTCTACGGCTGTTCGTTTGTAATTGGTTTGTGTGCATGTTGTGCTTTTTTTTAACGCGGCCTGCATGTGTCTGTTTGCGCATGCGTGTCTTTGAATATCTTTAGCTGACAAATGAGTACATTTGTATGTGGCACAAGTTCGAAAGATATATCCGTCTTCATATCACACATAGAGGCGATGGAAAGATAAATCGGTGAAGGTATATATATATATATATATATATATATATATATATATATATATATATATATATATATATATATATATATGAATATATATATATATGAATATATATATATATATATATATATATATATATATTCATACATGTTTCATTAAATAATATAGATAAGTGTTGTCTATATATTTTATGTAAGTTCTTTTCATATCGTCTGATAAGCTTAATAACATTATCATTGAACAATGAAAGAAAATCACAATATTGATACATATTTTTTAATCCAATCTAAGCTTTCGGCTTACATAAGCCATTATCAAAGATGACAATTACATTACAATATATTAAGCAATACACGAACAAGAAATATATATATATATATATATATATATATATATATATATATATATATATATATATATATGTATGTATGTATGTATGTATGTATGTATGACTTTATATGTATGGATTTATATATATGTATGTTTTTATATGCATGTATGTATGGATTTATATGTATGTATGTCTTTATATGTATGTATATATGTATTTATATAACTATATATGTCTTTGTATGTATGTATTTATATGTATGTATTTATATGCATGTATATCTTTATATACATGTATGTATGCATTTATATGTATGTATATCTTTATATGTATGTATGTATGTATGTATGTATGTATGAATTTATATGTATGTATTTATATGCATGTATTTAAATGTATGTATATGTGTGTGTATGTAAAACCAGTAGTTTGCGTACATGCGGGTGCATAATTACATATTTTTCACGAATGTCACTTGAGTAATTATTCAGAAGTGCTGGTCGGCCTTTATATAGTTAGAATGAATTCTTAACACAACCCTTACCACTACAATAAATAGCTTATTGTATAACCCCCCCCCCAAAAAAAAAAAACAGTCTGTCATAGGACAGTTTTTCCCTTGACACCGCTTGAGGGACACTCTGCTTGTCTCTCCCTTAGTTGGAATGACCCTTACACTCTGTCAGTACCTCATATATAATGGATTATTCCGTTTTGTTCGTGTGGAAAGACAGAAAAGATACAGAAAGTTCGTGTGCACTTTAAAAAATTTATAACTTCATTTGTATTTGCGATAGAAATAATCTGTAAAAATGTTATAAAGTTTAATGTACCTAGTTTTAAGTATAGCTAAAATAACTAATGTGATTTCAGGCATTACTGTATATCAGTTGGCAAATGTTTTCCGTGAACTGCAAAATCGTATTACCCTTTGTATTGCTAATGATGGAGGACATGTGGAAACTTAAATAAAATTTCAATAAAACCTTAAAACGTATAGATTTACTTCTTTCTAATCCTTTTTACAAATTATTTCTATCGCAAATACAAATAAAGTTAAATTTTTTAAAGTGCACACGAACTTTATGGACACCGTGTATATCAGAGACGCTACTTGATTTCAGTGAGAAAATGAAAGAAAGAAAGAAAGAAAGAAAGAAAGAAAGAAAGAAAGAAAGAAGTGTTCAACGACTGTTTCAGTGAAATGGAGAACGTTGTCACTTTCAATTCTTTTTCATTTGTACCCCCTTACTTCTTTGAATAACGAACAACATAATATCTTTATGATTGTTATTGCAATATTTTGTTAATGTTAAAGCTAAACTATTTAACAATGTGATAGGGGAAATTCTACGGATATTTGATTGCCGTAGAACTAGTCACGAGCTCTTTCAATCATTAAGAATTAAGATTCATCAAAAAATTCAAAGTGTGAAACCGTGGAATGTTCACAGGCACTTGTAGTTCTAAAATATTTAGCAAAGAAATGTCAGTAGCACTCTGATAATAGTTGGGAGTGCGCGAGAAAAATGTACGAAATTTTCACTTAAATTTTTATATAAGAAAATAAAACAATAATTAAAATTAAAAAGTGTGTTCCCACGTCGTTTGTCAACTGTTAACAAATGCGGCTTGTGGGAGCGGTCCCACAGTACGGGGACGAGTCTGTGTGAAGCGTATTATGTCTTTTTTCATTTTTTATGTGTCATGTCTCTTCAGGACGAAGGCAATCATGGCTCTTACTATTCTTCGGAGCTCTAAGCAATGCTTGTCTCCTTGCTGTCCATGCAGATCCACGTTTTGCCATCAATTTACGCAAGTTCGTCAGGTAAGCTACTCACCGTTTACCTCTTCACCTCTCGCCTCCAATACGTCTTGTGAGAGTCAAATTTTCTAAGCCTTCACTGTGTATCCCAGAAAGTTCAACTATTGACACGAAAGAATTGCACCGTTTGATGCGTTTTATATATTAAAGTTGAAAAACAGTTATATATGTTACTTTTATACTCTGTGTGTGTGAGAGAGAAATAGAGAGATTTTCTGTGTGTGTCTATGTGCGTTTGTGTGTGTCTATATGCGTGTGTATTTATGTGTGTTGGTGATGCCACTTATATATCATTACCGAACAGACTCTATTTTTTTTTTTTTTGTCCAGCCTTCATAAACGGTTGTACTCCCAACAGGGCTCCTTGCCTCAAACCTCTTTGGTGAATAAAGCTCACTCCAGACCTCAAATGAAACTCGTATATACTCACTGGCTCCTTGTACTGCTCCAGAAATTACCAGACTCCTACTACCATACTCTATCTTTAGAAGAGCCGGATCAGACTAAAAATGGAGTATAGCTGCCATATCTAGGCCGGTAATGTCCAATCCTCACTTTACAGACCTCTCAGAGTTCAAAAGCGATTTCCTGACCTTGTGGGTAATTAATTATTTTCCACCCTACAACCCCTTTCCTCGCAGACGAAACTTTGTTTGTCTCTTGCTATTCTATCATTATTTCCATAGCATATGTTCAAACAAGTTACATTTCTTAGTTTCACTAGTCCAGGCCTTCACAGGTAGGACTCGCCATGTTCCATACTCAGGGTCGACTCATCCTCGTTTCCTTCATATTCCATTAGTAAGGAAGAAGTTTCTTCTCTCAGATCTGTTACTTTGTGGACGATCTTTATATCTTCAGGTCAAGGGTTATATATCCTGCATATCCACACAATGTGCACTTCTTACATCTTCCCTTCAGTAACCCTCTACCTTGAGTGGCTCTTGGAGCTTGAATGAACAATAGTATAAAAAATACTCAATCCGCAATATATGGGAAATCTATTCGAGTAAACATAATCTATGTCGGGAACAAACCGTCTGCATGGGGATAAAGAATGAATTCTGTGAATAGAGAAAATAAAAAAGGTGGTGTGACAGGGATGAGTCTTCTCACTGGATTTATTTAACCTATAACAGCATGACTACCCTAAGAGAAGAAAAACACATACTAAGATTTATTACCGACGGATTTAATCTTAACAGACGCAGATGACACTGTATTGATGAGAAACTGAAGGAACACTTAATGAAGTAAAGAAAAGCAAGAAGAAAGGACGAACTATCAACTGTAAGAAAACAGAATGCTTTCTTGTCAGCAAGAGACAGCCCAATATATGAACTCAGGGTTGGTGTAAGGGTCTCGTGTCCCCAACCTATGATACGGGCTCCCCTAATCTATGCTATGGGGAACCCACTTTACTACATCTGAATTTTCATAAGGTAGTATTCATATAAAATACAAATTTTATCGGAAACTAATTATGTACAATAATGGATCATATACAATATAGGTGAATATTTCAACTAGAAAAATTGATATCTGTCTATATCTCTGAGATGAGGTATTATTATTACCTCAAGGACACATGGGTAAGTGGATAAAGCCGTTGGTTAGGTCCTGTGACAAAGAGTTATGAGTTCAATACCAGGCCACAGCAGGTGAACGAAAAACTTGGAGAGTTGAGTTAAAGGGAAATAACTGAGACATCCAGAAGAGGCATGGCACGTGGAACTAGAACAATCTACCCCGGTGGACGAAATAAAAGGTTCGGTTTGAAATTCCAATCACCTGAACGGAGCGTATAACGGCCGAAACGTTTTGAATACGGCAATGAAAGTGAGGATAATAGTCCGAATAATGTAAATAATGCTAAAAAAAATTGAAAATAAATATATCTAAATACATGTCATGATAGATCCTTCCCTCTTAAATAAATCAACAAAGTTTTGCGCTAATTTTTAACATAAAAAAGTTAAATAATTTTAACACATTCAATACTGTGCCTAAAAATAGTCAGTTTTTTATACAGTTTTTTTTATTGTTTTATACAGTGTTTTTCGAGACTTAGCATGAGGAAAATAAATTCACGGATTTGGACGAAAAAATGAACCCAGAATGACGTCAAAATTCGCGAAAATATTTCACCCTTTAATAGTCAGTTGTGCTTAGTTTAATTTATTATATTTAGTTTAGTATATAAACGTAGATAAAAAAAAGCAAATGTTGATAAGTTAGCGAGGGTCGCAACGCACTGCCAAGGGCCCTGAATCAGACTCCCCCCACCCCGAGTCGGAGGGCACGGGAGTAGTACGCGCCGTCCCTGTATGACCTACATACTGAGGATATCAAAATCAAGTAGGTGCAAAAAATCTGGATAGTAATGTAGCGGGCCCCTAAACGGTGAGTTTTCCAAATGTGTTGTGGACGTGCAATGTTGCGGGTCCCGCCACAATTATTTTATTTTTGTCTAGGAAAGGTGTGGAAAGGATCATGCCATTATGCTGGAGGTCGCTATCCAATGTGGTTGTCACAATGCAATTTATATTTGACGTAAAATAGCACATGGTATAAAATACAAAACAGAACGTAGGGTTGAAAACATAACAATTGAATTTATTAAGTATTTGATGTACATGCATGTGAACTGAAAGATTATACAGAGTTGTGTCTCTTAGACTAGGTAATATTTGCACCTGAGCTCATAAGGATTAGATTTACTATTAAATTGTAGTTTCGAAGAATGAGTATGTGTTGACTGTTTGGAATTGTGTATTGTACAAGTTGGTAATAGTTCAGAATGTATTTGCGTGATTAGTTGTAAAGTTCTTTTACGTCTGACTGGATTAGTCACGACGGGAGTTCTTTAAGGGTCACATTTTGGCAACGGAGATGAGACGCGAGAGAGAATGACGAAGAGAGTGAGGCACGAGTGAGGAAGAAAGTGAAAAAGAGGACGAGAATCACTTGTGTTTGGTTTTTATAATCTGTTGTATCACGTGACAGGATCAGACTTAGTTGGCGCCCAAAACAGATCTGTCGCGTGGGAGTGATTTGATTGGACGAAACTGACCAATCAGCGAGTTAGATTGAAGGTGATTAACTAATGAATGCTTGTTGTATATTTAATATGAATGATGGTGTTGGTGGTTACCACAGTATAGTCACAAACAATGGACAATATGACACAGAAACTCGAAGGTGCATCACTGGAAGACTACCAAGTGCAGCAACAACTAAAATGGATAGCACATGTAACTCCAAGAGAAAATGACATAATCAGTGTGTTGACGATCCATACTACTTCAAATGAAAAGTCGGGAAGAAAGTCCCCATCAATACTGGACTTGAGAAACCTGAAAATTTGTTTTAAGAAACATTTCATGAATTTACACCGACGGTAGCAAAGTCTGTTCGGCCAATGAATGCCAAATGTATCCTTATGAAGAAACGGTATCGAAAGATGCCTTTCATAAACAAAGCAAAGTGTTAAGACTAAGAGATAGGAAAATGTTGTTAGAAACAAAGAAAAGAATGTTGAACAGCTACGTAATATCTAATCTCACATATGGCAGTGGATGCTGGACAATCTCTTCATGCCTTCCAGAAACTAAGCAAAGTAGAGATAGGAAAATATCCTTAGAAACAAAGAAAAGAGTGCTGAGCAGCTATGTAATATCTAATTTCCTAGATGACCGTAAATGTTGGACAATCTCCTCATGCTTTTCATAAACAAAGCAAAGTATTAAGAGATAGGAAAATATCCTTAGAAACAAAGAAAAGTGCTGTGAAGCTATGTAATATCTAATCTACTATATGGCCGTAAATGTTGGACAATCTCATCACAGATCAAGAGACGTGAAGCGACAGAGATAAGATTCCACCGACTAGCTATTGTGGTCTAAGAATATGTTAAACAGAGCATATGAGTTGTAAGGGACTATTAAGGAAAGTAAGCTTATGCGTTCAACCGGGAAAAAGAGCTGAAATTACCGGGAAACGTAACGAGGAAAAAGGCTCTGTAGAATTTAACACACAAGGTATATACTGGGGGCAAGTGAAGCAGGGAACTCAGCGAATAAACTGCTTAACGAGCT
>OZ038490.1:9426661-9531661 GCA_964036315.1 Acanthosepion esculentum | reverse complement strand
TCCTTAGGTAAGGAGGGCGTTTCACTCCCAAAACTTCTTCCCAAGAACCGTAACTTGCTGAAGAAACTCCCAGGCCATATTTCCCCGTTCACTACAACATTAACTTCTTCAAGTCTAGGATTAATCATCATTAAGACATTTTTATGTTTATACATTCTTTTTATAGATACAAATATTTAAGTTAATGCTCTGTTTTTATAATAAACAGTATTAATAACATTTACCAGCCTGAATGTCCGAGAAATTTTCATAGAAAATATTCGTTCTCCGACAGGAATCGAACCTCTATCCTATACGGAACCGTCATTTCGCGTGACGTGCCTTAACCTTTCGGCCACAGAGAATCGTCTGGTTAGCAAGGTCGATTTTACTATCTTTAAACTTAAATCTTCCATGCATCTCTTCTATTCATATCTGCTCTAGCGTATCAAATGTAAACAAATGACGTCATATATTTTTGAATTGGACATAGTCCGACAATTTATTTAAAGACATTTTATGATATGTTTAACGTTCTTTTTATAGATACAAGTATTTAAGCAAATGCTCTGTTTTTATAATAAACAGTATTAAATAACATTTACTGGCCTGAATGTCCGAGAAATTTTCATAGAAAATATTCGTTCTCCGACAGGAATCGAACCTGTATCCTATACGGAACTGTCATATAGCCTGACGTGCCTTAAGCGATCGAGTCACGGGGAATCGTGAGAGATTTATGGAAGACTGAAGTTTAAAAACAGTAAAATCGACCTTGGTAATCGAACGATCCTCCGTGACTCGATGACCTCCCTGCCTGTTTAATAGGGCGGCTAGTCAATCCTTGTTGCAGACACCTGCTCAGGCACATTTGTGTTTGTTCAACACCCACAGAATCCACCTATGCTGGGCGGACCTTAGTTACGGTTTCTGGGAAAGCGCGTGATTAACAGTCTGAACAAAGCCAGTGCGCTCAAACCTTCGCTCATGAGGCTAGAACGACCATCGACGGCTCCCATGTAATTTAACTCACAAGGCTTGGGTCAACCACTGATGCCTGAAAAACCATAAACAGAAGTGCCACACGCTGGGATCTCCTCCCCATCAAGACCACGATGAGATTCGAACACGGAAAGCGAACGTTCTAACCACTCAGCCTCGCGCCCATTGACGATAAATATTGTAATTTCAATAATACGAGGTTTGAAACCGGATGTTTTTCCTTGTTATTATTGTTTTCTTTGATTCGCACGTTGAATTATTTTTAGATTATTTTAGGAAGTATCATTTCAAATTTGAGTTTATAAATTAAATAATAATAATAATAATAATAATAATATGCAGTCAAACGCTGTGTTTTTTTCTATAACGAAGTTTTTGTAGATTTATATATTTTTATACCTGAAAAAATTGTTTAAATATAACTTGAAGAAGACATTCAGTTGAAATATTGTTTAACATTGTCAAACACTTTGTTTTTTTCTTTTCTTAAATCGCGCTCTTCTTTCAGCTGTTGAAAAATATTGAATGAGTTACGTCAATCATTTTGTTTAATAATAATGATAATAATAATAATGATAATGAAAATAATAATAATGATAATAATAATAATGATAATAATAATGATAATAATGATAATATAACAATGATAATAATAATGATAAGGAAAATAATAATAATGATAATAATAATGATAATGGTAATAATAATAATAATAATAATAATAATATTAATGATGATAATAATAATGTTAATTATAATGATAATAATAATGATGACGAAAATAATGATAATAATAATTACGATAATAATTATAATTGTGATAATAATATTAATGATAATAATAAAAACGACAATGAGTTGAAGGGCCTCCTCAATATTGTAAAATACTTCAGTGACGGCATAGGTATGAACTTCGGATTAGATAAATGTGCAAAAGTAACATTCAAGACAGGTAGAATTACAGAAGCACCCTTAATAGATTTAGATTTTGTCACAAAGATTAGGGAACTGGAGCATGATGAAGCTTATAAGTAACTAGGAATTAGCGAAGGAGATGGCATACAACACCCCCACCCCCAAATGAAGGAGACGGTAAGAAAGGAGTACTACAGGCGTGTACGTCTGGTACTATATACCGAGCTAAACTAAAAAAAAAAAGAATATCAGCCATAAATACCTTGGCTGTCCCTGTGGTGCAATACAGCTTTAACGTCCTTAACTGGACCATAGCTGAAATTAAGCGAATGGACGCCAAAACGAGAAAGCTCCTCACTTGCTACCGCATGCATCATCCCAAAGCTGATGTTCATCGCCTGTATGTGCCCAGATCCGAAGGAGGCAGAGGATTAGTTCAACTAGAACTGTCCTACAAAAGTACAACAATTGGCCTCCAAAGATACTTGGAAACTACAGAAGACTGGATGATGGTATGTGTTAAGGAACATGAAAGTAGTAAGCGTCTTTACTCCGTAATAAAGGAAGCCAACAAATTCAAAATGGAGTTTCAAATGGGCGCAGAAATACAAGTAAAGCACAGTACACAGGCTGAAGCTGCAAAATACTTAAAAAAGAAAGCAAAGACAAATGCAACCGACCAGATACAGAAACAATGGCAAGATAAACCGCTTCATGGCCAATACTCTGCCCGTACCAAACAAGCTGGCGTAGACAAAAACCGTACCCGTCAGTGGCTACGTAGTGCAGGGTTGAAAGCTGAAACTGAAGGTTTTATCCTTGCTGCACAGGACCAATGCTTGTTAACTAGGAATTATCAAGCACATATACTAAAATACTGTGTTAGCCCAAAATGCAGATTCTATGATAAATATCCAGAAACCATTGATCATCTTGTATCAGGTTGCACGATATTGGCACCCACTGAATATAAAACCCGGCATGACAGAGTGGGCCAATATCTGCACTGAAAAATTTGCAACTTCTACGGGAAGGAAACTGAAAGAAACTGGTACGAACACCACCCAGACCCGGTTACGGAGATAGGACTTGTTACAATTCTATGGGACTACACAATACACACTGACAGAACAATCAAAGCCAACCGCCCAAACATTGTTATTAAAGACCAGAAACAAAAAAAACTCCTTATTGATATGGCAGTCCCTGCAGACTGCAATGTATCTTTGAAGATATCCAAAAAGCTGTCAAAATACAAGGACCTTGAAATAGAAATCTCAAAAATGTGGCACATGAGAACATCAACAATCCCTGTTGTAGTTGGAGCCCTAGGATTGGTTGGAAAAGATTCCAGTAGGCTGATTGAAGGGATTTCTGGAAGTCCATGCCTCAAAGAGATACAAAAAATTGTTCTCACAAGTACAGCCTACACTTTACGAAGGGCTTTATCTATGTATTTTTTTTTTTTTTGCAGTGGAAAGTGACATGATACCAAGTCTAACCTTATGTCTCTGGGCGGGACCCGGAAAGAAATGTGTAAATGCCAGATATCAAAGGAAATAAATAATACAGTGTAACCCGCATATAAGAGACCCGGATATAAGAGAAAACCGGATATAAGAGAGATTTTCTCTGGTCCCAAATTAGAGCCTGTGTTAATAAAACAAAATAGACCAACCCCGGATATAAGAGAAACCCGGATATAAGAGAAACCCGGATATAAGATACTTCTTCTCCGGTCCTCTCTTATATCCGGGTTACACTGAATAATAATAATAATAATAATAATAATAATAATAAACACCAGTCATGGATGCCGTGGCTTCTGATGCTGACTGATTGGAATTGCTAACATGTACATCTACTTCCCATGGGCTACAGTAAATATCCCGGTTAATACCACAAATTTGCTTGTAAGTTACGTAACATCAACCAATGGGGAGTGTCCTCCGAGTGGAGTGGGGTAACGTACTGTATATCTCTGTCGGAGATATACAGTCTTGGAGAGAGAATAACGGTGTCGAGAGGGAGAATAATGGTTGGGTGTGGAGAGGGTTTTTGCCTGCTCGTTAAAGATGAGGCATCTGGATACTTAGAAAAAACCTTAAATCGGAAACCATTTAAGCAGACTGCGTTGGTTACCTGACATGAAGGTCTTTCTAACTGGGCTCTATCTGCAAGTCGATGTGCTACTTTGTGCTACTTTTATCAAAACCCGACACCATATCGTATACATTTGGCTGCCATACACTTATCAAACTGGGTGTCATGTTGGGTATATCAGGCTTCGTATATTTGTACTCCAGCGTCACCCTGTAGGGGTTCTACTCTCTCAATAATAATAATGATGGTGATGGCAATGAAAGATCTTGAAGTAGAAATTTCAAAAATGTAGCACATGAGGACATCAATAATTCCAGTTGTAGTTGGATCCCTCGGATTGCCTGGAAAAGGTTCCGATATACTAATTGAAGTACTTCCTGGTAGCCCATGCCTTAAAGAAGTACACAAAAATTGTACTTACAAGTACATCTCACACATTACGAAGAGATTTATCTATATAAAATATATGTGTTCTTGGTGGGGGTTATAAAAATGATCAGTGGAAAATATCATGAAGTCATTTCTGACCTTAGGTTTCTGATTGGGACCCGGAAGGAAATGTGTATACAACAAAAACCAAAGGAAATAATAATAATAATAATAATAATAATAATAATAATAAAAACTGAAAAGCACCAGGAATAGACCGAATAGCCAATTTTTTGATAAAAACTATCTAGCACCCAACAAAACCTCGCACGGGCAAACAATGATATAATCATAAATCCAGAAAGATACCCCAAGTGGCTCATGTGGGGTGTAACATATCTACTCCCAAAAACAGAAGGGACACAGAATCCGAAGAACTATAGGCCCATCACCTGCCTACCAACAATGTACAAGATCCTCACTTCAATCATAACCGAGAGGACATACAACTTCCTTGAAAAAAACAATTTATTCCCAGCAGAACAGAAGGGATGTAACAGAGGAATTTACGTGTGCAAGGAACAACTAATTATCAATAAGACAGTATTGGAAGAGGTGAAAACAAAGAAAAGAAACTTATAGATAGCATGGATGGACTACAGAGAGGCATTTGACAGTGTACCACACTCATGGATAGAGAAGAGTCTAAAAGTATAAAGAGTATACCCCACAACGGTCAAATTCATAACAGAGAACATGAAAAACTGGAAGACCACACTAAGCCTAAGCCATACAAACGGGTCATTAACATCGAGACCAATCAACATCAAAAGCGGGATCTTCCAAGGAAATTCATTGTCATCATTACTTTTCTGCCTTGCATTAGCGCCACTCAGCTGCCTACTGAACATCTGTAGCTACGGATACAAGCCACAGAATGGCAAACTGAATCACCCATTCTATATTGATGATTTTAAAACGTTTGCCAAAGATGAAAATCAGCAGAAAAACCTACTCACCATTGTCAAAACCTTCAGCGGAAATATTAGGATGAAGTTCGGAATCGACAAATGTGCCAAAAGCACCTTCAAAGGCGGTAAGCTAACGAAAACTACGGACTTAAACCTTATCAACAATAAAACTAAGGAACTAGACCATGACGATACATACAAATACTTAGGAATTAATGAAGGAAATGAAATGCAACATTCAATTATAAAGGAAAAGATCCGAAAAGAATACTATAGGAGAGTATGTTTGATACAAGAAAGCGAACTTAATGGGGCCAATAAAATGAAGGCTATCAACACCTTAGCTATACCCGTAGTAATATACAGCTTCAACATTATTCAATGGGAGTTGGTTGATATTAAAAGATTGGACGCCAGGAGCAGAAAAATGCTTACCCAAATGAGGATGCACCACCTAAAATCTGATGATTGGCTGTATGTACCAAGAGCTTTAGGAGGTTGAGGTCTAATTTATCTTAAACTAACTCTAAAAACTACAGCAATTGGATGGGAAGCCTACCTCAGAAAAACCAATGACCCTCTCCTACAAGTAGTAAAACACCAAATCCACTCCATCAACAAAGAAGCTGCACTCTTCACGAACCAGCTTAATGCACCTGAAACCCTACCAACAAAAAAAGCGAATACCATCTGCGCCAAACGAGTAAAACAGAAAGCAAAACAACTTGGCAAATGAAATTACAAAACAACTGGGAATACAAGACATTACATGGCAAATACCTAAATAGGACGCAAAAAGCAGATGCGAACCAACAGAAAACACATCAGTGGCCAAGGAGCACCGGGTTGAAAGCTGTAACAGAACGCCTAATTATTGCAGCTCAGGACCAAAACCTCGCAACCAGATCCTATCACTGTCCCATAATCAAGGATAGAACTAACCCGAAATGCAGGATCTACGGAAAATATGATGAAACTGCCGATCATATTATCTCAGCATGTCCGGAACTGGCAAAAAATGAATATACCCAGAGACATAAAAAGATAGCGACATATGTGCACTGGAAGATATGCAAGAAGCACAAAATCGAAACCACTGAAAGATGGTAAGAGCACCAACCAGACACAGTTACCCAAAGTAATGATGTATCTATCCTCTGGGACATGCCAATTCAAACTGACAGGGAAATAAAAGCCAACAGATTTGATATTATCATAAAAGACAAGAAATTCAGGAAGTGTATGCTTAGTGACATAGAGGTACCATTTGGGAGAAATTATCAAAATGCAAGGACCTGGAGATCGAGATTAACAGGATGTGGGGAATGAAGACTGAGACTGAACCAATAGTAATCGAAGCTCTGAGCCTCGTGAGAAAAGGAATAGACAATTTTACTAACAGTGTCCCAGGTAACATCAACATACAAGTTCCCCAGAAGATCAACCTACAAGGAACATTCCTTATACTAAGAAAAGTGATATTTTCAAAAAGAGAAAATAAAAACTTCAAATTCAATTATATTAAATTATAAGCATTAGTTCTGTTTCATCTTCAAGCGAATTTTGGAACAGAACTAATGCTTTTAATTTAATATAATTGAATTTGAAGTTTTTATTTTCTCTTTTTGAAACATGGTAATTCCTGTGTAGCGATGAAACCATATTTTTAAATCAGTTAATTTATAATATATATATATATATACAAAGTGCTTTGCTTAAAAAGAACCAACAAGGTCTGTCTGTTTAATTTTTTATTGTTTTTCCAATATATATATATATATATATATAATACCTGTCTGCACATTTTCTGAACGTCCGTCTGATAAGGCATCGAGCCAATTCCTACTGCCAATGACTACTCAGTGATATATATATGCCCATTATATATTTATGTGTGTGTGTGTGTGTGTGCGCGCGCAAGCACGCGCGCGCGCCTGCGTGCATGTGTAAAAATTCAGATATAACTAAAATATATCTGTAAAAAGACGATATGAAGACAGACGATAGGAAAACTTATCTTAGCCAACGCGTTTCGTCCGCTGATGGACATAATTTTTACTTCTATTTATAAATACATGTTTAAAATTAAATCTAATGTAAATTATCAAGGCAATTTCTTTGACGAAGTCCATCAAAGGACGAAACATCAGCTGAAATAAGGTTTCATTTTGCCTTTATTCTTTATATATATATATATATATATATATATATATATATATATATATATATATATATATATATAGTTTTAAGGTATGTTATATTTATGGGGAAAAGTGCTCAATATCAAAATATCAGGGATAGAGTGTATGTAAAAATAAGTGATAAAAGTGGGCAATGAGGCCAACATCAAGCAGTATATATAAATTTAAATGCCTTCAAACCCCTAAAAGTCTGGGTCATCAAATGGCTACTTTATCTATCTGAGCTTTCTATCCCGTCCCTTAAATTTGTGGGTGAAAGTATTTTAGATGTTCGCCTTACTGGTTAGAAGACATGACAGGAAAACTTGTTCAAACTGATGATACTGTCTATATCTCTGAGATGAGGTATTATGATTACTTGCATTATTTACATTATTCGGACTACTATCCTCATCTTCATTGCTATATTCACAACGTTTCGGCCTCTATATCTCTGAGATGAGGTATTATGATTACTTGCATTATTTACATTATTCGGACTGTTATCCTCATCTTCATTGCTATATTCACAACGTTTCGGCCTCTATATCTCTGAGATGAGGTATTATGATTACTTGCATTATTTACATTATTCGGACTATTATCCTCATCTTCATTGCTATATTCACAACGTTTCGGCCTCTATATCTCTGAGATGAGGGTATTATGATTAGTTGCATTATTTACGTTATTCGGACTATTATCCTCATCTTCATTGCTATATTCACAACGTTTCGGCCTCTATATCTCTGAGATGAGGTATTATGATTGCTTGCATTATTTACGTTATTCGGACTATTATCCTCATCTTCATTGCTATATTCACAACGTTTCGGCCTCTATATCTCTGAGATGAGGTATTATGATTGCTTGCATTATTTACGTTATTCGGACTATTATCCTCATCTTCATTGCTATATTCACAACGTTTCGGCCTCTATATCTCTGAGATGAGGTATTATGATTGCTTGCATTATTTACGTTATTCGGACTATTATCCTCATCTTCATTGCTATATTCACAACGTTTCGGCCTCTATATCTCTGAGATGAGGTATTATGATTGCTTGCATTATTTACGTTATTCGGACTATTATCCTCATCTTCATTGCTATATTCACAACGTTTCGGCCTCTATATCTCTGAGATGAGGTATTATGATTGCTTGCATTATTTACGTTATTCGGACTATTATCCTCATCTTCATTGCTATATTCACAACGTTTCGGCCTCTATATCTCTGAGATGAGGTATTATGATTGCTTGCATTATTTACGTTATTCGGACTATTATCCTCATCTTCATTGCTATATTCACAACGTTTCGGCCTCTATATCTCTGAGATGAGGTATTATGATTACTTGCATTATTTACATTATTCGGACTATTATCCTCATCTTCATTGCTATATTCACAACGTTTCGGCCTCTATATCTCTGAGATGAGGTATTATGATTACTTGCATTATTTACGTTATTCGGACTATTATCCTCATCTTCATTGCTATATTCACAACGTTTCGGCCTCTATATCTCTGAGATGAGGTATTATGATTACTTGAATTATTTACATTATTCGGACTGTTATCCTCATCTTCATTGCTATATTCACAATTTTTCGGCCATTGTACGCTCCGACCTTCTTCAGATGAATGGAATTTCAAACCGGACTCTTTATTTCAGCCACCGGGGTAGATTGTATGTTTTTTAACCAAAAAACTTGAAGAGTTAAGTTAAAGGGAAATAACTGAGACATCCGGAAGGGGCATGGCACATGGAACTAGAATAATCTACCCCATTGGACCTAAAGAAGGCCGGAGTGTACGAAGGCCGAAACGTTGTGAATATGCAATGAAGATGAAGATAACTATCTGAAAAATGTTAATGATGCAAGTGATGATACTATGTTGCATCAAAAAACATTCAAATTTTAATTGCGTCCGTAAAATAGGCTGTCGATTTCCCTCCCAATTAAAATTTTGGACATAAATTATTTTTTGACTTTTTTTTTCTTTGTCGGGTGCGGGTAGGATGACATACATTAATGTATTAATTGCAATTACTCACGAATATCACTATCCACGGCGAAACTATCTGTCGGTGATAGTGAGGTCTATTTCTGCTTCTTCTTGCATGTGCCGTGTGCCCTCAGGATGTTAGCGATCATGGCTCTCCACGATTTCCTATTCTTTTTAGCTCTTAGTAAATTTTGTCTTTTTGTTATTTGTCCTAAACCTTGTTCCGACATCCATTTACTCAAGCTCGTTCTTCTTCTATGTTCCGTGTCCCTTCAGGATGTTGGCGATCATGGCTCTCCACGATTTCCTGTCGTTTTTAGCTCTTAATAATATGTATGTATGTCCAAACGCACGGATATGTATCTGCGCCTAGCCTCGAATTGCTTATATGGATGTGTAGGTGTGAAGTAAAATGCGTACACCTGTATGTATGTGTCTCTGCGTATGATAGTGCCACCCCCAAACAAACACAGAAGTAGATTCCCACTACCAAACATAGTCAAACATAAATAGATCCAATTTAAAAAAAATAAACCGATTGTCTGATAATCGCAAAAGCGTGAAACCCAAGGTCACAAACTCATATCCATACAACTGAATATATATATATATATATATATATATATATATATATATATATATAGGTGTTGGACAAAATAATTGGAACAGGTGCAAATTCCACTCCTATATTTCAAAGACCTATTATATTAAGAAATTTAACTAAAACTTCGTAATTACAGGCTATATCTATTGCAAATACGTTTATTTATCTAATTTAATGTTTTGTCTTATTTATTTTTAGAATTTAGTAATATTTAAGCTAAATGCTTGACTTCTCTGAGTTCGAAAAAGGGCAAATTGTTGGAACTCGCATGGCAGGAATCTTGATCACTAAGGTTGCTGAACTGTTTGGTTTTTCAAGAGTTACCATATCAAGAACTATGATGCAATTTGAGAAACAGGGCAAAACTTCTAGCAACCGTAGCAATTTGTGCCAGATTTGCAAACTTACTGACAGGGGCCGACGTGCATTTAAACGCAATGTGGCAAAAAAATCATCGGACTACTATGGCCAAAGTGACTGCTGAGTTGAATAATTATCTGAATAGTCCTGTTTCTACTAAAACTGTTCATTATGAGCTCCATAAGGCTGGATATCATGGAAGAGTTGCCGTAAGGAAACCTCTACTCTCCACTTGCAACATTCAGAAGAGGTTGAAGTGGTGCAGAGATCACAATGCCTGGGCTGCAGACCAATGAAAGCAAGTCATATTCTCAGACAAGTTCAGTTTTTCTCTTTTCCTAACTTCAGGGCGAGTTTATGTGTAGAGGCAGCCCAAAGATGTTTACAACCCTAACCTTCTTCTAACAGTGAAGCATGGAGTTGGATCAATGATAGTTTGGGTTACCATATCATGGAAATGTCCAATAGTTGCCCTACATGGTAGAATCAACAGCAATGATTACCTGAACATTTTGTCTGACATGTTCATCCAATGGCCCAGACTTTATTCTCTGATGGTGACTGCATCTTCCAAGATGATAATGCTCCAATACATACTGCTCAAGTGGTTAAGAATTGGTATGAAGAGCATGAAAGTGAGCTAGAACATATGGAGTGGCCTCCCCAATCTCCAGATAGCAATATTATTGAACATTTGTGGTGCATTTTGGAGCGACAAGTTAGGAGGCGCTATCCTCCACCGTCGTGTCTTAAAGAGCTAGAGCAGGTGTTAATGGAAGAATGGCTGAAAACTCCTCTGGATGAAGTCAGGAAGCTGTATGATTCCATTCCTAGACGTATTAAAGCTGTATGTGAGGCTAAAGGAGGACCAACTTCATATTAAATAAATTTTATTTGAATTTAACAAGTGTTTCAATTATTTTGTCCAACCCCTGTATATTGGCAGCAATCCCGAATTGACAATTATTTAATTACATGACCTGGCAGCCAACAAAGAAAGTACTTTAACCGCAGTATCTTAATCGCAGCAACTTGTCAGTCGTTTTTAATCAAACTTGTACAAAAGAGAGATTGCTGCTCAAATACTAATTATATATATATATATATATATATATATATATATATATATATATATATATATATATATATGATATGGATTGATTTTGTTTAAACGTTATTTCGAGAAATCTTCTCGAATATTCAGGTCGGTAGATGTTGTTGGATAAAAAGTACTGTTTAATTAAAAAAAAACAGACCTACATGAATATGAGTAATCATCAAAAATAACGTATAAACAAAATAAATTAAAAATAACGTCCATATATATATATATATATATATATATATATATAATATTTATATTTAATTTTTAAATCAATAAACATTACTATTTATTAATTTTAACCATTAATATTGTCTTCTAGTCAATAGACACTGCATTTATTGTCATTTCGTGAGTATATGTTTTGGGAATATGCTTGATAGATAGATAGATAGATAGATAGATAGATAGATAGATAGATAGATAGATAGATAGATAATATTAGTGGTCAATATATATATATATATATATATATATATATATATATACATATATATTTTTCCAAGAGTATAAAATCCATGTAGACCTTTATGTACAAGACAGAGCAAGAATATAATATAAAAGGCTCAAACACTAATATTCCATAGTTATAATTTATTACATTGGAATCGTAATCACTATCCAATTCTTCAGACCTACAAATTCAAAGAGCCTTTTTTTGAAATAGTAGGTCTGATAAATTAGATCGTGATTACCATTCCAATGTAATAAATTATAACTATGGAATATTAGTGTTTGAGCCTTTTATATATATATATATATATATATATATATATATATATATATATATATATATTGTCATCCACAGACAGACTGTTTCGCTGTATCACAGCTCATCAGTGTGGCTAGGCGTCCGTTTGCCTCTAGCTAGGATCGAAACCCAACCGAATTAGTCGGGGATTCTACCACTAAGCCGTTGACGCACGGCAGGGATGAAGGAGAATTTAAGCGTATTTATTTTTAGATAAACACACAGTGACAGAGAGAACTCGATTCGATTTACCGAAGAGTCTTGCATTATTAGCCGTAATAGTCACTGTTTACAAACCCACATTTCTTCCCCAGAGAGCTCAACCGAAATAATTTTTTCAGGAGCCTATATATATTGTCATCCACATATATATATATATATATACATATATATATATATATATATATATATATATATATATATATATATATATATATATATATATGTGGAGAGAGAGAGAGAATAGTGTGTAGGAGTGTGTGGGTGTGTAGCATGATGACAGCTTAAGGCATGGAACTGTCAGTCCCTATGCAAAGTTGATTCCTATATTCACTTGGTCTATTTCTTCAATCGTTCTATCTCTTATATAGACCACTCTTCCATTAGAAATATAGAACATTTCTAACAATATAATAATATAAATATATAATATTGGTTGAATACCAGCAAAAGTTCTTTGTTAAATAGTTTATGTTTATCTTTTCTATATATATTGGCTCCTAAATTTTTGTGAAATTTTTATTTTAGCCATTTTTAATTTCTGATCATGCCAAATTGTGCGGTCTCTCAGAAAATAGTGAAACTAATGCAATATAGTTGACGCATAAGCCACAGGTTAACGGTGTAGATAATGAAGAAACATATACGCGTCTGAGGATTTGGCTGCAACCGAGTAAACCTGGAAACGAATAGCCAACCATTGTCCCCTGGACGGAGTGACTACTGGTGTGTCCGTCTACGAAACTCTGGAGTCGGGATGCTGAAGGTAACACCAATTAGGTAAGTGACAAATTTTATATTTGTATAAAACTTGCACCAATGAAAAGTGCATATAAAAAGAAAAATTGATAAGTATAAACAGTCAATTGCTGATACCCCCTGACGAGTGGATGGAGTGATTCCCGGAGGCTCCGTCTACGAAACAGTATAATCCGGATGATGAACTTATCGCGAATCAGCTAACTGTAAACCTTTTACTTTATATATATATATATATATATATATATATATATATATATATATGAATGAAGAAATACAGTTTTAAGGTGTGCTATATTTATGGGATAAATTACTCAATATCAGAGATAGAGCGAATGTAAATATAGATATATAAGTGAACTTAAAGTAAGCCGTCTTTGCAATATATATATATATATATATATATATATATATATATATATATATATATATATAAATGTGTATACACACACACACATACACTCACATATATATATATATATATATATATATATATATATATATATATATATATATAAAATGATATCGACAAAATTTATTCTTACGTGTTAAGTGAAGGAGGACGAGTATCGGAAGACTGTGTTGCGCCAGTCCTTCAAATAGAGAGGCGACAATATTTAGAGTAATGTTTCGCATTTATTAAACAATATGATGTCAAGAACAGATAACTATAGTGCTTGATGGAGAAAGTAGCGAACGTGTGATCTCTTGGAATACCACTCCCTCATAATTAACCGATCTGCCTTGGGAGTAGCACCAAAATTCCGTTAAGCCTATGTACATTAATATTATGTAAAAGGTATTCCTTTCGAAGCGCAACCAATAATGTTTCTGGTAATTAACAGTTTTACCCTGATTTTTCTGGTAATTAACAGTGTTTCTGGCAATTAACAGTTTTACCCTGATTTTTCTGGTAATTAACAGTGTTTCTGGTAATTAACAGTTTTACCCTGATTTTTCTGGTAATTAACAGAGTTTCTGGTAGTTAACAGTTTTACCCTGATTTTTCAGAATGTCGAAAATAGACTGAAAAAATTATCAGCGCCAACGAACAAGCAGCGATCCCGTCGGTCTTTGACAATTCAAAACAAGGAAATCTCTCCCCTGACATGTGGCGTGTGGGCGGGAGTATCAACCAACGCACTGACTCACACATGTTTTCTATCCGATGAAAATGCTAGACAACGTCTAGTGTACAAGCGCTTTTATTGCCGATTGTAGACTCTCAGTAATTCAGCTAATAAATTTCAATACATGTCATCTTTTTCTACATCGATAGATCGATCTGTCTCTCGTCGAGATATAAATCAGCATCTCTCTCTCTCTCTCTCTCTCTCTCTCTCTCACTCTGTATCGATATTTTAAAATTCATTCAGCGTATCAGTCAACATTCAATCATCAGATCTTTATGATTGTACTTATTTTCAACACAATTCACTTAGATGCATAGAAATATTTCCACTTTTACGAGGCTAAGATTCGTATGGCACAAGGTCAAACGGTGAGAAAAATGAAGGTACTGCGCACGGTTTCAGTGTTCAGAGGTCCTATCTGTCTTCTTTAAAACACAGCACTTCAAAAACTGGCTTTTAGTTCGGTTCGAACATTAAACACGAGGAACGATGGGAAACGATCCATCTAAATAAATAAGTGAATCCATCGCTGGCCATTTAGCAAACAACCGAAATATTTGACTAAAGCTCCGACGCCATCAAATTACCTATTAATTTACATACATTATAGAAAATTGTCCTTGATGATAACATAAGCACCTCGGACTGGTGTAATGGACAACGAGCTAGACTAGTAGACCCTTACGAGCGAGAATTGAGTTCGATCTTTATTCGGTGCCCCATACTAGTGGCCGTTAAACAAATTTAATCAAACTTAGGAAATAACATTGACTATAGGGTGGTCGCCTCGGGTAGAGGTAATGGCTATCAAGCCAGTAGGAGTGACCATTACTACTGACTAGTGAGTCCGATCTTTATATATATATATATATATATATATATATATATATATATATGTGTGTGTGTGTGTGTGTGTGTGTGTGTGTGTAAACGAAAAAAAGAGTGAATATATATATATATATATATAAACGAAAAAAGAGTGAAGATATATATATATATATAAAAACGAAAAAAGAGTGAATATCTATATATATATATATATATATATACATATATACATAAAAGAAAAAGTGAATATATATATATATATATATATATATATACATATATATATGTGAACGAAAAAATAGTGAATATATATATATATATGTATATATATAAACGAAAAAAGAGTGAATATATATATAAAAACAAAAAAATGAATATATATATATATAAGAGACGAGTGAATATATATGTATATATGAGATGAATATATATATATATATATATATATATATATATATATATCTTCCCACTTTGACAACACCTAAAACAAACGTCCTTGAAAAAGGCTAAAGAAGTGGTCGAAAATTGAGTTCAATCTTTATTCGGTGCCCCATACTAGTAGCCGTTTAACAAATTTAATCAAACTTAGGAAATAACAACATTGACTATAGGGTGGTCGTCTCGGGCAGTGGTGATGGCTATCAAGCCAGTCAGAGTGACCATTACTACTGACTAGTGATCTTTATATATATATATATATATATATATATATATAAAGAAAAAAAGAGTGAATATATATATATATATATATATATATAAACGAAAAAATGAATATATATATATATAAAGGAAAAATAGTGAATATATATATATATATATATATATATAAACGAAAAAAGAGTCAATATATATATATAAATAAAAAAGTGAATATATATATATATATGAGACGAGTGAATATATATGTATATATGAGATGAATATATATATATATATATATATATATATATATATATATATCTTCCCACTTTGACAACACCTAAAACAAACGTCCTTGAAAAAGGCGATAGAAGTGGTCGAAAACGGTTGAGACAATGGATAATATGGACACTTACTGTACCTACTAAATGGAAAAGTATAAGATTGCTGGGAAAACAAAATAAAAAAATATTAATTAAATTTTCATTGTCTGGTCATCTTCCACGAAACATTTTTAAAAGAAAGGTTGCTGTTCAAATATATATATACATATGAAGAGATGTAGATAGACTGACTAAACATACAATCTCTTGTATGCAAACAGAGAAAATTAAGTAAAAAATGAATAATCCTTGCTAATGATTTCTAATGAAACCTTTATTTATCTACCAAATATACTCGAGTATCGTGCGAGTTTTTTTATCAGTTTTCTACCCAATAAACAGGTAATTTCTTGAAGAGGTTAAAAGTCATGCATTTTCGGTGAACGATTGCACTATACAGAGGTGAATTTTTTTCTGGAGTGATTAAAATTTATGTAAAAAAATTCAGAAGTCGCATTACACATGAAGTCGACTTATACACGAGTGTATATGGCATATTCACCCGATACTCTTTCTCTCTCTCATAAACACCACACATACTCTCACTCTCTCTCTCTTTCACACACGCATATACACACACACATATTCTCTCTCTCTCTCTCTCTCACACACACACATACACACATATCTTGAATGAGTACAAGAGGGTGTATATTCGGTTCAAAGGATCCGCTCCCCGTCCCCACACACGTATATATATATATGTGTGTGTGTGTGTGTGTGTGTGTGTGTGTGTCCAACTCATACATGGAGAAATTGAATTTCGTGTAATGGTGCGAACTATATACCAAACGAAACGAAAACGCTAATTTTAATACATTTTAATTTTAATATGATTAAATAATGTCTCTGCAGTTTATTCATCTCTCTTTGAATCCGTAAACAAAGATGATCCCAGTGACAAAGTGTCTACTCATCGTCGCTCCTATTCGAATGCGTGTGCAAAAGCGCACGTGACAAAAAGAAGGATGGTGAAAATACCACCCACTGAACATGTGAAGGACGACGAAGTTTCGAGGAAAATGGAAGGACAGAATCAGGAAGGGACTGTCGGAATTTCAAAGATACAAAATGAGTAAGATGGGTTTGGAGAAGTTGCCACTCACCGAACATATTGAAGGCAATATATATATATATATATATATATATATATATATATATATATATATATATATATATATATGTGTGTGTGTGTGTGTGTGTGTGTGTGTGTGTGTGTGTGTTTAAAAAATAAAAAAGAGATGTTAAACTAAACACATGTCCCTACTAAAAATAATGTTTATAGTAATAAGAAATAATGTCAGATTAAACAAAATCCTTTATATTATATTTATTTAATTTATTTAAAGTTTAGATTATATTTATTTGTTCATTTTAATTAGTGCTTATATGACAAAGTATTTATATGCCTACATTTACACATTATTTTAGTTTTCTTGTTTAAGAGTTTATTTTAGTTTTTAAAACTAATTATTGCTATTTTTCTTCTAAGCATAATTTACAATTTTTACTCTCAATACTATATGATGCTGCTATTTTATAATTTCCTGTTTGCTTTGAGTATGGATATTTTGATAGGGTAATATTGTTTGTGTATTTTTTCTTTCATATGATATTTTGTAGTTATAATATCTTTCTTTAAAAAATTTTCGTTCTGTGACGCCTATGTGATTTTTTCGTTTGTATTAATGCTATTAGTTACAATAGCTTTGTATATTATGTTACTGGTTAAACATTTATGGTAACTGGGCAATTTTCTTTGTTTCGGCAGTTAAATTTAATGATGTTATTTTGCTGGAATTTGAACTCAGCACTCAGCACTTGTTGTAATTTTTATTGGTTTTGTTCATTATTTTTATATTATGCTTCGTTATTATATTCTCCATGTTATCCATGCAGCTATAACTAATTTTGATTGCCTTTTTGTTGATAATTATTGACAACTTGCTGCTTTTAGGGAAGTGCTTGTCAATTATTTTGAAGAATATTTCCCTTATTTTTGTTTTTATTGTATTGTTGTGTGGGTGGGGGCGTTGAACGAAATTATATTTATTTTGCTAGTTTTATTTGAATTGTTTTTGTTTTTGTATCCTAGTTTGTTTGAATATCCACTGTTTCTTATGGCTGATTCAGTTTTTTCTTTTCATTGAATATTTTTATGTTACATGTATTTGTTGTAATTCTTTTATTTATAGAATACGTTAAGGTGGTGGTTGGAATTTTTGTTAATGTATCGTTGGTGGTAGTTTGGTTTTCTGCATGGTTTGTAGGTTCCGTTGTTTAGGTTGAATGTTTTATCTAAGAAATTTACTATATTTTGATTGGATTTTATAACTATTTTATATCCTAATGTTTTGAATGTTTTTATTATTTCTTGTCTTATTTTTCTGTAGTTCTGCCCTTGCAGTTTCTTAGATTTAATAAACTGTCGTCCCTGTATAGACTTATATCTTTTTTTGTTAATAATATTTGTCAGTTTACTGATTATGTATATGCCTACGCGGAAAAATGCACTATCATATCTACCCATTGTTACGTCAAAGTTATTATTATTATCATTATTATGGTCTTTTTTGCCCATCTTTGTCACTGGGATCATATTGTCCATGTGGTATAATACTGATTTTTGGCAGTGTTTAATTATATCATTCCATGTAATGGTTTGGGGGCACGATGGAGTAAGTGATAGCGGCTTGAATTAAGGAATCGGATTGCTGAGTTCAAATTCCAGTTAAATCCATTAAATTCACTTCCGTGCTGATACCCTTGGGAAAGGTATGAATCCTCCTCTTCTCCCTCCAGCTATGAGTAAATAGCAGTACAGACTGGGTTCTATAGCTTTGAATGGCAACTGGTCTAGGAGAAGAAAAACTCTTAATTTAAAACCTGTGGAGTGTCGTTTGGGAACCTTGTGGCACGTTGTGCACCAAATTCCCGTATTCGGCCCTTCAGAAAGTGTGGATGGTACTGCACAAAACGTTCACCACTGTAATCAAATCTCATGTGCTGGTGTCGGGCTGTTGGTTCCTAGGAACTGATCAGCTTGACCATCATACGTCGAATTTAACGGAAGAGTCGAGTACATATATATATATATATATATATATATATATATATATATAAAAACTATACTTACACTATACTTTTTATACTACTGTTTCCTGGTCTGGTTCAACTCTGAACATTAACCTTTTATATATATATATATATATATATATATATATATATATATATATATATATATATATCGCGAGAGAGAGAGGGGGGGGGAGAGATAATATCAGTGGTCAATATATATACATAAATTCCCAAGAGGATAGAATCCAGGTAGAACTCAATGTCCAGGACAGAGTAAGAATATAATATAAAAGGCTCAAACACTAATGTTCCATGGTTATAATTTATTACATTGGAATCGTAATCATGATCCAATTCATCAGATTTGTAGGTCTGATGATTTAGATCGTGATCACGATTCCAATGTAATAAATTGTAACCATGGAATATTAGTGTCTGAGCCTTTTATATTATATATATATATATATATATATATATATATATATATATATATATATATATATAACGCTCAAATCTTTTAATATAAAAGATTCTCCCGTCGTTTTCAAGCGTCAAGCAGGTCAGTTCTTAGAACCAACAGCCTAACTACCCGTACGTATCATTTGATTATAGGGGTGAAGGTTTGTGCAGAACCAGCCACACCTTTTGGAAGAGCCGAATACGGAGAACTGGTGCACAGTATGCCACAAGGTCCCCAGACTATCCTCTGCAGGTTTTGAATCCACACTTGTCCTTCTCCTAGACCGGTTGATATCCAAGGCTACGGGGCCCACTCTGTCATGCTATTTACCCATAGCTGGGTAGGAGAAGAGATGATAAAATAAATAGGACCTGGCCAAAAACTCGGTGTGCTTCTCTTCCTTGCCATTCACCATTGTTAAAGACGGAAAAGAGTGCTTGTGTTGGGAATGGGGAGTTCATGTTCGGTGGATATCGGTGGTTGTATTAGCACGAAGTCACAAGTCACCGTGCCCGAGGGTTTAAGTTTATTTATTCAAACCGTTGATCACACCAGATGATACGCTGTCGCCCAGAAACTGTAAATAAAATCGGCTCATCATCATCTCTGCGCCGTATCCCTTCTGGACGTAGGCGATCACGGATCTCCACAATCTCCTGTCCTTTGCTCTCAATATTTTTTGTCTTTTTGTTATCTCTCATAATCCTTTTTCCATCATCCATTTATACAAGCTCACGAGGTAGGCTATGCTTTGTCCCTCTTGCCATCAATCTGTCCTGTGAGTGTCATATTTTCTAAGCCCTCTTTCCTTATTATGTGCCCTAGAAATTTCAACTGTCTCTTTCTAAAGTTAAGTATAAGTATCCTTTTTGTTTCCATTTTCTCTAAAACTTTGTCTTTCTTCACATGTTCAGACAATGATATTCTCAGCATTCCTCTGTAGAACAAACACTTCTATTGCTTCAAGTCACTTCTTCATCTGTGAAGAGATTGTCCAGCATTCATAGTTGCAATACGAAGTACAGGTGGGCTCTGTGGGCGTTAATCGAATATAAATGTGCCTGGACTGCAACCAGCAACATGGATTGTCTAGCAAATAGCTATGCACGGAAACGAATAGCCGGCCATTACATATATATATATATATAATTTGTCACTTAGCTGATGTTATATTCACCACCTCTGCTCCGGGGTTTCGTAGAGGAACCTTTGGGTAATTGTTCAGTCCACTCGTCAGGAGACATCAGCAACTGTCTGCCGATTTTCTCGTTTTCGTTAAATTTATATTAAGTTAGTATAATAATTTATGCGTTTTTTTATTGATGTTAGGTTGATTTTTCTTCTTTCTATGTGTGTGTGTGTGTGTGTGTGTGTGTGTGTGTGTGTGTCTGTGTGTGCGCGCCTGTGTACGTGCCTGTCCTTATGCGTATGTGCACATGTGTAGGATGACGTGCTTTTCTTTTCATAATTTACTTGTCTCTTTATACTCTCACGTTATTCCTATTCTTTCTTTCTTTTTTAGCCTTCGGGTCTCAGTGTCAAAAGATAATGTCGCGAAGTTATTACCGGGGTCAGAGAAGACTGAAAATTTGGTTAATATTCCAGAATATTCTGCGGTTTTCTAAACATTTTCAAAATGTAGGTTTCTTACGTTTTTTTATTTATTTATTTATTTTTATTTCTTGACTAAATAATTCATTTGTTTGTTTTTTTAATTAATGCTTAAATAGCAAAGATAATATTTATTTATATATCTTCTCTTGATCATTTTTTCGTTTTTCTTGTTAGTTAATTGTTTGTCTTTTACCTGGCTTGGTGTTATCTTATTAGGATGTTAATTATAGAAGATTAAATTTATAACTGCATTTTATTTATTGTTCTTTGAATATATATATATATATATATATATATATATATATATATATATATATATATATATATATACGTACATATACACGTGCACACAGGCACACAGACACTCGCGCACACACACACACTAATATATATATATATATATATGTATATGTATGTATATGTATAAGTATGATTATATATATATGTAATTTTTATATATATTATTTATATATTATATATGCGCAGTATATATATATATATATATATATATATATATACACATATACATATATATATATAAATATATATATATATATATATATATATATATATATATATATATATATATATATATACACATATACATATATATATATAAATATATATATATATGTATATATGTATACATACATGAACACACAAACGCACATTGGGTATGATGATAAACTATATCTGGCAGCAGGGCCTCTAATCGGGAGATTGGCATTTTTTTGAGGCGGATGAAACCACCTGTTAATTGCTGTTAGTTCCCAGGACCACCCTGATCCGCGGTGGTAGTAGACTTCTAGGTTCCCAGCTATGGGCAAATGGGGGACCCTTCAAGCAAAAACAAATCATTATAAAAGTATATAAATAAATTTTATAGTAAAAATACCAGCAATACATTTTTATATAAAAAAAATTATCAACAATACCTATTTATAGTACAATTATCAACAATATATGTTAATTGTAGTTAAAGGTATACAATAGCTTTCAAAATATCTGTAGTTAAAAGCATAAAATTACGTCCAAAATATTTCGATTTCGACGTTAAATAACCCATACAGGTTGATATGCTGCTAAACAAAATCAGCCAACGAACCAGGAAAGAACTCTTCCATGACATTAATCCATATAATATTCTATAGTTTCTTAAAGAAATCAAACTGTATTCCAAAATATAACTTCAATAAAACTCACATATCACCACCTCTTGTGATTATATCCACACAAACAAGTATATGCACAAAAGTTGAGTATCATTTACCATGTATACAATTGTGAAAGCAGAATAACATATAACACATTTGTATTACTTCAAAGCTTCCAATAATATTAAATTTCGGTATTAAATGACCTATAAAGAGTTGATATGCCGTTATACAAATCAAATGAAATCAAACAAAACATATACATAAGCATATGTACATATATATTAATATATATGCAACAAAGTTCAAGTCGCTAGCCATGGGAAGCGTAATTGTTCTGTTTTGGTAATTTAGACATGGAGCATACTATGTTACTGTTTCGGTAGGTGACTGTCTTTGAACCGATTTTTCTTAGTTTGTTTCCTTTTTCCATTTTTCTTTTGTGGTTTTTTCTCTTGGCTTTTGTTTTATTGGTCGATCATGGCTCTCCACGGATTCATTTTATTATAAATAAGTGTGGGAGCAGCATCGTGATTCCCCACCTGATGAAATGTTAAAAAAGATTTTTTAACGTTGAAACAAGATGTACCGTTTTGCAGTGGGTATGTACATGTTCTAATGTAACACTGCATAATAAATAAATATTTATTGCTCTAATTTTGTATTGATCCCTGTTTTAAATTAATGTTTTGAACGCTGAAATCTTACTCATCGTTCTTTTACATTTGTGTGTGTATATATATATATATATATATATATATATATATATATATATATATATATATATATATATATATATATATTGATGCATGTTTCATTAAATGATATAGACAAGTTTTGTCTATTTATTTTATGTAAATTCTTTACAGAATCGTCTGATAAGCGTAATAGCATTATCATTAAAAGAAGAAAGAAAACCACAATATTGATACATATTTTTTAACCCTATCTAAGCTTTCGGCTTACATAAGCCATTATCAAAGATGACAATTATATTACAATATATTAAACAATACACGGACAAAACAATAATGATAGTCTGTTTTTACATGGAAGATTTCCAAGCAACGATAAACTCGTGCATATGAGACGCTGGAAACGAAAATCGCACTGTTTTGTCCGTGTATTGTTTAATATATTGTAATGTAATTGTTATCTTTGATAATGGCTTATGTAAGCCGAAAGCTTAGATAGGATTAAAAAATATGTATCAATATTGTGATTGTCTTTCTTCTTTTAATGATAATGCTATTACGCTTATCAGACGATATGAAAAGAATTTATATAAAATAGACAAAACTTGTCTATATTATTTAACGAAACATGCATCAATGAAAAAATGCTGCCTAAATATACACAATATATATATATATATATACATATATATATATATATATATATATATATATATATATATATATATATATATATATATATATATATATTGACACAGACACATTGTTTACGTATATTCTGGTCCAATGCCAGTATGAATGACCTGTGAATCTATAAGACTTCTTTGTAAAGATAGTGGAGTGGCTTTCTGTTGGCTTCTCAACGATTTGGACTTTAGAATAGTCCTTGTCCTAGAATGGCTGCCAGACATGGCTACAGAGCCTAGTCTACTCTGTTAATTAATTCATAATTGAGTGAAGAAATTTATTCTTGCATTTCCCCATAGCATTAATGCGGTGAGAACGCAACAGGATAGTCCGGAATCTTAATTCTGACCGCCGATTTCTATTCCGACTTTACGCGCCGACAACTGTTACCGCTGCCACACACATGCTATAATATAAACCCCAACGTGACTTTACATATATATGTCGGTTATGAAGTCATTAATAAGAAAAGGAGGTCAGTTGTCATTATATCAAGAAACATTACTCCACACTAATAAGCAAATATGTTAGCATTACAATGATATATCTCATTAGTAATTTCAGAGAATCAGTTACTCCTGCATTGTTTTTTGTTTGTTTTGCTTTGTCAGTTTCATCATACACACACACACACACACACACACACACACACACACACACACACACACATATATATATATATATATATATATATATATATATACATATATATATATATATATATATATAAAGTTATTTAATTTATTTCTGACGAAAGATCGGGGCAGATCTTAAATATCAAATATATATATATATATATATATAGAAAAAAATATAAATAAATACTTTCACACAAAAAAAACATTCAATTTTTTTTTAATTTCCAACTTTTCAGTTGTTTTCCCCATATTATATATATATATATATATATATATATATATATATATATATATTACAAAATTAAAAACAATGAAAATCGGACACAGACTCTTGTAATGATCTAATATAATTATATAAACACACATACACGCACAATAAAGAATTCATATATATACTTTAAATGTTTAAAAAAACATTTAAAATATATATATATTTATCTATCTATCTATCTATCTATCTATCTATATATATATATATATATATATATATATATATATATATATATATATATATATTTGAAGAAATATAGTTTTATGGTTTGCTATATTTATGGAATTAAATGCTCAATATCAGATATAGAGGTTATGTAAATATAAATATAAAAGTGAACATTGAAGTCAACACTCAGAGTCGAAAGGCGGTTTCATGCTAGACGCAATCGTCATGCCGATTTACATATATATATATATATATTGGATTGGTGCATCATTATCAGATATTATTTAAAAAAAACATAGCAATTCAACAATGACATTTTTTTAATGACTATTATTATCGACACGCATTTTTATAACCTGAAAATAAAATATATTTTATTAAAAAAGTAAACAAAACAGCAATTTTTATTAATAACTCGACCACAAAAACGCCTGATAATTATGCACCAACCCAATATATATATATATATATATATATATATATATATATATATATATATATATATTTACACGCTTACACACAAACACACATATATATATTCTTTAAAAGTTTAAAAAATTGAAATCTTTCTTACATAATGACATCTAAGTAAACTGTCAATTACGTCGGCTGCATTTTTAAGAATAAGGTTTTTAGTTCTGGGCTGCTTTGTAATATCAGTCCACCTATATATTAGCGAACACTGGACAATTTTCTCACAGATGAAGAGGAAACAAATATGTGGTTCTACAGAAGGATACTGAGAATCCCGTGGCCTGAAAATGTGAGTAACCAAGAACTTTTACGGAAAATGGAAACAAAACAGCACTTACACTTAAAATTTCCAGGTTACATAATATGGAAAGAAGACTTGGCAAATGTTACACTCACAAGACATATTGAAGGGGAAATATATGAATGACAGGGAGTGGTGGGAATAGTGAAACGACAAACAAATACTGCCAATAGCTACAAACAATAAGAAGCTGTGGAGATCCATCACCGCCCACGTCCAGAAAGATCACGGCACAGAGTGGTAGGAATAGTGAAAAGACAAGCATTTCTTAGAGCTACGAGGAATAGGCGATTTACGGCCATATCACGTTGAAACATCGGTTTTCGTCCGATCGCCCAAGTTAAGCAACGTCGAGCCTGGTCAGTACCTAGATGGTGACTGCTTAGGAATACCAGGTGTTGTAAGCTTGGATGTGTGGGTGGGTGGTGTAATGGATAATGGCCGGCAATTGGAAATCGGAAAGCCAAGCTCCAATTCTAGTCGGGTTCGTTATATTCAAAGGATAGGAAGTTGTGGAGGGTCATCATCGCTCACGGTCAGAAGGGTCACATAGAAGAAAAATCATTAAATCCATTGTTGTAGCGTTAGCTCTATAGACAAAAACAGCTTCATTACTCATACAGAAAATAAATCTAATGCCATCTTACGAAATCACTTAAATATCACCATGTTCAAACCTGGTGCGAGCGGAATATTAAATGTCATGGCTTACGGCGCTGGGTGAGCACGAGGTGAGATGACGTCACAGCATCTCAAGGAACGTACTTCTGAACCACTTATTATACATCAACCATGTCTTTCGACTATAGAAGATGGGAGAGAAACACAAACAGATGAACGGAAATAGGAAGTAGTGATCAATGACCGTCAGATGAACACGCCGTACGCGGGCGCGTTATTCATACAACATTAAACAATGAATGTACTTGATGAAGAGCTGCTTTAAAGAAAGTCGGACTTGGAGGTGCTGAAAAATTCTCAGCCAAACAAAGAAACCCTTCCAAAAATAATTATGATCATGGTTAGATTTTCAACACCCACCCCCATAACATATATATATATATATATATATATATATATATATATATATATATATATATATATATATATAGAGAGAGAGAGAGAGAGAGAGAGAGAGAGAGATACTGGACTATCTCGTCCTTTTCGGCATATGAGGGTCAAGCAGATCAGTTCTTAGAACCAACATATACATATATATTATATATGTCTGTGTGTGTTTGCGCGTGCGTGTGTGTGTGTGTGTGTGTGTGTGTGTGTGTGTGTGTGTTTGCGCGCCCGCGCGTGTGTGTGTGTGTCAGTAAAACAATATGAATAATGAAAAAAAAGAAAAACCCTTGGTAAAGTAAAATAACGAAACGCGTTGGTAAAATAGATTTCCTTTTGCATATATATATATATATATATATATATATATATATATATATATATATATATATATATATATATATATATATATATATATATATATTCATTCAAAAATACGCTTTTAAATAGGCGCCCGAGGGGGTCGTCAGTGATGTTTTGACTTGGTTCATCAGGGAGTTTCGGGTCTTTCAACATCATACTCCCCATCACCAAATCGACCCAATCAGGGGAGATCTAACCCTGATTCCCCCTCACTTTTAAAACGCTAACAGTTACTCTGGCCTTTTTAAAGAATTCTACGAAGAAATATATATATATGGGGAGATGCAGATATAAATAAAAAATACATCTGTAAAAAGACAATATGCATAATGACAAAAGAACACCTTAGTAAAGTCAGAGGACGAAATACATTGATAAAAAATAGATTCCTTTTACTTTTATCCATATATATATATGTGTGTGTGTGTGTGTGTGTGTGTGTGTGTGTGTGTGTGTGTGTGTGTGTGTGTGTGTACGTGTGTGTGTGTGTACGTGTGTGTGTACGTGTGTGTGTGTGTGTACGTGTGTGTGTACGTGTGTACGTGTGTGTGTATTGTGAGAGGAGCGTTAGACGTAAATTTATCTCCACAATTACATTGCGAGTGGCTCTACTTAGATTTTTTTCACAAAATCAATTCCTGTTACTCGACGGCAAATAGAAGCATCGATTCGTCTTTGTTTATATTTGCACCCATAAGCATCTACTGATATATATATATATATATATATATATATATATATATATATATATATATATATATATATATATATATATATATTACACGTACGAATGTGCATACACTGAAGAAATGAGAATTAATACACGCATGTTCACGTATATTTTCATGACGATGTGTCGACCCGTGTTAATATCTAAATGTTTACCATTGAAATTCGCACACGTGCGGTCAAAGGTTAGGAATACATTTAGATAGATAGATAGATAGATAGATAGATAGATAGATAGATAGATAGATAGATAGATAGATAACGAACAGTCATATATAGATATTAAATGGATGTATGTCTCGGGTTTTCAAACTATACTTGTCTAATGATATACAACATTACAAGCTTACACACATACTTATATACATATAAGTTTTATTAACAAACTGGCAAAATCTAAAAATCGGCATGTATTCTTTGATACATCGCATTATGCTTCAGCATGCGGCAATAAAAAAAATAAATGATTTAAATACCTGTTCGGTTAACGAGTCATCATAATAAGCGTCCATCCGTTCCCCTGTACACTTTTGTTCGCTTTTTTTCCCGCATTGTAGATCAAGCGTTGCTGGTATCTTCATCTTGCTTGTATTATTTCCCGCTTTTCTTCCCTATGAACCAGTGTCTGAAGCAGACGTAACAATCTGAATGCGACTATATATATATATATATATATATATATATATATATATATACAAGACGTACCGTTGTGTTACATCTTGTCGACTCTACAATTTTTTCTTCATATTATCCCTAATTTTGCCTAAACGTTCATTCGTCTTTATCTCTTCCTTCTCCTCCTCCGACTTCTGTTTTTTCCCTTTTTTTAAATACGTCGAGATAGTCACATACGGTCATTTTTTTTTTGTTGTTTATTTGTTTCCTTCTTTTTATGTAATTATTCCTTTATCTCTTTCTTTCTTTTTTTATCTTCCTCCTCCTCTTCGTTTCTTCTCTTTCTCCTCCTCCTCCTCCCTTTCTTTTTCAGCTAAGCCAGTCTATATAATGTCTGTCTTTTCTTCTCTGTTTGGATTCGGTCGCGCGTGTCGGCCGTGTAGGCACGCGCCAGAGCGCAGGTTTGGCTTTCTGTTCTGCGCACATACGTGCACACACGTAAACAACTACCTGTTTCGATTTCCGGGGACGAGTCGACGACCCTCTACCCGAGTATGCCACCAGTCCGCTAGTCTACAACTCACACGTCCATGCATCCAATCCACTGTGTGCAGCTCGCAAGTGGACTGGTTCGTTTCTCCTTTTCCCCTCCAAAAGATACGGAACACACACAAAAAATGTGTCTCTTTTTACTTGTTAATTAATTGCTGTCTCGTTCCAACCACACACGTAATAAAGACAAAAAGAAGAAGAGAAAAAAATGAACGTGCAAGCAATAATAATGTTGTCTTCAGAAGTCAGAAATGATGGTATCAATGTGTGTGTCTTTTTGTATGTTGTTCGCCTCTCTGTTTTGATTTTGGTTGCTTTTAAAAAAACATTCGCTCGAAGTGCGACAACTGTAGTTAAACAAAACCGGCTATAAGCGACAACACAGATGCACACATATGTTTATTCGCACCCACGTCCGTATCGCCAGTCACCACCGAGCAAAGGGGAGATAACAACGTATAAACTACTACCAGAAAAGAACGACTGGTTGACTGACTGCTCGTTGATAGAATAATTTATCTCAGACGTGTCTCAAAGCGATGATGATGGCATCACTGTTGATTGTGGATCGATGAGAGACTGAAACAGCAGTTGATAGCAGCACTGTCCACCACAGTGGTCAAAATGCTATCCAATGGCACAATGCAGGATTAGAATCCTCACCAGGTGCACCTAGCCTGAGTAAGTAGGATAATAATACTTATAGTGATTGTCTTACCAGCCGTTTATTGCTGTGTCGTGACATCCACCTTACTTGAGGCTATGGGCAAGAATAATCTAGATCTTAGTAAAAAAAAAAATACCTAACCCCCATACCAAGTTGCTAAATACTGTCACTAACAATTATCTAAAAAAGAGACACAAACAAGGATTCCTAACTAGAAAAACAACTTCAGCCATGAGATTAGTCTTGTAAAAGCGAGTTCCATTAAGGAGGGCAATCAGCAGGAAATAGATATTCAGAAAGGTTTTCATATGCCAACCCTTTTGCGTTATTTACTACCGAATGATTTATATGAGGCACCCAGTGAGAATCTAACTCACTACTCGGTAGCAGTGGTCAACCAGGCTAACCTCACTAGCCATTACCTAACACCGAGTGTTGGTTGGTTATTTTTACCACATGTCAACCCTTGTTGCGTTATTTACTGCCGAATGATTTATATGAGGAACCCATTGAGGACCTAACGCACTACTCGGTAGCAGTGGTCAACCAGGCTAATCTCAATAGCCTTTACCTAACACCGATTGTTGGTTGGTTATTTTTACGACATGTAAACCCTAGTTGCGTTATTTAATGCCGAATGATTTATATTAGGCACCCAGTGAGGATCTAACTCACTACTCGGTAGCAGGGGTCAACCAGGCTGACCTCACTAGCCATTACCTAACACCGATTGTTGGTTGGTTATTTTTACGACATGTCAACCCTTGTTGCGTTTTATAATGCCGAATGATTTATATGGGGCACCCAGTGAGGATCTAACTCACTACTCGGTAGCAGTGGTCAACCAGGCTAACCTCAATAGCCATTACCTAACACCGATTGTTGGTTGGTTATTTTTACCACATGTCAACCCTTTTGCGTTATTTAATGTCAAATGAATTATATGAGGAACACAGTGAGTGTCTAACTCATTACTCGGTAGCGGTTGTTAACCATGCTAACTTCAGTAGCCATTACCGAACACTGATTCTTGGTTAGTTATTTTAAACGACATGTAAACCCTTGTCGCGTTAATTAAGGTCGAATGAATTATATGAAGCACCCAGTGAGGATCTAACTCACTACTCGGTAGCAGTGGTCAACCAGGCTAACCTCACTAGCCGTTACCTAACACCGATTGGTTATTTTTACGACATGTCAACCCTTTTTGCGTTATTTAATGCCGAATGATTTATATGAGGCACCCAGTGAGGATCTAACTCACTACTCGATGGCAGTGGTCAAGCAGGCTAACCTCACTAACCATTACCTAACACTGATTCTTATTCTCTCATCCTTTAACTGTTGAATTTTTGTTGGCATAGATCTTACTTTTGAGATGACCCCAAAGGAAGAAATCTAAAGTCGCACGATCATTACGGCCAATTGACTTTGCTGTTTCGAGAGATGATGTGACCTGGGAACCTTTCATTGCATTTCTGTTTGAACGTTCATTTTCGTAATAAGCTTCGATAACTTTAACACGTTGTTTGATTGTTAATCTTTCCATCGTTGAAATTACCAAAGACTTAAGTTGTCAAATCTAAAATAAAAAGAAAAATTCATAAGACACTTAAACTTAATTCACATTTAAAATCGGTACAATTTATTGGAACACCCTTTATTTAGGAAAAACGTAAAATTTTCATGGGTTTTTCGAGTACTTTTTATTTGTTTTAGGGTTATTCAAAATTATTACTACTATTATTCCAAACCACTGAATCTTTATAGAAAAAAAAGTATAGACCTTTAATATGTCCTGAGAGTATCAAAATTTCCAAGCCTTCTTTCTTCAATATCTGCTCTAGACGTTTCAACTATCTCTTTCTGATGTTAAGTATATATGTCCTTTTTGTTTAACTTTACTCTAAAACTTCTTCACAAGTTTGGTCCATGGTATTCTCAGAATCCTTCTGTAGAGCCACATTTCTGTTGCTTCAAGTCCCTTCTTCATCTGTGAGGAATTTCTCTAGAATTCACTTCCATATAGAAAGACTGATATTGTTATTTATTGTGTGAAATTACACAATTATGGCACAAGGCCGAACTGGGGAGGGGTTGAGGCTGGTCGTCACTAACTATCTTATACCTAGCTAATCTGATTGACGACCCATTCACTCATTACAATTTCCCCATTCACCACAAAAGCTCGTCCGTCACCAATCAATCCTCCATACACCATAATACCGCATCCTCTCAAGGGGGTCCTACAAAACGCGCCCCATGCCATAAAAATATAATGATTATATATGTGTACTTAAAAATTTATGGATGACTAAAATGTGAGGGGGGGTGGGGAGATGACCCCCATAACAAACTAAAATGTTAACACAAAAGAAACTAAACATAACTGATGTTAGTAGGGTCTGTCCAACCCTCAAAACAGAGAGGCCGCTGTATTCTGCCCAGGGGACAAAATCAAGAAGCTCTCGCGCTAAGGGGGTGGGAAAGGAGAAAATATAGACGGACATGGGAAATATAAAAGTTGACTCAGTCGAGATGAAAAAAGGGGCCGAAACAAACTGGAGAAGTTGGGAATCTCAACTTGGATCATAACCAAAGAGGCAGCCGGGAACAGGCCAGGAACGACACTTACACACATTAACTAGGTACACAAAAGCTTGTCTAGCCTAACAGGAGGGTTCCGCAGGAAACCAACCCGATGTGACGTAGGTTGACCTAGAAGAGAAAACCAAGGCTATTCCCGTTCAAACGAACCAAGCTCGCCTCATTCACCCACCTTTCGATGAAGACTGTCAAATGCAATCGTTTTCTATTAGGTCTAATCTTCATCTTGAGCTGATGCTCAAAGAATCGGATTAGATCCTGATGAGAAGGACGGTTGCCTCGCAAGACTTCCTCCATTCGCGTCGTCCAAATCACCATTCGGGCCGTGGCCAGCAGCATAAGAAACACCATTCGTTTCACCCCAGAATACGAGGGCGACACATTGTCACACACGTATGACTGATATTATATAACAGTTCAGTAATTTTTTTTCTTTATTTTCTTATCGACAAGATAAATATATAACCTATTCTGACCAGCATCAGCATGTCTGATGCGAAACTCCAGGAGAATGACTCACTGCACCATCTCGGGCTAACTTTCTCTGATGAACTGGAAATATTATATTCAATCAAATGCTTGGTCAGCTGCAAGGAAAGTTAGTTCACTGTGTCGTGCTAGACAATTCTTCTCTCCAGAATCTATCTTACATATCTATGTTTACTATTCAGCCATGCTTCGAATATTACTGCCACATCTGGTCTGGTGTTCCTGCTATATATTTCGAGATTCGTGATAGAATACAAAGGAAAATATGCAATGTTTTTGGTCATGGCCTAGCATCTCGACCATAGACACCATTCCACCGCCGTAACGAAGCTTCCCTGTGTATTTTCTAAAAAAAAACATTTTCATGCTAATTGTTCTGATGAGCTTTCCTCTTTTAGTATCTAGATTTTATGAATTTAATCGCAGTACTAGATTGGCGGCATGGTCTCATCATTTTACAGTTGGAATGGCTAGATATAACCGTAAGTTCTATGCTAACAGTTTCTTCTCTCGCGTTTCTCACTTTTCGGATTTTCCTCGGTCCTCTTCCTTTCCAGTCAAGTTTGATCTTCAAAAATTTAAATTCAATGTCACTCGTTATCTTCTCTCTTCTTATTTCCCCTTTTTATCGTTCTCTCTCATTAATAGTGTTATGCAACTTACCCATAATAATAATGGACTATTCCGGACATTATAAATACTGCGCCTCAAGAGGGAGCAGAGAGGATTATTGTATGAACATTGGAATAGTTATACTTGTCGAGACAACATAGTTCACTCTAACCAAATCTGATAGTCATTACTAATACTTCTACTTCTTTGTATATATTTCTGTTTGTAATATATCTGCGTTATTCCATACCTGTGTTCGAGTTATTCTTCATTGGTTCTACCTTGGACCATCACCGGGGTACAAGGAACTTGGACCATAACAAATAGTTTTTTTTTCTTTTTCTCTCGTACTCAGTAACCCCTTGTGTTTTAAAGAAATGATTGCATATAATATAGTCTATAGATTTTCAGAATCATCAAATGGTTACTATTGCTATACTATTTTATGGGAAAATGTTATATATAAATTTCTATATATCAAAACATTGTTAAGCAAATGAATGATAAAGTGGAAAAAATTCTGTGTAACGCTTTTTGTCTTCTAGAGGACTTCACCGGACTAAAGTAATGTTTTTAGGGATGAAATTATGTGTAGGAAGGGCATTGGAAAATATACAAGCGCAAATGTCAGTTATAATCATAGACCGATAGAAAACCGTGAAGATGTTGGAACGCTGGTATTTTACATTTTTAATTTAAAATTTTCTTCTTTTTTTTAGATATGTAGTCAAGCCGATTTCATTCAGTTTCCATTTGCTTTTATTTTTTTATCACTTTTATTAATACGCATCCCAAATTATGATAACAGAAGATCTGCTAAGAAAGGTGAAATGTTGTAAGAACCTGAACATAAATTTAGTGTGGATGAGCTAGCAATCAAAGCACTTTCTATACACTTTCGCCTTAGTAAATGACTTCTTTTTAATTAAAGCAGCATTTTTTTAAAATCGAAATTATATTCCGACTGATGACTGAGAGCACCTACTGTATTATGTGTGTTGTTTTATAAAATATTTCTTTCATGTTCATATAAGTATTCCTTGTGGCAATCATTACACGTGATAGAGTAAATTCATCCTTGAAGTTTGTTTTGTATTACTTGAGTCTTTTATTGTTTTAAAAATAGTTGTAAGAAATTTTATGCTAAGCTTAGACAAATTCTTTTCAATCGTAGTTGTGATAGAGTTTGTCGGTAGAGTAATATATCTTTATTCGTTGGATTTGTTTGAATGGCTTATTCATTTAATTTCAAATATATGACGATCCTTCTGCTTCGCGCTGAATACGAAATAACGCTTTTTCTCCTTGGGTAGTGTTATGGGATCTTACCTGTAACGACAATGAACTCTTCTTGACACTATAAAGACTGCGCCTCTCAAGAGAGACGGGAGAACGGTAGTAGAACGAGTCGAAACAATAGTAGTTCACTCTAAACCAGACTGACAGTCATACTAACACCTTCAACTTCTTGTATTATTATTATTATTATTCTGTTGTAATATATCTTTATTATTCCTACTTTTGTGTTCGTGTTGTTCTTCCTTGGTCCTAACCTTGGACCATAACAGTGGTGCGAGGATATTGGACCATAACAGGTAGAAACTGTTATTTCATATTTGCTGACGCCTAGAAAGTAAGAAAATGAAACACTTCCTTCAAACTTTGCTTTTGTGACCAGCATAATGATATTTCTGAGATTTGCTTATTCCCATTGGCGAATGAAAACATTCTAGTTCACGCAAAGTCGCAACAAAACGACATATGATTCTCATTTATTTATTCTCGGATTACATAAGAGATACCACAAGTTTAAAAGCGAGTAGTTTTTCGCGATTTATGCTTATACTGTAAATTAATTTCACGAATCTGCCCCCAAATATACTCGCCCATCATGTTTTCGTTATATGATCGTTGGTAGTGGCCTTCAAAGTCCAGTGTATCCTGATAGAATCGCTCGTCTTGCTCCTCTGAGTACGTACCCCTTGAATTCATCAAGATAAGCGACAAGGATATGGACTTTGAGGGAAATCCTGCAGCTCATTTTGCCGTAGTTCTTCACTAGGATCCCAACAAGCTACACGAGTTTTCGGCCTGGTGATTCCCCAGGAAGCCCTGAACCACTGCGACAAAACTGTTTCACGCTGCTTTTACCGTCCTAGTGAGCTTCTTGTTGAATTCCTTCCACTCTTCTTTATTTGTGGTCCGACGAAGACACCGGCTTTGACTTTTGCCGCAGAAGATGTCTTGAAGGTACTGGAACGCTGCAGATATCTTGTCTAGAGCTGTGACAAATTGTTTCATGGGGCCCAGTTTTAAGTGCAGTGGAGGAAACAAGTTTCCGCAGATCCAACAGCGGCTCCTATTTGACGTTGTCCCTTCCCGCACTGAACTCGGTCCGATGTGTCCAATTCCGCCTGTGCTGCGACGTCCCTGCTGTCCCAAAGGCAAAGATAAGACAGAAACTTGGTAAAGAGAACCTCGGAGATCCACCAGGAAGATCACCATTTTGAAGTCCCCGATAACCTCCCAACCGTACTCTTCATATTTCAAGGCATCTAGCAATATCTTGTCACTGCTGTGTCCCTCTTTGAGCTGCACCAGGGGAAGAGATGAATATATGTTCCCATTGTAAAGGAACACGGCTTTGAGGCTTCGAGGTGAGCTATTGATGTAGAGGCGCCACTCGCAGGCGATTCCAATTACTTTGAACAAAAGCAAAGCCGATCTTGACGGATGAAAAAGCTTAAAACTTTCTCTGATCTGCGACTTGCACACTTTCAACTAACAAATTCCACTACTGGATTTTAGACGTCAAAAGCTCGGCATTAGATTTTTTGATCTCTCATCAGGTCGTTGAAGTCTTTTTGGTTGGGGTAGTATGGGCTTCCCTCCTCAGCTGCACCCCTGTAATCTGGATCAATGACTTCAGCCTCTTCTGAATTGCTGTCCTCCTATAAAGATGGCTGCTTTCTCTTTGAAGTTGTGGGTACAGAGAGCTCCGGGCAGTGTGGCACTGGGGAGATGAATGACAGAAGGTCTGGATATATTATAGCGGGCATGTTCTTGCCAGCTAAACGTTTGGCAGGGCCCACCATGCTGAAGAAGCAATTATTTGAGTGGTCAGTTGGTTCCCTCCAAATTCGTGGGATTGTGAATTTCATGGCTCTTTTTCCCCGTCTGTGCCATCCTGTAAGAAACAAAATAAAAATATATTTCACAGTGTTATTGCAAAATTCTAAAAAATTTAATTTTTTAAATTTCTAAAAATTGAACGCTGGATATGTCAAATTCTGATTTTTGAACCCCAATTAATCTAGCAAATGCCATAAAAAATACGGAATCTTGAATACTGAACATCCCTAATATTCCGTATTTTTATGGATCTCGCCAGTGATCCAGTATAAAAAATATTCATGATACTGTGGATACTAAATGCTATTGCTGAAACATATTTTTTCAATAACACTGGTTTTAAAGAAATAAAAGCCAAAAATATTTAAATTTAAAATAATTCCGAAACTTTTACACTGATATTCTATGATCCGTTCCTCTCTCACTTTGTTCATGGCGATTACATATTTAACCCTAGAACACTAACCATCGGTATATAGTACCCAGCACAAATTTTCCTATTTTTAATTACAATTTTCAGTACCTGATTTTCTTACCTAAATAATGTTTTTCAGTTCCTATTAATGTTAACTCAAAGTACAAAGTTTGAAGTGCCTGCATGTAAAATATTTCAAATAATGATTTATATTTAATATTTTTTTTTTTTGATATTTTAAAAATCGGGTATGATATACCCATGGTTAGTAGTGGTGTAATTTTAATTGATGGTTAGTGTTCTAGGGTTGACGGTGTTAGTTTCTCAGCAATTCTAATGTCAATTTCGTTATTTTTTGTTTCCCCATTTGAGCTTTTCCAAGTGCACTCAAGATTTTTCTGTTTCGAATTTTTAAATTTCTAAAAATCGTGCGCTGGATATATAAAACACTGACTTTGAACCCCAATTAATGTAGCAAATGCCATAAAAATACGGAATCTTGAATACTGAACATTCCTAATATTCCGTATTTTTATGGATCTTGCCTGCGATCCAGTATAGAAAATATTCATGATACTGTGGACACTAATGCCTGATTACTGAAACATATATAATACATATTACACTGGTTTTGGGCATCTCGGCGTGGTCTAATGGTTATCGATCTCATCTTGCTAAAACAATTACGACTGAGTAGTGAGTTCGATCCTCACTGGGTACCCCATCCATACTTTCGGCCTTGTGTCACATCTAAGCTACGCTTGGAAAATCACCATATTACACTGGTTTAAAAAAATAAAAGTAAAAAATATTTAAATTAAAAAAAATATCCAAAACTTCGACATTTTTTTTAAGCATTTCACCCCAAGCAAGGTGGGATGCCACTAGCACGAAAGGAGCTACAGAGAGTGGGAGCGACAGTAAAGAGGCGTGATAGAGGAAAGGGTGAAGAGAAGGACGGGGAATAGATCAAGATATCTGGAGATGTCGATTGACATTGCATTTGAATAGTTGGAGATTATAGCTATCAGGGAGACAACTAATAGGAAAGGAATTCCACAGACGGGAAGTGCGAGACATGAAGCTATTGGAGTAGAAGAGACGGTTACATTTAACCGTTTCGACAGTGAAAGCGTGAGACCGAGATGCCAGCTTAGTTGCACGTTTAAATTCATACAGTCTGGGAACTAGCGAAAGTAGCTCGTGTTCAGTTACCATGAAAGTATTTGTAGAAAAGAGAGAGGGAAGCGACGACACGTCTGTGAGAGAGCGACTCTAGACGAGGTGCCAGATCAGGACCAATTACATTGAATATCCGTTTCTGGATTTTGTCGAGGACCTTAAGACGAACAGCGGGGGCATCCGAAATCCACTATTCCACTCTCGAAAAAAGCAAAACTTCCCATCTTACCTTCTAGAGTTCTTTTGCAGAGTTCACAGCTGAAATGTCGTCTCCAGTGTTTGTTTTGATCCCCGACAGGTATGCCAAAATATGCCTTGTAGCCCCCACACACTCTAGCAGATGGTTGCCACAGCGTCCTTTTTCGTTTTTGTCTTGATAAATTCGCCACAGAGATAGCAAAATGCGTCTGCCGTATGCTTACAACACCTTGATGCCATCTGTGACGAATGCATCTATCAACGACGACTTGTCTGTACCTTGACAGCAAGAAATAAACTAATATTTATTTTGGTAAAAATACAAAAATGTGTCAAAAGACGAAAATTGTTGATTGTCAACTGTCTTATCTTTAACCTTAGCTAAAGTTTCGCCGAAAAAAAAATTGACGAGCAAAAATTAAAAGAAAGAAATATAACCTCTTCTGCACGCAATTTAGAGGACATGTTCGTTACCTTAGAAGACATTCTTTTTAACCTAGCTCTTACTACAAAAGGTTGATTCTTCTTGATAAGCAACAAGACCACCTCCACCCTAGCTAAGGCTACTTCCCTACTATCACGGGATTTAAACACCCGATCAAGTTTGCTCTGCTAATCCAACTAGACTGAGTCGGCGACTATAACCAGCAGCAAACGACCTAACTTTGGATTTTAATAAGTCCCACCACCTATTCCCAACCACGGCCCCGTAAATTCCATCTGTAGCATTAGTAACAGCTGGTCCTGGAAATCTCGCTCACCAAATAATGATGATTTCAATTTTCGGTAGACAGCCACCGTAACCTTTAGCTTATCTAAGTTTACACGAACCCGAACGAGCCTCTGATCCGATTAAACTATAGAATGGAAACTTGGACAACCTAAGGCCCTACGTCTATTCTCTTAACTAGAACTTGTTCGAGGTAGCTGGAACGAACCACCAAAGCCGAGATGCACTTATTAGTCCGAGTCCACATTACCTTCCCGGAGGTGCTCATTATGATGCTTATCGACAACGTCCTGAAATGGCTACACACCCGGACTCTTTCCCTTACATATCAGGATAAAGGACGGCATTCCAATCGTCCGCTAGAACTAACCGACGAGATGTCGTCAAAAACGGCTCGATCCGCCGGAACAAATCAGGCCGCTCCACATGGTCATTGGCCACATAAACCCCAATGAGACGAAGTGACTTGTCCTTTATGATAATATCCAGAACGCAAGGCCTTCCCGCCGGATCCGCGGGGACAAGAGCAAACGCCGCATTCAAAGACTTGCTCAATAGCCAGGAAACACTCCTCTCGCGTCCATCAAAAGCATACCGAATAGATGGCAAAACTCATAGACAAAACCGGGTCTCCTGTAGAGAACATACATCCACCCCGAGACGCTGAAGATCGCGAGTGAGCCTCACCCTGCGAGACTCCGACCTCGGGCCCCAGTCATTTACAATAGCTAACCAGAGCGCCATGACCATTCCGATTAGTGTTGGAAATCTTCTTTAAACATGGTCGGAGAAAGGACACCAACAGCCCCTCCCATTGACACTTGACCCATCTCATTCTTGATAGTATTGTCTTGGGAAAGACCGCCAATGTCTCGGGGATAAGTCAGTTTTAAAGCCCTGTAGAGGAAGAGGTGAACTAAAACCGGGATCCTCGCTGAACCAAACTTTTTCAGCTTATTAATTTCTTCATTTTCGATGATGGCAATTGGGGGTGACATTTTGTTTGAGTTGATGGCCTCCTCGACCACACTCCATGTCTGTTGCACCCTCCGACCCCGTTCAGATGACTGTAAAACGCGTTTTGCATCCGGAAAGTTTCTAGTGTCTTCTATGTCTTTATTGCCGTATTTTTTAATAGACAATAAGTATTTCAGCTCTTTCGTAGGATTCCCATAGTTTTCAGTCTGAACCGGGAAATGAGGCAGACGTCCTCCCCTAAATTATAGGGTAACTTTGATGTTTTCTTATTTGCCTTTTGGTAGGCGGAGGCCTTTCTTGTTTTTTGGCGGGAAGGACTGGGAGTAGGATTTGGTGTGTGCAATGCTTTTTTCATGAAGTAACTGGGATGTTGGCTGAGTGGGATAATTTTGCAGGGGAGGAGTGTGTAGACTATGATTTATTCTGTGATCTTGCTACAGGGGAGGACGGAGTAGAGGCCGAGAGACGTGATGTCTTTTTCGATGGTGATTTAGTGTTTATTTTAGCATGCAATTTCTCCTTCATCTTCTTGATCTTTTCAGTTCTTTTTCAAATCCAGGATCGTACTACTTCTGGGGCGCCGCCCTAAACGCTGTTAGAGGGAGTGGGGCTGTCCGTGTCTTTAGTCCAGAAAGCTTTGGGTGACCAAGGCCCCGCTGCCTAAAGCTTTCCTCTGACCCTACCAGCAACCAGGCCCCCTTTTCCTTCTCCACAACTGCACAAGCAGCGGGCAAAGGGTTTTTAGAGAATGCGGACCATAAACATGAACCAACCGGGGGTTTGACCACTCCGGTACCAGTCGCTGGCATACCTATCACAGGCGAGGCGGAAATAACCGACTCAGCCAGAGAGTGGGAGTTGCTTGGGGCCTGAACTCCAGTTGCCTTCTTTTCTGAGCAGGAATAGGAGAGGTGACCAGTCTCTCGACACTTCCAGTACGTTGTTTTTCGATCAGTCACTATGACCGGCATTTTTAGGCCCTCTACATCGAAACAGTTGGGGACGGAGAGGAAGGCTTCCCGATCGAGCATGATGTCAAAACTTCATCCCTCATTCAGGTTATCATAGGTGGCACCTAGTATTTGTCCGTACTGAGACATGTAGACGTCCAGATGCTCCCCGATAATCTGAGGAGGAACCTCCAACACCGCTACAGGTCCTAGACCTGCCGTCGTACTCGGTTCTCAAGATCAAATCTTTTGTCATCAGATCTCGGCTGGCTGCCTTTACGCAGTCTTCGGGCGTGGGTAGCAGTATGTCCCACATGAAAAAGCCCGATCCCTTAATTATTTGGGGGGGTTAAACCCTAGGTACTCCAATGACATAACCACTGTGTCTTTCTTGGAGCGACCAATTTTGCGAGTACCCTTGTCGACCACGAAGACTGACACAATATTTTTTCAACCTTCTGAAGTTGTTAGGGGTTTTCCAAAAGTCCACCTACCGCTACAAAAACTACGTGATATTTATCACACATTTAGGAGGTAGACTTCCAGCAAGAGGGTGATTTCCCAGCGTCAGCATTGTCATTCTTTTCATTCGTACTTTGCTTGTCGTTAGTATTTTGTCCACCATACTTGTTTTTTCTTGCTAATTTTTCTGGGTTTTTTTCCGCGTCCAAACAAGTCTTTATTGATCGACCAATGTTTGACGGACATTTTGTGATGGGTGATTCTTTTGCACATTTTTCCTTTTCATGCAAAACGTGCGTGTATGTGTGTAAACGTATGTGTATTTGTTTTTGTCTTATAAAATAAATAAAAAAATGAAAAGAGAAAGAAAAATCAAATAAACTTAAGATACAAAAATTAAGTGAAACTCTTCCACGAAAGGAAGAAAAAGACAATTTAACAATACAAAAATTATACAGTTAACACAAATAAAAGAGATATAAAACAGAAAAATAAGGAGAGTGGAAGTAAATAAAATACTAGAAGTAAAAAAGTAGTTATAAATAAAACAAAATAAAGCAAGTGAACAAAAATAGACGACAGAAAAAAATTAAGTTTCACCGAAAACAATCACCGAACAAAAAATAAAAGAAAGAAATATAATCACTAAAAAATTCAATTAGACAATAGACTAGAAGGTTAGTCACAACAGGCAAGCAGAAATAAGACACTAAAGACTATTAAAACACGAAAAAAAGAAAACATAAGACAATTAAAATACGAAAAAAGAAAACATAAAACTATTAAAATATGAAAAAAAGAAAAAGTTCACTGATAGAAACGACGAATACAAAATAAAAGATGAAAATATAAACACTAAAAATAAAATACACTAAAATAAAAATTTGTAAAATAAATTGAAAAAAGAATGTTCGCCGAATTAAGCGACGAAAGAAAAATAAAAAGTTGAAAATAAATCCACTAAAAATTAAATAATGCATAATTAAAATTAAAGATTTGCCGAAGAAAAGATAAAAATACAAAACACTAAAAAAAAAGTAAATAAAAGGCAAGAAAAAGAAATTAAAATAATATTCTCGTGTAACTCAGTTGCACTAAGGGAACATGAAAAAACGGGTTACTACTGCCGGGGGGTAGGATGAAGAATTCAAAAAGGGACATAACCACAAGAACAAAAGAAAATCATATCCAATGCAAACAAAAATTGAGTCAAATTTATAAAAAAATAAAGTAAAACTTAACAAGATGTCAAGTCCAAAATTCCAATAAATCAAGGATATGCAAACAAAAAATAAAAAATCCCCCCCACACAGAAGAGAGTAGCAGGTCAGGAAGACGTCACTTGCGGACACACAGCTAGAATTAAACTAATATTTATTTTTGTAAAAATACAAAAAATCTGGCACAAAGCCAAAGAGGGAATGGGATAAAGCTGGTGGACGTTTTCTACCCTAGACTAAACTTGTCAGATTCACAACCCATTCATTCATTACGATTTGCTCATTCTTCGAAAAAAAACTCATCCGTCATCATTCAATACTACATATACAACAATACCACAAACTCACAGAGAACCTAAAAAAAAAGCCCATGGCATAAAATGTCAATATGTACAAATCGTTCAAATGTCTTTTTTTTTCCATTTTTTTAATATTTAAATTATATGCTCATGAAAAAAAGAGGAAGGGAATGAACCAAGAAAACGAAACTAAAGTATGGCAAAACGTTCAAAATAAACATAACTGATCTTAGTAGAACCCAACCACCCCACAGCTAGAAGTATATATTTATTATTGTAAATACAATAATTGCGGCACATGGTCAAAAAGTGGGGTATGGGTCTTCATTAATTATCCTATTCCTAGCTAATCCGATTCACGACCCTTTCATTCAATACAAATAACACATATACCAAAAGAAGATATCCTTCATATTTTACTCCTACATATACCAGAACAACACATACACGAAGGGAACCTAAAAAATGAAACCCCATGATTTAAAAATTTATTATGTACAAATTTCCCCACAGCTAGAAGTAAACTGAATTGTTGAGCTTATATTCCCTGTATTTACTCTGTAATCTATGTTGCCAGAACGTTCTAGGAATTCTTGAGACTTTTAGAAACTTCTCGAAAGTTCTTTAAACATCTGGAAATTCTAGAAAATTTTCCTTCAACAATTCAGAATCGGTCTGGAATGTAACGTAAAACAGATTAGTATCAAGACGTCGATGTCCAGATCACAAAAAGCAAAGTTTGAAGGGAATAATAGTCAATTTCCTTTGCTTTCTAGACAGAAACAATTGGGGAATAAAACTTACTGACCAAAAACAAAAAAAAGTTAAAATTTTATTAGTGTAAATATTTATTATTGTAAAATACAATAATTGCGGCACATGGCCAAAAAAGTTGGGAGTGTGTTGAGACTGGTCATCATTAAGTATCCTATACCTAGCTAATCCGATTCACGACCCATTCATTAAAATACAAATGACACATATACCAACAGAAGATATCCTTCTCCTACATATACCACAATACCCCACGCACAAAGGGAACCTACAAAATAAACCACATGATTTAAAAATTTCTTATGTTCAAATTTCTTATGTATAAATGTTCGTAAAATATATATAAATAAAAATCTGAAGATAATATGAAATGGAGGTATGGGATATGAATCCAAATTGCAAACAAACTATAACAGATGTAAAACAGAAAATAACAGATGTTAGTAGGACCGGTCCACCCACAAAAAATAAGAATTGCTGCTGTATTCTGTCATGAGACAAAATTAAGAAACTAACGGAATGGGGGAGATAAAATAAATGTGGGCGTGGGGACATCAAAGTCGAGATGAAAGGGGGGGGCCAAAAACAAAGTGGGGAGGTTGGGAGTCTCAACTTGGATCATAACCAAAAGAAGAAGCCAGGAACAGGCCGGGAACGACACTCACTCACATTAACTAACTACACAAAAGAGAGTCTAACTTAACCAGGGGAGGGCTCACAGGAAACCACCCCGTTGTGATGAAGGGGACTTAAAAAAGGAACTCAAGCCCCTTTCACACGAACCAATATCGCTACTTTCACTCACAAATGATTTTCTAAGCATAGCTTAGATGTGACACAAGGCCGAAAGTACGGGGCACCCAGTGAGGATCGAAGTTACTATTCACTTGTAACTGAGCTAGCGAGACAAGATTGCTAACCATTACACCACGTCGAAGTGCCCAAAATTTTGTTAGTTTAATTGGAGTATTTGAGAAGCTTAATGCTATTTTATGTAATCCTTAAAATCTAGAGAAAATATCCTTAATAATGGCGCCTAAGTTGCCGATACTTTTACAAGTACTTACGTTTTAAATAAATGTACTTAGATCTTGACTAAAAAAACGTATATATTCGAGTATAGTGCGAGTTTTTATGAGGTTAATTTGCAGTTTAGCACACGCGTTCAGTTCGCATTAAAAAATTCCAGAATACTTACATTTAGGTGTAAATGTACATGCTTCATTCTAATCTGGCTTGATAAATTTGATAAAATCTACCATTTTGGAGTTATCGACAGTAAAAGTTCGGATTCATTCGCGTTATTGGTGGCAGCCATTACTGACATTGTTTGTATACATTCGCTGCGGAATAGCTATGATTGGGATATTCAATTGTCTTGATTTTGCTTACAGAATATAGTCCTCTTGCGCAGTAATTTAGACAAGTTGAGACGAGTAAGATCAGTAAAAATTGGCCGTTAACTACATCCTTCCGCGCTTAGCTTTCCGCAGCAAATGTATGCAAGCAACGCGAGTAATGGCTGCCGCCAACGGCGCGAATGAATCCGAACTTTTACTGTCGATAAATCCAAAATGGCAGATTTTATCAAATTTATCAAGCCAGATTCGAATGAAGCATGTACAATTAAACCTAAATGTAAATATTCTGGAAATTTTTAATGCGAACTCAGCGCTGGTGCTAAACTGCAAATTAATTAACCTTTTATGATAAAAAAGGGCGTGGCCACACTATACACTGGTAAAAAGAGGTAAAAAATCATGCATTTATGGTCAACGGTTGCACTATACACAAGTAATCTTTTCTCTGGAGGGGTTAAAATTCATGCCCCAAAATCCAGAGGTCGTACTATACAAGAAATCGGCTTGTGTTTTTAATAAGTTTGGAGTCAAATTGTTCAATTTGTATTTGTTTCGAATAAAGACACTGTTCAAGGCTCAGGAGCCACTCGAGATAGAGGGTTACAGAGTAAAAAGCATAGCTTATGCGGATAGCTGGAAAAGATAATGGCTAACGCTAGATTTGAACCGGTTAAGAAAACATTCTCTTGGGAGTCGGTTTCACAGAACAATGGTTCGCGGGAAGAAGCTGCTCGAATGGAACTGACGAATGAATATGGGGGGGGATTAGGGTGGTTCGCTACCTTGTTCATAGCATGGCGGGTCCCAACCGTGAAAGTTAGAACCAGTGGGACTAAGGGATGTAGTTCAGCTGAGAACTTTCCATTGAAGTAGCGATAGAGTAGTGAAAGGCTTGCTACATTTCGTCCGTGAGAGAGGGATTGCGGGGTGGAGAATAATTTGTCACCCACAAGGATGCGCAGATGCTTTGGGATTCGATCGAGACTGGGCAGCTCCTGACTAAATATGACAGCATGCCCTTTGAAAAGAAATGAATCCATAATTCTTCCCCCAGATATGGGTTACATAGGAGAGTAGACAAGGCTCTCTAGATTTTGGTGGCAACCAATCTAGAAGTACAATACAGAATTAAAGATCGTGACGAAAGCAACGAGAAACCAATTCACTGTTTTTTTTTGTTTTTTGTTATTTGTTTTTTTTGGTGGGGGGTTCAGCAAGAAATTCACATATAATAAATGAATCTGTTGGATAACCATGACCGCCTACGTCCTTAAGGGACAAGGTATGGAAAAAGAAACTAATCAATTTCGTCCTTACGATATCGAGGGAAAATTTTTACTATTTATATATTGATTTTTTGTTTTTACTATTTTATTTTTTTATTTATATTTTAATATTTTTTTTACTATTTATATATTGATTTTTTATCTATTTTTTACTATTTTATTTTTTATTTATTTTTTTACTATATTATTTTTTATTTATTTTTTTACTATTTTATTTTTTTTACTATTTTTTTAAATTTTTTTACTATTTATATATTGATTTTTTTTTACTATTTTATTTATTTTTTACTATTTTATTTTTTATTTATTTTTTTATAATTATATATTGATTTTTTTTAGCAACTGTTTCCACGATGCCGTTGTTTTTATTACAGCGTTTCAGCCGATGTACTCTCCAACCATCCTCTGCTCATCTTCTGTAAGGCTTCTGTGAAGATCGAACGGCGTTTTATTTTACTTGATCTTTTAAAGTGTGTTGTTCATATTCTTTTATCTGGAACTGAGTCGGTTTCCTTTTTCTGGGAATTTCAGAACACGTAACCATTAATTCTTCCTCAAGATGCCGAGCTGTTTCTTCACTGAAGTTGGAGTAAATTTCTGCATTTTAGCCACCCACTTTTAAGGGATTCATTTTTACTATTATACATTGATTTTTACTCCTAGTTTCCTTGTCTTTATCATTGTCTAGACGTTTTTCTTGTCTTGATTTACAATGCATTTCTATTGTAAAATCATTAACAATGCATTTACATTATAAATATAGACATCGCCTCTCATTAATGATTGCTTTATTCCTGATCACTGTGGTTCGCCTGTCGTCCTGATCACACTCCTCCTCGGTCTTTTAAACAGTAGTAGAGTTCTATCCCTTGGTTCTTGTTCAGGATTGTTTCCGATTCCATTTAAAGCCTAATTCAACTCTTTACTCCTGACATCTCCGCCTAAACTCTGAAATTTTATTTACTATTTATTTTTTCCTCAATAGGTGTAGATAAGTTTTGTCTATCGCCCGGTTCACGCCACTCCACAGTCTACTGAAGAGAAGTGGAGTTTTATCCCTTTGTCTCCTGTTTAGGTTTGGGTTTCCAGTCCCTTCTAAAATCTACTGCAACTCTATACTTCTAACGTCTCCTCCACTGTCTTTTGAACAGGAGTAGAGGTTTATCCCTTGTTTCCAGTTAAGGGGTGGGTTTCCGGTTCCTTCTAAAGTCTACTTCAACTCTATACTTCTAACGTCTCCTCTCCGGTCTTTTGAACAGGAGTAGAGGTTCATCCCTTCTTCCCTGTTTAGGATTGGGTTTCCGGTTCCTTCTAAAGTCTTTTTCATTCTTTCACTCCCAGTAGCTCCTTGCGTCTTAGTAACATTATCACCTTGCTTGGGGCGAATATAAAAGCAACAATCCCTTTCGTCTTGATTTTTAAAAATCATCTCACCCCATGCAATGCAGTTGAGCCATTAAGACCCAAGTGTGAAAGAATAAGAAAAAGTGAAACCTTATTAAAGAGCGAGAACAAGAGACGATAACGACATGGCAACAATACTCCCTTTTTGGTCTGATTTGACATTCGTCATGTCTAAAAAGAGTATTAGAGTTTGAGAAAAGGTCATTTGTGAGGTGAACAGAACGACACCAAACAAAAATATTTTATTTCCGAATTCTCTTCTTTCGTCTTTTTTTTCTTTCCATGGTCTGGCCAACTGAGTGTTAAATTTAACAGTAAAGAAAACAAGCAATGCTTTTGTTGGTGTATCCGATCAGATCTACAATTAGAATCGATTTACTCGCAATCAAAATGACAAGCTGAAAGTTGAATACAAAGAAATTTGATTTTACAAATGCCTCCCAGATACCGCTTTAAAATCTTTTACCTGACAATTAGGGCTTACGGTGACATCATGTTGAAACACCGGTTCCCGTACGATCACAACCTCGGCCTGGTTAATACCAAGATGGGTGACGGCTTAGGAACATCAGGTGCTGCAAGCTTCAATGTGCGGGTGGTGTAATAGATAATGACTCGGAATTGTTAATCAGAGAGCTGAGTTCCAATTCTAGTTGGGTTCGTTATATTCCCTCACGCCCAAATACTCTTGGGAAAGGTATGAATCCACTTCTACTCCCCCAGCTATGGGTTAATTAGTAAAACTTCTGTCAGTAAACCATTATTATCTCCCAAAATAAAATAATGCTTTGTACAAAAAATGTTTAGATGTCGGCATTAAATAACACATAGATGTTGATATGCTGCTAAAGAAAAACATCCAACCAATCTGACAATTAGGTTCATATTGAGGCGCGAGGGAGCGTTGGATTGTTTAAAACTGTTATCGTTGAAGAAATGAATTCGGCGTAACGAATTCAGCTCCAGCTGGATTCTATTTCGTTCACTTCGCGATAGTGTCCTTGAAATCCATCTCCCCCAGCTACTGGTTAAATAGCGGAGCAGACTCGGTCTCTTGCCGTGGATGGCAATCAGTCTCGGAGAATGACAAAATCTGAATTCAAAAACCAAGTCTGGATATGCTTCGTCAGGCTATCTCGTCCAAGATATACCACTGATGGTGTGTCTACAGAGCATTTGTGTTGGGCTTATGACCTGAACGGGTTACGGGACGATTTAGGTGAGAATTGGATGTGAAGATAGCGTAATGTTTATCGGTACAGGAAATAGATTCGGCGAGTGGAGTTCAAATCCCGACATAGACTGTTGCACTCACTTTCGCACGGATACCCTTGAGGAACGGATTAGCCAGTCGTCGCCGGCATGCGCCGCATTCAAGCATCGAGATCTTCATCCCCACTCCCTATTCCCTTTCTTTGCTATGGTGGCGGTGCCGGGGATGACTGAATCAACGAGTGTTAAACGAGGCCAGAAAATTCGCGTGAATTTTATTTGGGTCGAGAACCCTGCGCGATGGAGAAACCCACACACTTGGTTAGAAATCGCCTCCCTCGCGGCTCAAAGGGCTCGAGACAGGCGAGATCTGACAAACCTGGTTGCATTGGCTTGTCGGATGCTTGGTCTGTCAAGGTACACCTTGGTTACCCCAGCCTGATTGACGTTGCGCTGTTCAGCCGGTTTGGCCGTTGACATCGTGTAGTTTTTTTTTTCTATTCCGCCGTAGGAGTCTTCGAGTGGTTGGTCGCATTCAGACTGGTCCCACCTCCTTAACCTTACCGCCTGGGGTGGCCCCCTCATGAGCTGGAACCCCAGACGACTACGCTCTTGAGATCAATAGGAGACGCAAGCCCTCTACCATGACAAGGAACGGTCATATATATTTTACACTGGATGTCGGGGTGAACAGTTTGTTATCAAATGTCCCACTTTGACTTATTATTATTTTAATAACAATAATAGAAACGAATCAATAAATAAGAAAAAAATAAAAGTATAAAATCCTCATTAATTACATGACGGTTATGTGCTGTGCGGGATACACGTTTAGGCGTCATGTATTTTGATACATGACTGACGAGGCAGTAAGTTGCCATTTCTTTCTGTGGTATACCAGTTGCCATTCAAAGATATAGAACCCGGTCTGTCCTGCTATTTAACCAAAGCTTTGGGAGGGGAGAGGAGAGGAAAAGAGGATTCATAACTTTCCCAAGAGTATTAGCACGTAAGTGATTGTAATGGATTTGACTGGAATTCGAACTCGGCTCTCCCATTCTTCAATCCGTGCTGCTATCCATTACTCCACCGTGCCCCCTCCAAGTACATGACAACATTGTTTATTGGCGTCGTTGCTAAAAATAAATATTTGAGCGATAAATAATAAAGGAAGAAATTTACTACTGAATCGATAATCAAAAAAGGGAAGTAAAACAAAACAAAATAACGTTAGAACTCGAAATAAATAGAAGGAAAGATTAGGCTTTCTAGTCTTGGGTAGCAGCCAATTCATGGAAAAGCCACTGATCTACCGGGTGTGACAGCAAAATTATCCAAATCGTGTAAAAGCATAATTATCCATCCGACAAAATGTTTAATATAAAGAAAAAACACTAAACTAATTGACTTTCGTTTTCAGGTTTTCAGATAAAACGTCTAGCCAGCTTGACACCATTTTTCGTAAGAATCACTGAAAAACCCTCAGTTCATTATTATTATTCATCTAAAAAGAGAGCAGGTTAAAATTGCTTTGTGTCAGACTCACTGTCTTCCCAACTGTGCAATGGTGAGAGGACAAAAGAACATTCAGGCCTTCAGTAATGGTACCAACATTCATACTCTGGCCTCCGTCTTCAAAGACCATCAAGAGAAAGGTGAATAAAGTTTTTAAAAAAGGGAACGGTAGAGAGGAAAACTGAATCAGGAGGTCACAAAAGGAAGAGGGATTATCATTCCAACTCAGAGCTAAAAAGATCAATTAGAAAAGGTTCAACTTAAGACGCCTGGCACGTGAGAGAGGAGTTTCAGCTATGACAGTCCAAAGAGCAGTGAAGAAAGACTTGAAAATGTAATCGTACGTGAAATGTATGAAGCAACTTGTTACAGCAAGACAGAAAGTTATAAGGTTAAAGAGGGTGAAGATTATCTTGAATAAGTTGATATATATATATATATATATATATATATATATATATATATATATATATATATATATATATATATAAAAGTTGGAATGATGATCCCTCTTCCTTTTGTGACCTCCTGATTCAGTTTTCCTCTCTACCGTTCCCTTTTTTAAAAACTTTATTCACCTTTCTCTTGATGGTCTTTGAAGACGGAGGCCAGAGTATGAATGTTGGTACCATTACTGAAGGCCTGACTGTTCTTTTGTCCTCTCACCATTGCACAGTTGGGAAGACAGTGAGTCTGACACAAAGCAATTTTAACCTGCTCTCTTTTTAGATGAATAATAATAATGAACTGAGGGTTTTTCAGTGATTCTTACGAAAAATGGTGTCAATATATATACATATATATATATATATATATATATATATATATATATATATATATATATGTGTGTGTATATATATATATATATATATATATATATATATATATATATATATATATATAACCTATGTACCCTTGTGTATAGGAACAATCCATTTTCACACCCACGTACACCAACAATCCAATGAAATCTTGTTTTTTGTAAACTAGACTTTCTATTGGCTGACAGCTTGAAAAGTTTGAAGCATACGTGAAAAAAAATAAATTGCGCGCAAAACCCTGTGAGCCGATTTTTATTTCCAAAAAGCTATAAAAGGGAGAATTTCGACTAATTAAGTTAGTCAGAACACCACACCCAGAGAGAAGCCAACGGAATCCACGCAACTCAGAATAATAACTTTCCCGCGTGAAATCAACTCCTGACTCAACGACGTTTTGGCTCGATAATCCTCTCTGACGAACAAGAAGCTTTGAACTTCAAATATTTTACTTTTAAAAGTTGAATAATCACCATTCACTACCAGCTAAGTAAAATAGCGAACTGACATTGAACTTAATTTACAGTTAAGGGTACACAACTTTTGACGACATAACATAAAACAATACGCAGAAAAAATACATACACCCTCTCGTTACATTCTGAACGAACATTTATTTTGTAAAATTCATCAGACTAATTTTCGCAACAAATCATGAATATAACAAACTTAAACATTCAGATAAGCTCGATCGCATAATACAAACACAAACACATAAACATTCACATCATTAATTAATATCTGTAAATATTTCTTGAATTGTATATAAATGCTTGTGTTGTTTTAAATGACCCTTGGCCTTGTTTATATTTCAATTGTGTGAAATATTTTATTATTGTTGAGGATGAATGTTACGAACACGCCAGCCGGACAAGATTCCTTCTGGTAATTGCTCTCCTTCTGATAAAGAAAACAAAATACATTCACTCGTCCCCAACAAAAGAGAATGAGAAGACTTTTGTGATGAGAAAGGACAATAAAAGAACAGGTTTCAGGAAGACAGAAGATGGCGATAATGCCACTAAGACGCAAGGGGTTACTGGGAGTGAAAGAGAATGAGGAGACTTTAGTGAGAAGTGAAGAAAAAAGACAATAAAAAAACAGGTCTGAGGAGGACGGAAGATGGCGATTGAACGTTGCATTTATCATTTTTGAAGATTTTTAGTGGCAGGGATTCAAGAAATCGGAAGGAAGTTCCACAGGTGAGAAGTGTGAGAAAAGAAACTATTAGAATAGAACATAGGGTTGCATCTAGCGAGCTCAGCAGTAAAACGGTGAGACCTAGTTGCCAATCTAGTAGCACGTTTAAATTCATGCAGTCGGGGCACCAAGTTGCCCTGAAAATAGACAGATATGGCAGCAGTATTCGATGCACAGGACGTTGGTGATCCAAAATTTCCTCTCCTTTGTAGCGCTTAGAAATGTTGTGTTTTTGCTATGTCTATTAATCCCTGTTCTGACAACCATTTACACAATCTTGTTAGGTGGGTCATGCACTGTTTTCCTCTGTTCCTCTTGTCTTCAATATGCCTCGTGAGCATTAAAGTTTCCAAGCCCTCTTTCCTCATTATGTGTTTTGGTTGAAGTGAAATGCTTCAAGTCTGTTCTTCATAACAGATTTCGGGAAAACAGCAGGTGACATTTACATTTCTGAAGATTCTAGGTGATAGGGTAGCAAGGGAATTCCACAGGAGACAAGTGTGAGAAAAGAAACTATTAGAACATTGGGTTGTAACTAGCGAGCTCAACATTAAAACACTGAGACCTAGTTGCCAATCAAGTAGCACGTTCAAATTCATGTAGTCACTTTTTTTTTCTTAATCCATCGACTTACCAAAAATATTTCCTTCTATTTCCACCATGTGGGTACAAAAAACACTTAACCAAAATACCTTATTCTTTGTTGATATTAGCACTTTATAAGTTTTGCGTCGATAACAAAATACATAGCCCCTATAATAAATGCTGGCCTAATCATCAAGCTGGTCGGGTCGGGGGTTAAGTTCGGGGTGATATCTACTCCGAAACCTCGCTGGATTATACTGTTAATACTATTGTTTCCCGTTTAGGATTGGATTTCCGGTTCGTCCTAAAGTCTTCTCGTCCTATTTTGCTACCAGTAACCCCCTGCGTATTAGTGATATTAACGCCTTACACGGAATGCAATGATTTTAAAAAAAGCTGAAATAATTCCCGATTCAGATCTCCAGATTACTCTCTACTGATTATTTCTCAAGCTTTTCTGTGAAGCCCATTGTGTAACATCTCTTGATCTCTTTTCTTTCGTCATAGATGTTGACACCACTTACATATTATATATGTTACCAGTGTAATATTATTAACATCTGATAAGAATACGAAACTAAATTTTCCATACGTAGAATAAATGTTCCTTCACTCTTCGACTCCGTCAAATTAACGTCGACTGAATCGAAGGTATATGGTTTCATGTCTTTCTTCGAACGTTCGATCTTTCGTGGTGTAAGGGATTTATATAAATTACTGTTATCTGTTTTGTGTTTGTATATCTAAGTCCAGCTGGGTGCACTACCTTGTTTATGTAGGTGCATATACCGACATTCATCGAGGCCCGATTCTGCACTTGGTGATTGGAGGGTACCTTCTAAGTCAAACCATGGAACTCCTAGGTATTTTGACTTTCTGAAGTGTCATCGAATACAAAAATTACTTTGATGTCGCTTAGTGTAAACCCAGTACATATTGAAAACACCACAAATCAACTCTTCTTAGGTCAAAGGTTCCTGATGGGCGTTAAATTAAATTCTGACCGCTGTTATTTTTAGAACAACCTCAAATGCAATTAATTGTCAAGTGTCCGTAATTAATTAAGATAAAGGTTATCGTATTCCTTCAAGATAACGGTAGACATTATATTTCTTTGGTGCCCAGGCAAAAATGATTAAAAATCTGGTTGTAATTTTTTTAGTAACTCTTTGTATTCAATTAGATCCTGTACGTTTATATTACTGTTTATTCTGTTTTTAACGAATTCTGTTAATGAGGAAAAAAAGAAACCATCAATTCCCTAGAAGCCCGCGAAAGCAACTCGAGGAGTTTCTTTTTTCTGAGAAAAAAGTTCAATGCAAAACAAAATCAATTCATTGGAAGCCTGCAAGAGCATACGGATCAGTTCTTTGATACAAAAGATAACCATTAGGACGGAATTATGAAATTGCCTGAAAGATGACCGAAGATAGTGGAACAAAATGATAACTATGTTGTCCGATAAAATTAATATCGACAATCAATAATTTGTCTTTTATTTTGATTAATATACCACGAATGTTTGGCCAGACAGTAGTATCCTCACCGCCATTGCTCTTTTGAACAATACGAATTAGACAATAAACAATCCGTTCTCTCCTCGTAAATATGGTTCATTTTTAAATTTATTACTTCTTATCTCACTATTTTCATCCTCATCTTTGTTGCCATATTTATCACAACGTTTCGGCCGTTATACGCTCCGGCCTTCTTCAGATGGTTGGAAGGACGAACTGAACCCTTTATTTCGCTCGCTGGAGTAGACTGTTCTAGTTCTGTTCTAGTCTACCCCAGCGAGCAAAATAAAGGGTTCATTTCGACATTCTGACCGCCTGAAGAAGGCCGGGGCATACAACGGCCGAAACGTTGTGATAAATATGGCAACAAAAATGAGGATGATAGTCCGAACAATGTAAATAGTGTACATAATACCTCATCTCAGAAATATAGACAGATACTGCAGAAGGCCGGAGCATACAACGGCCGAAATGTTGTGATAAATATGGCAACAAAGATGAGGATGAGAGTCCGAACCATGTAAATAATGTACATCATACCTCATCTCAGAAATATAAACAGATTCCTTATCTCATTATGTAATTATTATCTTATTATCATATTATTTTCTTCTTAACATCTTATTATATTAATATCCTATTGTTATATTATTTTATTATTATCATCTTATTAGCATCTTACTTATTATTATATTATTGATATCTTATCTTCTAATTATCTTATTAGCTTTTATTATTATTATTATCATTTCTTATTATTATCTTATTATTATCTTATTATTATCCCATTATCTTTTTTTATCTTATTATTATGCTATCATCTTATTATTATCTTATTCTCATTCTTATCTCATTGCTATCCGATTATTAAAATAATTATTATCTTATTATTATCTTTTCTTCTTATTATCTTGTTACTATCTTATTACTATGCTTTTATCTTATTATCTTATTATTATCTTGTTACTATCTTATTATTATGCTCTTATCTTATTATTATCTTGTTATTATCTTGTTATTCCCTTATTATCATAATCTTATTGTTATCTTATCATCTTTCTCTCTTTCTACTCTTTCCATGTTATATTGATACTAGTTTCTCTACGACAAAAAGAAAATCCAGTAAGGCCTGCTTTACGACTCATTTAATAGCAATCTGGCAGGTCGTCGTTAATCGACGGATTAACCAGCAAGAAAATGTTTGAAGTTGGTGATACGAACGGAGACAGAGAGAAAAAAAAATCCATCACATTAGGAAGGCAAGGTGAGCTAAATGTTTAAGATATATTTATATAATAAATATATGAAGAGAATTTCAGAATATTACTTAAGAATATTTACGATGAGTGATTTGAGAAAAACCCAATGAGTAGAAAATGAGCAAGAAAATTTAATTGACCAGCAAGAAAATATTTCAAGAATTTCAAAAATGTAAGCATCGGCAAAAGTTGCGGAATATTAAAAGTACTGGCTAAAGACATGAAATCAACAAAGCTAGCACCTTAACAGAAACGATATCACTTGAAGACTGCCAACAGCAGCAACAACCAAAATGGATAGAACCTGTAACTTTAAGAGAAAACAATGAAACAATCGAGATTCTGAGGTTCCTCACTACTTCAAACAAAAGGCTAGGTAGGAAAACTCCCATCAATATAGGAAAGATCGATAACAGCTACTGGACTTGAGAAACCTGTTTTGCTGAAAATTGTTTTAAGAGAAGGACTTTATAAATTTCTACCGAAAGAAGTACTGGCTGCTCGGTCAATAAATGTCAAATGTTTCCTTATAGGGAAACGGCTAATAATACCATTACCGTTAATATTTAAGTCAAAGTTGGGTGAAGAAGTACATGAAAATTGATTTCTCTACATTGGATCGACGTGATGGCTGTACCAATGTGAGGAGCCGTCATGAAAATAGTCAACCAATAAAATTTAAAAGATAAAAAAGAAGTATAAACATGATTTTGGTCAAGTATTGTATACAGTAAAATTATAGACACTTACGAAATTGATAAAAGAAAAGAATTATTATAAAGTTCTTTGATAAGATAAAGAAGTTTATTTTTCAGTGGACCATATTGCAACCAAGAAGATTGAACCTAAGAAGTATATTCGTGCTACATTATCTTCAATATCTGTCTATATCTCTGAGATGAGGTATTATGACATATTCTCAACGTTTCGGCCGTTGTACGCTCCAGCCTTCTTCAGGTGATTGGATCTATGAGATGAGGTATTATGAATGCTTGCATTATTTACATTATTCGGACAGTTATCCTCATCTTCATTGCCATATTCACAACGTTTCGGCCGTTGTACACTCCGGCCTTCTTCAGGTGATTGGATTTTTGAGATGAGCTATTATGATTACTTGAATTATTTACATTATTCGGACTGTTATCCTCTTCTTCATTGACATATTCACAACGTTTCGGCCGTTGTACGCTCCAGCCTTCTTCGGGTGATTGGATCTCTGAGATGAGGTATTATGACTGCATGCATTATTTACATTATTCGGAGAGTTATCCTCTTCTTCATTGCCATATTCACAACATTTCGGTCGTTGTACGCCCTGGTCTTCTTCAGGTGATTGGATCTCTGAGATCAGGTATTATGACTACTTTTGAAGTTTGTTCAGAAATTTTCACTGTATAATATTGGATCTGTGTGATTAATAGAACGCGTTAGGTTAAGTGCATTGACAAGGAAGGAGACTAATTTTGAAAACATTTTTTGATTAAAAATATCTTTTTTATCATGAAGCTAACTTTTTATTGATCTTGCAACATATAATGAATATATATATATATATATATATATATATATATATATATATATATATATATATATATATATATATATATATATATTGTAAATAAGTAGTTGTACAAAGTATAAATCAGTAAAGTTAACGTAATTAATGGCGAAATCACTTCGCTAACAGATTAAATAAGGCATTAACTCACTAGCCCCTCGATGAACGAAGCGATCCTTGTTTCTAAAAACTGATAAAATTATTTTCGTCTCGGAATTTTACCTGAAATTGAAAAGTAACATCCATGCCTAAAGATGATACAAGCGGTATCGAAAGTACTTGCAATATGGACTGAAAATCTAATCCATTTTACAGTTTTTAAAATCGACACTTGCACGATCCATTGTCGATTTTAGACGGCCACATAGTACAGCGTTGACACTAAAACATCCTTTCTTGCACCCACATTTTAAAGCGGGAGGCTGCTATATTTGAATACGTGAATACGTATATATCTACTCTCTCTCTCTCTCTCTCTCTCTCTCTCTCTCTCTCTCTCTGTATGCACCATGAGTTTTACTCTTGAACCTCCAACATTCTCTCTATCCTTACGCTTTACGAAGTAGTGATTCTTGGTGAGGGGGCTACCTGAGTTGAATGAGGGTGGTTCGACGACGTGGACATAGTATGACGGGGCTTTTAGCTGTAAAGGTAAGAACTAATGTAACTAAAGAACGAAGCTAGTCTAAATATTTGCCATGGAAATAGCGATAGAGTAGCGATAGGCTGACGAACTTTCACCTGTGAGAGAGAGGCTGCAAAAATGGAAAATTGGTTATCCGCCACAAGCCTAATTGGGGGCCCCGGGCTATGCTTTGTGACCCTCGCTACCTTATCAACATTTGCTTTTTTCTACCTACATTTATATACGTTACAAATTAAACTAAACACCACTGACTATTAAAAGATAAAAAATTTTAGCGGATTTTGACATCATACTGGCGTCTTTTTGTCCTAATCTGTGAATTTGTTTCGCTCTTGTAAAAAGCCCGGATATAAAATTCACTATTTTTAGCCATAATGTTGAATGTGTTAAAATTAATCAATTTTTTAACAAGGAAATTTCAAGTTGATGTTAAAAAATAATGAAAAAACTTTGTTGCTTTATTTAAGGCTAGCAGCCATACCCAGGTGGTCGATCAGGAAAAAAAGCGTTCAATTAGAATGGAGCAAAAACAGCATCATGTTTAGATGTAACAGAGTCTATCTTCTTCAATTACTTTAAAGTACTTTCATTAAAAAAACATTTTGAATTAATGCAGTTACTGATATAACAGAAGTAGTCTGTATTTATTCAATCGAAGTTAGCCGAAGGCATGAACGGGTAAAACAGGCAACATGAAGACCCACTTCAGGCCACAATTATTTTGGAGTTTTTGAAATTCAGTTTGTCAGTGTGCTACCAGGGATGTAAAAGAGGATACATTTATAAAGAAATTGTTAAGTTTGATGAAAATTGGTTGAACGATCAACGAAAAATAAGAAAGAAACCAGTAAAAATCGCCATTTTTCGCTGTTTACGTCGGTTTTCTCTTTATGGGTGGATTCAATTATCAAGTTAAATGACTGTTAAACAATCAACTTATTGTTGGCTATAATTGAGTGAAGATTGTATTAGATTGCTTGAAAATCGAGGGAGTTTTTTTAGTTTAAAATTTGTGTTGAAATTGATTTGTGTTGAAATCGATTTTTCGTTTTTCGTGGTTTTTCGCTAAACGCAGTGGCGTAGAAATAAAAATGAGGTATCGTTGAGCTCGTCATGATGTAAGTAACCTACTACCGAGTTTGAACGAAATCGGAAGAAAAAAGTTGATTTTATCGATTTTTGATCGGCTTTATCGATTATTGATTTTTTAACAATTATCAATTTTTTACGCTCAGAATCTATCTCTTACATTATACAACCTATGTGCCAAGTTTGGTCAAAATCGGTTGGATGGATCTTGAGTGAAAAGGTATCACACAGACAGACAGACACACACATACACACACATAAACATCCACTGTTTTATATATATAGATGGAATTAGCTATTATGATATGTCTCTAATTTGTATTTAGATACATTGTATTTCTTTTTAATTTTTCTAACTGAATTGATCACCTTTATTACATATGATCCATTATTGTACATAACGAGGTTACAATAAAATTTGTATTTTATATGAATAGTACGTTATGAAAATTGAGATGCAGTAAAGTGGGTTCCCCCATATCATAGATTCGGGGGTATCATAGATTGGGGAGCTGTATCATAGGTTGGGGGGTTTACAAGACTCTTGCACCAACCCTGACACCAGACTCAGATAAAAGCCTTCACAGTTGACCTGGCTATGTGGGTGGGTGACCTAACCATTCTTGCAGACACCCATTGTGCCGCATTGCCACTTAATTGTATCGCGCCATTAAGCATTTATAATCAATACAAAACGAGCTTCGGGAATATGGGAAGCGAATCTTTATTCTAATTTCAAGTTGTTTGTTTGGACGGTCGAAGACTACATCGACCTAAAGGATTACAAAGATCCAATATGACGAAATAAAGAAATTATTATATGCTTTGAACCTGTCTAATGAGATTGAGTGAATGGCTGGCAGAGCGGGGTCAAAGAGGAAAGCTTAACAGTCAAACGCTACTTAGAGCAACAAGAGATTGGAAGTTGTGGAGAGCCATGATCGCTCATGTTCTAAAAGGGGAACGACACAAAAAAAGAAGATTTGGACACGTATGCTCACCGTGGCTGCTATATATTTACACTATTTACATTGTTCGGAGTGTTGTCCTCATCTTTGTTGCCATATTCACGACATTTCGGTCGTTGTACGCTCCGGCCTTCTTCAGATCCTCAAGGCCCAGTGGATAAAAGCGTTGGTTGAATCCGGTGACTTGACCCAAAGAGTTGTGAGTTCAATACCTGGCTACAGCTGAGATGAATAAAAACAAAAACAAACTTGGAGAGTTGAGTTAAAAGGAGATAACTGATACTGGGCCACCCAGAAGAGGCATGGCACGTGGAACTAGAACAATCTACCCCGGAGGACGAAATAAAGGTTTCAATTTGAAATTCCAATCATTTGAAGAAGGCCGGGGCGTGCAACGACCGAAACGTCGTGAATATGAATCCGAACACTGTAAATAGTGTAAATAATTACAATACAATCTCAGAAATATAGACAGATATTGGTTGTTATACTCACAACGTTTCAACCGTTCTACTCTCCGACCGTCATAACAAAGATGAGGATGCTGGCTCGAATAAAAAATAATTAAGTAATAATGATGATTCTTCATCTCAAACGTCCCAATATAAAAGGAAATAAAAATTTAATAACGTAAAAGTTTGTTTGAATGCCAGACCCCTTCAGACTCTCTTCTGATATTATAAACGACAGCCAGTCTCCATCGGATACACAAAGCGGTGAAGTTAAATCTATTGAAACCTGACATGAGTATTACTGGTGAGTTGTTTCTTTATCCGTCCGTGTTTGCTGGCGCACCCAGCGCTGCTTTGCCGTCGACCAACGAAACAAAAAAGAAATCAATAATTTTGCATAATTTCCATTTTGGCGTTGTACACCAATGACTCACTATGTCTGTGTGTCCGTTCTTTCATTCGTCCTTCTGCACTGAACTTGTATATTGACTTTCACGGGGCAACGTTGTTGATATTGACTTCTAAACTCGAATCAGAGTCTCGTCTATTTCTGAACAATGTCCCAACACAAAACAAGACTCTCCTCGGCGAAACGAAGGTCGTTACAACCGATCTGATTTGAAGCCAAATCATAATCCCTGCCTACACTCGTCCTAAAGAACAATCAGTTATATAAAAAAATTGCCATTCTTAAGTTGATCGAATTTACTAGCATGTTACCCGTAAAAAATGACAGGATAAATAATCCCATCATTTGTCAAGAATCAGCGGAACTGGTGAATTTTACAACATATCCACTCTTGTTCGGTTATTTATTAACAAAATAAGTTTTTCCTTCATTTTGTCTCTGTTGCTTTTTGGAGTTTTTTTTTTTGGGGGGGGGTACTATTATGCTCGTGTCTCTAGGTAAAAACCGGCCGGGTTTATACTATCAGTTTATAGATAAAAAGTAATCGAGTTTATACTTGAGACTATACGTAAACACTAATCGATTTTATACTTGAGACTTTAGGAAAACACTGGCCGAGTTTATACTTGAGTCTATAGGTAAAACACTGGTAGAATTTATACTTAAGACTATAGATAAACACATGTCGAGTTTGTACTTGAGATTATAGGTAAACACTGATCGGGTTTATACTTGAGACTGTAGATAAACACAGGTCGATTTTATACATGAGGTTATAGGTAAATACTGGTCGAGTCTATACTTGAGACTATAGGTGAACACTGGCCGAGTTTGTACTTGAGATTATAGATAAACAAAGGTTTATATTCCAGACTATATATAAATATTGATCAGTTTTATACTTAAGGCTATAAGTAAACACTTGGGTTTACATTTCAATGTATAGGTAAATACTGGTCGGGTTTTTACTTGAGGCTATATATGACACCATGACTAGTGTCAGAGGTTGGCTGGCGATGTACTTTTTTTTCTAAAGAAAGAAAAATATTTTCATGTTAAAACAATGCAGTACCATGAATTTGGGGATTTGTGTCACTTATGGAGTATAGTGTGAGAGGGGAAGTTGTAAACTTGGGTGATATTGGTTATTAGGTACAGTCTTAGGTCTTTTTAGCTTAAGTGATGATTTCATTTAACAGAGGAAATGTTCATTGAAATGAGTGACATAAAGCAAATCTTTACAGGTCATGGTATTTTTTCTTATCAGGAATACAATACACGTTCAGATAAAATTGACACCTGTGATAATCAGGTCAAACGAAGGTGAGATTCGTCTCCCCTCCGATACTTACGACAAAGGGCCATCATATTGGGTTATTGGGAGATTTTCTTCCTCCCCTCCGAGGCGTAAGGCCATCTGTCAAGCGTTATTATTGGCTAGCCAATCAGAGCAGTGCAATTGAGGTTTGACCCCCGAAAAGCAGAAAAGTAAGATCGAACTGGTCTCACTGCTAGTAGACGAACACTCTCCCTGTCGGATGACCATGGTACCTCAGTCAGTTAAAGACCTGTTCTCTGCACCGCTTTTGGAACTCTCTTGATCAGCTGCCTTCATTTAAATAGTTGAACGACTCTGGGCTGTTTAGCCATAACTGTAATCGCCAGTCAACCTCTTCCTCGCAGCTCAAGAATTCCTTATACGGGGAAACTTCTTCAAATCCATTTTGCTTATGTATTCATGATCTTAATAAATCACAGTAACATAAATAAAAGTTGTTATTTTTACACTTGTTATTGAGTTTTGTTGAAGTTAATTAAGTTTCCTAGCAACACTGGTGACTTTAGTCTTTCACAAGCATAGCCAGGAAAGACAGGAGTCAAATCTAATCTTCGACAGATCTTCACCGATATTTCTGCAGATACTGAAAGACAAGAACACAGTGTAGAGACACAGAATTGGTGTAGAGTGGGCTCTCGTCGGAGACGGACCAACGGACAGGGACCAGAGTAAAAGTGGCATTCAGCAAAGCACGCAGCAACAGAGCCATATATAGGCAAACACTAATCGTGTTTGTACTTCAGGCTATAGGTAAATATTGGTCAGGTTTATACTTGAGTCTATAGTCGGGTTTATTTTCACAGTCTATATATAAATACTGGTCGAGTTTATACTCAAGGTTATAGTTAAACACTGATCGAGTTTACATTTCAATATATAGATAAGCACTAGTCGGGTTTATACTTGGAACTAAGATTAAACACTGATCGTGTTTATACTTGAGGCTATAGGTAAACACTGGTCTTGTTTATATTCACAGGTTATATGTAAACACTGTTCAATATATATACAGGAGAAAACTTACACTATCACCTAAATTTACACTATCACCTGTAATAATTACCACAATAAATACATAAGAAAAACCTCTGGGAAATTAAATAAATTTATATGAACACAAAAGGGATCTTTTACAAAACAACACACTCAATGCTCACTTTAGTGAGTCTGGCAAGGTACCCAATTTGTTCATTCATTTATCGCACTTCTCGCATGTGGAACTCTCTTCCGGCTTCTTGCTTTCCAGCCAACTTTGATCTCCAAAAATTTAAATGCAATGTCAATCGTCATCTTCTGTCTTCTTAATTCTTGTTCTTTTATTGTCGATGTCTAATGTTGGATTTCGGTAAAACCGTAGTCTCTTGGAGACGACTCAGGCACCGGGTAATTGACTCCATCCCGCTCCCAAAAGAGAGTTAGTGCCTGGGGAATGCCCACCCACTATCTGTGGCTTGAGCTAACATTATTTTCAACATCCCTGGCATATAGATACCAATGAAGTATAACTAAACTTGTATAACTACGAAATAACTGTTTGCTTGAGATACAACACTTAACATGAAAATAGCAGTAAAAGGATTCTTCTTCTACCGCGTTGCTACTAATGAAATGTATAATTCAGAAGTATATCTTTTACAGTTTTTGTTGTCAATTATAAATCTGTCATTATTCCCGTGTCTAAAGGTTAAATTTAATCGAGATGACTCTAATTTTACATGGCCTTCAGACTGCGATCCTTGTGTAGCATCTGCCCTCGGGTGGACAACCTACATTTTATCTTTCAATTTCGTCTCTGTCTTCTGACAGGGCGTAAATCAGTTGAGTCTCTGTCTTCGGGCAGAGCGCAAGTGAAAATATTATTGAGGGATGCCCGGTTCTGGGGAACAGCTGTCAACGGCAGTACCTCCCTCGTTGTACGAAAGAAGTGGGCATCGATAGTAATACCGATGCTAGCGTAACCGACTGTTGCGCGGTGCTGGGCTATTTTTGGACCTGGTCCAGGTGCACGCTATCGGGCTCCCCACATTAAACTGACCTCGTGTCGTATCCTGCCAGCGTGGGGCGGCAAGCAAATACCAAGTGTAGTATCTGCCTTCGGGTGGACAAACTGCATTTGTCCCCCAATTGAGTTCCTGTCTTCGGACAAATAAATGAGGGATGCATGATCCCGAGGATTCCAACACCACGGCAGTACCTCCCCCATTGCACCAAAGAGAAAAGGTCGGTGGAATATTGACGCTGGTTACGAGAACTGGGCGTTTTTTGGACTTGGGCACCCAGCGTTAAAACGGACTTGTCAATTCAACGTTGATACACGGATAAATATTAAGTGTAGTATCTGTAGTTATGAGGGAAACCTGACGCGAGGGGATAGGGGTGCTAACCCGGATGTAGCGCCCTGCTCATTGCACTGTGGTATGGATACTGAAGCGTCGTGACAATAATCGCAGTGATAGAGCAATTTTTTTCCTTTATATATATATATATATGTATATGATCATCCTCCGTTAAACTGACCTTGTGCCACATCCTGCCACTGTGGGGATACGGTTAAATACAGATATGTGTCATGGGTGTGGTTAATCGTTTTTGTTCGCATTACTATCCTAAAAGATAAAAAAAAAATCTATTTGTTCCTTTACATTTTCTCAATGAAAAAATACTAAGAAAATATAAGACCATACTGCCCGACCCAGGGATTGAACGCAATTACTATGCGCCCAAATTAAATTTATTAGATTAAATTCATTAAGCTATTGTACCACATAGTCCAAAGGAGTGACAGAACTAATTTCAACTCGGAACTAATTTCAACTTGATTTAAAAACCCTAATCCCTAACCCTAATCCCTAACCCTAACCCTTAGTTCCGAGTTGAAATTAGTTCCGAGTTGAAATTAATTCTGCATCCCGTCCAAACAGTGCAGACTCAAGTTCAATACAAACAAGACTAGCCACAACTGGACAGTAGATACTAAAAAATAACCAGAGGAGATATCCCGAGACATGGGCTACGGGACGAGAGCAATCTACCCCCGTAGATTAAATAAACGGTTCAATGCGAAATTCTCTGAAAGTTACACCTCAAGAAAACCGGAGAGCACAACGGCTGAAATGTTTTGATAATAACAACAAAGATGAGGAGATTAGCTCGACTGTAAATAAAGTAATATGATGAAATATCTTTGTCTTTATTTCTCTCGAGCTTCTTTTATTTATTTATTTTTAATCATTTCACCCCAAACCTGACAATAAAACCACTGAGACGCAAGGGGTTACTGAGTATTCGAGTATATGAGAAAAATTACTATTAAGGAGAGGGGACAATAAAAGAATAAGAATTAAGAAGGCAGAAAATAATGATTAACATTGCATTTAAATTTTTGAAGATCAAAGTTAAGTGGGAAGCAAGACGCTAGAAGAGAGTTCCACAAGCGAGAAGTGTGATAGAATAAACTGTTAGCATAGAATTTACGGTTACATCTCGCCAATTCAACTGTAAAATGATGAGACCTTGCCGCCAATCTAGTACTGCGTTTAAATTCATAAAGTCTCAGTAACATAGAGGAAAGTATATCAAAACAATTACTATGAAAGTCTTTATAGAAAAGATACATATCTATCTATCTATCTCTTCATTTCTGTGTATTTATCTATTCATGTCTCTTCATTTATATCTATCTCTGTCTCTTCATTTCTTTCTATCTCTGTCTCTTCATTTCTATCTCTGTCTCTTCATTTCTATCTCTGTCTCTTCATTTCTATCTCTCTCTCTCTCTCTCTTCATATCTGTCTCAGTCTCCTCATTTCTCTCTCTCTCTCTCTCTCTCTCTCTCTCTCTCTCTCTCTCTCTCTTCATTTCTATCTATCTCGGTCTATATTTAATTGCAAGAAAAATGAATAGGAAAAAAGGGGAAGAAGAAAACAAAACAAGATGAAATATTGAAAGTTCAATCCCTGAGAAGGGGTAGTACGGACTTAGACTGAGTGAAAATAGGACTAGCAATTACTGAGCAGTACTAAAAACGAAAGAACAAGACGATGTATCCTTAAACATAGGCAGCGGAACAAGAACAGTCTATACCCGTAGATTAAATAAAGGGTTCAATTCAAAATTTCATGAAGGTTATCGATTGAGAAACACCTGAAGAAGGCCGGAGAGTACATCAACAGAAAAATTGTAATAATAACAACAAATATGAGGACAACTGTCCGAATGTAAATAACTATGTCTGTTCAAAAATCGTTTGACACTAGTCACATGCTGATTACAGAAGTGCAAATAAAGCTAACTTTGTATTTTAAATGTAGTTAGAGTTTGATTAATTACAGAGTAATCTCCCCTTATATGCAATAAATTAGTGTTAGTTATATAAATAAAAATTAACAGTTAATTTAATACACACTCAAGATATTTTGCTTGAAGAGATGGGACAGAAGTTTCTATAGAAAATAGCGAAGGAAAAATGACGGTGGATAATATTGGTTTATTATTATTATTAAAGCGATAAAAACGCACACGCCAAAACAAGAAAAATATTAACAAAAAAAACGGGTAACAAAAATGATATCGGTCCTCTCTCTTCAGAGATAAATCGAGGACAAAAAGTGTGCAAAGCGACAAAAAAAAGTACAAAATGTTTTATAAAAATATATAACACTTACAGACTAATTACCTTCTATTTACATAAAGCTGGCTGTTAGAACTTAATATAAACAGACTCCAACTCCTTCAAATGAAATTCGAAATTAGCCTTCCTCTGTACTGATAAAAAAAAGCTTGGTTGTAATACTGGGAAATTAACTGGTTTTTAACAAATGATAAGCTATCGCCGGACCAGTTGTATTCACGCACCTATGGTAATTGTCGACGTTGACCTTGCGAATGTTGGCTGGTATGTGTTGACTGACTCGTGCTTCCTATCTTTGGCCCGTGCTACCTACATAGTCAGCGTCACACTTACATTTAAGTTGGTAAATTATAGAAGTGATATGATGGGGAGGTATAGCATACTTCCGGATTGGTTGGGCAACGTGGATTGGCAGACAATTAACAGCAATCCCTGTATCACCAGTCCACGATACACGCAACTCAGCATAAATTTAGATAAATGGTTCTAAAACTGTTTTTTCTACAGCGCCCAGATCGTCAAAAAGGATACTTTATGACGAGCTGTTGCATGGATACCGTATCAGAGGGGTGCCGAGAAAGTTTTATTAAGAGACCCTAAAGAAGAAACTAACTCTTAGTTAACATCTGCCCCCGGGACCGATACAAGGGTTTCATGCCCCCAGTCTATGATACTCCTCCTCTATGATACGGGGCCCCCACTCTACTACATCTCGATTTTCATAAGGTACTATTCATATAAAATACAAATTTTATTGTAACCTAATTATGTACTATAATGGATCATATGCAATATAGGATTACAATTCAACTAGAAAAATTGAAAATAAATACAATGTTTCTAAACACAAATTAGAGACATGTCATAATAGATCATTCCATCTTAAATAAATCAACAATGTTTTGTGGCTATTTTTAACATCAATTTGAGATTTTTTTTCTTGTTAAAAAGAGGAAACGTTTTAACACATTCAACATTATGGGTGAAAAATAGTGAATTTTATATACCGCATATGTCGGCGTACACGAAGACCTTTTAACCTTAAAAAATCCCCCGAAATAGTGGGCCGTCTTATACTCCAGCTATAAAATCTGAACCTTAAATCCCGTGGTCTATGGTAAGTTGTTAGCTTGAGAGATTTTTGACTGTGGGCCAACACTTGCCTTGGTAACTATCGACACAAGTATTTTCTACTGAAACAACTTAATTTGCATTATTATAATAAAATAATAAAAGGGTAGTGTAATAAAAGTACCTCTTACTTTATATAATATGTTCTATGATTGCACTCATTCAGGCTCTGGCGTAATAGCCCACCGAAAACAAAGCACCCACTCATGAGGTATTATGGATTGTAATAGTTAATTGACAATATCTATCTTGACTGAAAAAGAAAATATATGCTTACTGAATTTATTTAATAAATTCAATAGAATACTTTGTGTTTTGTGATGTTACCTACTTGCGGGAAGTAGTAGGAATTCAACTGCCTCATGGGTAATAGGCGTAGCTATTTATAGTCATTGTAACTTCATATGTAAAATGTAAATTTCATATATAAAATGTAAATTTCATATATAAATGTAAATTTCATATGTAAAATGTGAATTTCATATGTAAAATGTAAACTTCATATATAAAATGTAAATTTCATATATAAAAGGTAAACTTCATATATAAAATGTAAATTTCATATTTAAAATGCAAATTTCATATATAAAATGTAAAATTCATATGTAAAATGTAAACTTCATAAGTAAAATGTAAACTTCATATGTAAAAATGTAAATTTCATATGTAAAAATGTAAGCATCATGTGTAAACTTCATATTAAGGCGGTGGAGTCTACACCAGTGAGCGAAATAAAGTGTTCACTTTGACATTCCAACCACCTGAAGAAGGCTGGAGCGTACAACGGCCGTAACGTAGTAATAAATATGGCGTCAAAGATGAAGACAATAGTCCGAATAATGTAAATAGTGTACATAATACCTCATCTCAGAAATATTGACAGATACTGAAGGGCCTAAACGTTGTAATAAATATGGCGACAAAGATGAGGACAATAGACCGAATAATGTAAATGGTGTACATAATACCTCCTCTCAGAAATATAGACAGATATTGAAGGGCCGAAACATTGTAATAAATATGGCGACAAAGATGAGGACAATAGACCGAATAATGTAAATAGTGTACATAATACCTCATCTCAGAAATATAGACAGATACTGAAAGGGCCGAAACGTTGTAATAAATATGGCGACAAAGATGAGGACAATAGACCGAATAATGTAAATAGTGTACATAATACCTCCTCTCAGAAATATAGACAGATATTGAAGGGCCGAAACATTGTAATAAACATGGCGACAAAGATGAGGACAATAGACCGAATAATGTAAATAGTATACATAATACCTCATCTCAGAAATATAGACAGATACTGAAAAGGCCGAAACGTTGTAATAAATATGGCGACAAAGATGAGGACAATAGACCGAATAATGTAAATAGTGTACATAATACCTCCTCTCAGAAATATAGACAGATATTGAAGGGCCGAAACATTGTAATAAATATGGCGACAAAGATGAGGACAATAGACCGAATAATGTAAATAGTGTACATAATACCTCATCTCAGAAATATAGACAGATACTGAAAGGGCCGAAACGTTGTAATAAATATGGCGACAAAGATGAGGACAATAGACCGAATAATGTAAATAGTGTACATAATACCTCCTCTCAGAAATATAGACAGATATTGAAGGGCCGAAACATTGTAATAAATATGGCGACAAAGATGAGGACAATAGACCGAATAATGTAAATAGTGTACATAATACCTCATCTCAGAAATATAGACAGATACTGAAAGGGCCGAAACGTTGTAATAAATATGGCGACAAAGATGAGGACAATAGACCGAATAATGTAAATAGTGTACATAATACCTCATCTCAGAAATATAGACAGATATTGAAGGGCCGAAACATTGTAATAAATATGGCGACAAAGATGAGGACAATAGACCGAATAATGTAAATAGTGTACATAATACCTCATCTCAGAAATATAGACAGATACTGAAAGGGCCGAAACGTTGTAATAAATATGGCGACAAAGATGAGGACAATAGACCGAATAATGTAAATAGTGTACATAATACCTCCTCTCAGAAATATAGACAGATATTGAAGGGCCGAAACATTGTAATAAATATGGCGACAAAGATGAGGACAATAGACCGAATAATGTAAATAGTGTACATAATACCTCATCTCAGAAATATAGACAGATACTGAAAGGGCCGAAACGTTGTAATAAATATGGCGACAAAGATGAGGACAATAGACCGAATAATGTAAATAGTGTACATAATACCTCATCTCAGAAATATAGACAGATATTGAAGGGCCGAAACATTGTAATAAATATGGCGACAAAGATGAGGACAATAGACCGAATAATGTAAATAGTGTACATAATACCTAATCTCAGAATATTAGACAGATACTGAAAGGGCCGAAACGTTGTAATAAATATGGCGACAAAGATGAGGACAATAGACCGAATAATGTAAATAGTGTACATAATACCTCATCTCAGAAATATAGACAGATACTGAAAGGGCCGAAACGTTGTAATAAATATGGCGACAAAGATGAGGACAATAGACCGAATAATGTAAATAGTGTACATAATACCTCCTCTCAGAAATATAGACAGATATATTGAAGGGCCGAAACATTGTAATAAATATGGCGACAAAGATGAGGACAATAGACCGAATAATGTAAATAGTGTACATAATACCTCATCTCAGAAATATAGACAGATACTGAAAGGGCCGAAACGTTGTAATAAATATGGCGACAAAGATGAGGACAATAGACCGAATAATGTAAATAGTGTACATAATACCTCCTCTCAGAAATATAGACAGATATTGAAGGGCGGAAACATTGTAATAAATATGGCGACAAAGATGAGGACAATAGACCGAATAATGTAAATAGTGTACATAATACCTCATCTCAGAAATATAGACAGATACTGAAAGGGCCGAAACGTTGTAATAAATATGGCGACAAAGATGAGGACAATAGACCGAATAATGTAAATAGTGTACATAATACCTCCTCTCAGAAATATAGACAGATATTGAAGGGCCGAAACATTGTAATAAATATGGCGACAAAGATGAGGACAATAGACCGAATAATGTAAATAGTGTACATAATACCTCATCTCAGAAATATAGACAGATACTGAAAGGGCCGAAACGTTGTAATAAATATGGCGACAAAGATGAGGACAATAGACCGAATAATGTAAATAGTGTACATAATACCTCATCTCAGAAATATAGACAGATATTGAAGGGCCGAAACATTGTAATAAATATGGCGACAAAGATGAGGACAATAGACCGAATAATGTAAATAGTGTACATAATACCTAATCTCAGAATATTAGACAGATACTGAAAGGGCCGAAACGTTGTAATAAATATGGCGACAAAGATGAGGACAATAGACCGAATAATGTAAATAGTGTACATAATACCCCATCTCAGAAATATAGACAGATACTGAAAGGGCCGAAACGTTGTAATAAATATGGCGACAAAGATGAGGACAATAGACCGAATAATGTAAATAGTGTACATAATACCTCATCTCAGAAATATAGACAGATACTGAAAGGCCGAAACGTTGTAATAAATATGGCGACAAAGATGAGGACAATAGACCGAATAATGTAAATAGTGTACATAATACCTCATCTCAGAAATATAGACAGATACTGAAAGGCCGAAACGTTGTAATAAATATGGCGACAAAGATGAGGACAATAGACCGAATAATGTAAATAGTGTACATAATACCTCATCTCAGAAACATAGACAGATACTGAAAGGGCCGAAACGTTGTAATAAATATGGCGACAAAGATGAGGACAATAGACCGAATAATGTAAATAGTGTACATAATACCTCATCTCAGAAATATAGACAGATACTGAAAGGCCGAAAAGTTGTAATAAATATGGCGACAAAGATGAGGACAATAGACCGAATAATGTAAATAGTGTACATAATACCTCATCTCAGAAATATAGATAGATACTCAAAGGGCCGAAACATTGTAATAAATATGGCGACAAAGATGAGGACAATAGACCGAATAATGTAAATAGTGTACATAATACCTCCTCTCAGAAATATAGACAGATACTGAAAGGGCCGAAACGTTGTAATAAATATGGCGACAAAGATGAGGACAATAGACCGAATAATGTAAATAGTGTACATAATACCTCATCTCAGAAATATAGACAGATATTGAGGGGCCGAAACATTGTAATAAATATGGTTACAAAGATGAGGACAATAGACCGAATAACGTAAATAGTGTACATAATAGCTAATCTCAGAATATTAGACAAATACTGAAAGGGCCGAAACGTTGTAATAAATATGGCGACAAAGATGAGGACAATAGACCGAATAATGTAAATAGTGTACATAATACCTCATCTCAGAAATATAGACAGATACTGAAAGGGCCGAAACGTTGTAATAAATATGGCGACAAAGATGAGGACAATAGACCGAATAATGTAAATAGTGTACATAATACCTCATCTCAGAAATATAGACAGATACTGAAAGGGCCGAAACGTTGTAATAAATATGGCGACAAAGATGAGGACAATAGACCGAATAATGTAAATAGTGTACATAATACCTCATCTCAGAAATATAGACAGATACTGAAAGGGCCGAAACGTTGTAATAAATATGGCGACAAAGATGAGGACCATAGACCGAATAATGTAAATAGTGTACATAATACCTCATCTCAGAAATATAGACAGATACTGAAAGGCCGAAACGTTGTAATAAATATGGCGACAAAGATGAGGACAATAGACCGAATAATGTAAATAGTGTACATAATACCTCATCGCAGAAATATAGACAGATACTGAAAGGGCCGAAACGTTGTAATAAATATGGCGACAAAGATGAGGACAATAGACCGAATAATGTAAATAGTGTACATAATACCTCATCTCAGAAATATAGACAGATACTGAAAGGCCGAAACGTTGTAATAAATATGGCGACAAAGATGAGGACAATAGACCGAATAATGTAAATAGTGTACATAATACCTCATCTCAGAAATATAGATAGATACTGAAAGGGCCGAAACGTTGTAATAAATATGGCGACAAAGATGAGGACAATAGACCGAATAATGTAAATAATGTACATAATACCTCATCTCAGAAATATAGACAGATACTGAAAGGGCCGAAACGTTGTAATAAATATGGCGACAAAGATGAGGACAATAGACCGAATAATGTAAATAGTGTACATAATACCTCATCTCAGAAATATAGACAGATACTGAAAGGGCCGAAACGTTGTAATAAATATGGTGACAAAGATGAGGACAATAGACCGAATAATGTAAATAGTGTACATAATACCTCATCTCAGAAATATACACAGATACCTATTTGCGTCTTGTTGGGTTATAACAGTAACTGCTGGCTCTTATCTTGTTGGTTTTTTTCTCCAGGCACATATGGCAATTACAGAAATGTTTAAAATCCGTCTAAAAAATAACAACATATAGGAGGAAAAGAGATAAATGCGTATATAAAAATATTGTGACTTTTCCCAGTCAGGGCTGGAAGGGTGAAATCATCATACTATGCAATCACGACTAAGGTAAACGACATCCCCAACGCACAATATAATAAAAACACGTCACAAAACAGTGCGTGTTGTACGTTACTATATATCTACACTGGTTTAGCAACAGTGCTAAGCTTTAGTTAGTTTATAACACATCGCTCAGGAACAACAATTCACAATGTCTACATGACGTATATATACGTCGACCGCAGGGAAATATCAGTTTTGTTCAAGCGCGTCCATCGTAGAGTAAGTTTTAAAATATTAACACGAACAAAGAGATTACGAAATTTTAAACAGAATTGCTACATTGTGGAAGATTTTATGAACTTATGATTTCATTTTCTTTCACCAAATTAAATTTGGCAACAAAATCATACAATAATTCTTAATGGTAAATGTTATGTTCCGACAAGCCTCATCGGAACTATTATATTCCGTGCTAAGGGAATCAATAACACCAGGTGGGTACGAGAAGAAAGGTTTATTGTACACAACAAGTCCAATATGAAATACGGCACAGTTATACACACAGGTCAGTCTAGTAGTGAGTGCCACTAACTGGAAGGTCCGACGTGCTTGCTTCTTCTCTCTCACTCTCTCACTCGTCTTCCCCGTCTCTCGTAGACAGTTGACTTTATAGGTACTTACTACCTATAGTGTAATCATTCATGGGGTGTTCTTCCATTATATCAGTAAAAAAAAAATAGTTTGATGATTAATTAATTAATTTATTTTACGATTTAACTACCCTTTGTATTTAAACCCTTCCTCGGTGTAGACGTGTATATACGTCATTACCGACAGTATCCAGACATGGACGAATAAACACGTTCAAAACATAAAGTACAAAAACCAGCTACAGACGTGTTTATACGTCGATCTTGATTCTTTTTATGCTCTTCTGAGTTCGAAACGAGCCGAATTGTCAACTCATGTCTGTTAGCCACCCCTTGGGTACTTCAAGGTGCCACAGTTTCTTAGTTACTATATTAAAAACAAATTTTAAAAATTCGTCTGAAAATGAAACGTTTTTCCCAAAATAATTGGCGGGAAAGGGGTTAAAGCCGAAAAAAAATTTTTTTTTTGTATCCCTTCACTTGAAAGAAGATGGCTACATTTTTTAAAGAATTTTTTTAAGAGCCATACGTGATACACGTTTCAGCGATCATGTTTCTTTCGATTCATGACTGACTAGATTTTCCCGCAGTAGGTTGCCCTTTCTTTTTGCGATAGACTGGTCACCAACCAAGGCTATATGACCCATTCTGTCCTGTTATTCAACCCATAGCTGGTGGGGAGAAAGATGAATTCATACCTTTCCCAGGGGCATTCGCGCGTAAGTGAATATAACGAACCCGACTGGAATTTGAACTCATTCTGAGCGGATATCCATTACACTACAACGCACATTTTGAATAATAAGCAGTCGTAATCTCAGAGTCTTTTTCTGAGCTACAATAAATTGATGTGTAATCGTAAACTCCATAGCTTTCCACGTTACAATAATAGGTTATGCGAAACAAAAGTGAAATCTAAAAGCTGGTTGTCGATTGCTGTAAAAGAAAAGCGAGAAGGAAAAGAAACAGGAAGCGGAAGTTTATAACGTCAGGCTGCCGTGTTTTACGCCTCGATTGAGGAAGAGGAAATGTCATTGGGTTCATTGAATTGATGATACGTACGTGGTAAGTTCAATCTTGGTTTCTGCGAAAGAGACAAGAAATGACTTTGATTGGATGAAAAAAAAAGAAAAAAAGAAATCTATAAGCAAAAGAAACATTTGAAATAACTCATGTATACGCCCAGTTAAAGAGACAGAGTAACAATAATTCTATTGGCTCGTAGGTATGTAGCGGCCATATTTACTCTTCAGAGAGAAGAATAAAAATACGTTTCTATTTAGCGATAAGACTCCAAAGAGCATTTTCATTTCAGCAAATAAAATTTGGCAGCAAAATCATAAAATAATTTCCTAATGATACTGTAATGACAAAAGTATGCAGGTGTTGGCTTTAAGAAAGCTTTATTCAACTGAGAATACAAGGTTCACCTATAGTGTCCTTTTAGTGTCTCAGTAAACAGAAATAGCTCTCTCAAAGAGGAGAGTAACAGAACAAGGGGAGACCACTCTTGATTATTCATAACAGGTACGAAACTTAAATATAGGTTGAAGATTTAATTTTTCTAAGGGTTTATCAACTCATTAGTTATTTAAAGCCGAACATTTTGTGAGTGAATATTGCCTTAACAATTTTTAGATCTAACAATGATCCTACTATTTAACCTGTAGCTGGGGAGAGAAGAGATAGTGGGTTGGAAGATATTATCTTTTGACAATGCCTATTCCAAACATATATCTATGATGGGTTTTGTGTATATATTAAAAGAAAAGGGCACAGAGCGTTAATATATGCAAAATACATTATTATATTATACAATATATATATATGTGTGTGTGTGTGTGTGTGTGTGTGTGTGTGTGTGTGTGTGTGTGTGTGTGTGTGTGTGGAGAGAGAGAGAGAGAGAGAGAAGGATGGAGTGATAAGTTGGAAGTTCAAGATTGATAGATTGATTGATTCGTTTTTTACGGCTTATCAACCCTTTGCATGTTATTTAAAGCCAGACAATATTTTTTTCAGATAATAAGGATTTAGTGATACAAGTATTACTAATTAGTCCATAGCTAGTTGGGGGAGAAAGGTTGGATCCATACTTTTCCCACAGGTATTTGCGCGTAAGTGAATGTAACGAACCCAATTGGAATTGGAACTTGGAGCTCTCCGATTAACAAACCCGAGCCGTTATCCATTACACCACCCACACACCCAAGTTTACAGCACCTGGTATTCTCAAGCGGTCACCTATCTAGGTACTGACCAGGCTAGATGTTGCTTAACTTTAGTGATCATACGGGAACCAATGTTTGAACGTGATATGGCCGTAAGCAGGAAGTTCAAGATTTCAAACGTAAATGTTTTAGTGCATACGAGAGAGAGACAGACAGACAGACAGACAGACAGACAGAATCCGGAAGAATGTAAATATATATGTATATCTATACATGTGTGTGTGTGTGTTTGTGTGTGTGTGTGTGCGTGTGTGTGTGTGTGTGTGTGTGTGCGTGTGTGTGTGTGTGTTCAAATGTAGCAGCCGCCTGCTTTAAAATGTGTTAGAAGGAGATAGTTATTGAATGTGTCTGTGTCGGTCGCGCATGTGTCGTATTTCGGCTCTCTGTATGTTACGTTGATCGCAGCATCCGAGAAAGGATAAAATTAATTCATCGATCCTGATTTACATTGACTTTCCATATCGTTATATATATATATATATATATATATATATATATATATATATATATAGATAGATAGATCCGCTTCAAAAGTGCCGCTTTACTTCTCATTGGTTCACGACTAGTGACCTTATATCGTGGTTGCGAGGAGCTCTTGCTTCTGATTCACATACTAGACTATGATGTTCGTATCCTGGTAGGGACGGCTTCCGAATCGTTGATCGAACTATCACTTCATAGCTTCGCGATTCTGAATGTATATCTATTTTTAGAGATGATGAAAGTTTCGTCTCCTTGTTATTACTTGCTAATTTTTATTTATTTCTCCTTCACTACATATCCATAGCTTTCCCAAGGGTTTTTGCGCGTAAGTGAATATAACGAACTCGACTGTGAAATTGAACTCGGCTCTCCGAGATCTCATTTCGAGCGGCTATCCATTACACCACCTGCACATCCATATCACAAAGAAGCGGATACGTGTTAAAAATTAATGTCATGGGCGTAACTCCTAAGCGGCCAACTTATTTTTTAACCTTTTAAAGACATTTTAAACTTATCAACGAAGTTCAACTCCTATATCCACTACCCGAAAGACATCAGTGGTGTATTTTTGGAGCCTTTATATTCACTCTCAGTTTGATTCAACATAGGTTTATCATGGCAGGTTTGTATCACTTTTCAAAATTTAGTATTTCATGTCTAAGATGAATAATTGTCAATATTCTTGTATTATTTCGAATTATTGTTTTCATCTTGGTTCATACAGATTTTATTATAGGCACAACGTTTCGACCAAGTACCCTCCTGTCATCATCAGGTGTTCATTGATTCGCTGATATGAGATTTTTGTCGAGATGAGTAATTGCCAATATTCTTGTATTTCGAACTATTGTTCTCATCTTGGTTGATATAGATTTTATTATAAGACACAATATTTCGATCAAGTACGCTCTGGTCATCATCAGGTATCCATTGATTGGATGACAAGGGATGTTATTATAGACAGTATTTTATTATTGACACAAACATGATGTTTCGTATTTTATTATAGACACAACGTTTCGACCAAATACCCTCTGGATGTTATTACAGATAGAATTTCTGACTAATGTTCTCACCTATTAGATGAGAGTAACATATGCATATATGTATCACTGTCTAATGTTCAGGAGTTCAATCCCTGGCTCAAATAGTGAAACGCTGGTTGAGTAAGAACAAACAATAAGTGGCACCAGGGGGTCCAAAATGGCTCAATAATCAACTGATAATCCATATCAGCCAAAACAATAAACACCTGATGATAACCAGAGGGTATTTGGTCGAAACGTTGTGTCTATAATAATATCGGTATCAGCCAAGATGTGAGCAAAGACAATTATTCATCTAAAAAATGAAATACTAAATTATTATGAATCCGATCAACAGGACATTCGCTTATCGCAGAGTTGCTCATTAGCTAGATACCAAATTGATAACCGTCTTGAGTATGACGATAAACTCCATTCGACGGCAAGGCCTTTGATTAGGAGCTTTTGGGGAGCATAGAACCGCCTCTTAATTGCTGGTGTTCCCAGGCCAAACCCTGACCCGGGGTGGTAGCACCTGTCAGGGTCCTAGCTATGGGCAAATAGTTAACTCCTTAAAAGGGGTCAAAGCAAAATAAAAGTATTAAAATAGGCTTTAATACTAGCAATACTTTTTTAGAAAAAAAAATAACCAGCAATACATTTTTGGAAAAAATATTACCGGCAAAAAAATCTTGTCGCCATCAAATAACCCCTTGAGGTTGGTTTGCCTTAAAACAAACCAAACCAAACCAAATCGATAAACAGATATTGACTTTTAATTTTTCTAACCAAATACCCATCCTCCAGACAGAGAAAAGTTAAGATGTAATAAAAGTTCTATTACCTATCTGCGGTTCTCTGTATAAACAACATTTTCAGCAAGATATCTATTTTCTAAAGTTCTTTTTGTCATTATATTAGGTCCACCTGAATTTCCTCCTCTGAATATAGCTACATTGTGCAGACTAACCATTTTAATAATTTTCTAATGTTTATACTATTAATAATAAAAATTTATTCAGCAATCATACTATTGTACCATTTGCTTAAATAATTCGCTACAGTTTTAAGAAAAATCTAATAAAACAGATTTTTTTATTTATTTAGATAATACTATATTTTTTTCGCTCTGTTCAATTAATTTATAATAATGTGAAATATCAGACGACAACAATGCATATTATTACGAACGCTGCAGATATTCATTTACGATTGAATTTTGACAAGGCAAATATAAACTCTTTCTATAGAAACACGATGAATTAAAAAGAAACTTTATTGACGGAAACATTACTTATATATGGCAATTTTTTCAAATTGAATTAAAACCTGCAGAAGAAATCCACTTACCTTCAAACGCCATTGGCTCCTTGGTACAGAAAACGACGGATGGAATAGCCCGGATGTGCTGCCTACGAAAAGATAGAATAACAGGATGTACTGCCTACGAACGCATATAAGGTCAGTGGAAAGAGAGACTCAAGCCGACTGGTGGGTGAGTAAACTATTGATTATTTGAACTTGCGGCTCCGTGAATGTGTGATAGTTTGTTTTATTTTAGGTTTGGTTTGGGTTGTTTGTTTACGGCATATCAATACCTCAATGGCTTATTTAATGCCGACAAGGTTTTTATTGCCGGTAATATTTTTTTCAAAAAATGTATTGCTTGTAATAATTTTTCCTCGAAAATTTTATTGCTGGTATTAGAACCTATCTTTACACTTTCATAATGTTTTGACCCCTGTTTGGGGTTAATTATTTGCCCATAACTGGGACCCTAACAGGTGCTACCACCCTGGGTCAGGGCGGGCCTGGGAACACCAGCAATTAAGAGGTGGTTTCTTGCTCCTCAAACCCTCCTGATCAAAGGCCTTGCTGTCGAATGGAGTTTGTCGTCTTACCCAGGACGCGGATGTAGTTTATCGTCATACCCAGGACGGGCTTTATTTTTGCTATAAAAATAAATAACACAGAAAAAATATTTATTAAAATATAATTCTAAAAATTGTTATGCAAATTAAATGTTACCCAGATCAAAGGTTTTTTTGGCCATCCCCGGAATCTACGATATGGGGACTTTACTACATCTCAATTTTCATAACGTAGTATTCATATACAATACAAGTCGTATTGTAACCTAATTATTTACAATAATGCGTCATATGCAATATAGGAGAACAGTTCAAGTAGAAAATCTAAAAATAAATACAATGTATTTAAATACAAATTAGAGACATGTCATAATAGATCATTCCATCTTAAATAATTAGAGACACGTCATAATAGATCATTCCATCTTAAATAATTAGAGACATGTCATAATAGATCATTCCATCTTAAATAATTAGAGATATGTCCTAATAGATCATTCCATCTTAAATAATTAGAGACATGTCATAATAGATCATTCCATCTTAAATAATTAGAGACATGCCATAATAGATCATTCAATCTTAAATAATTAGAGACATGTCATAATAGATCATTCCATCTTAAATAATTAGAGACATGTCATAATAGATCATTCCATCTTAAATAATTAGAGACATGTCATAATAGATCATTCCATCTTAAATAACTCAACAATGTTTTGCGGCAGATTTTAACATCAACTTGAGATTTTTCTTGTTAAAAAGTTGAATAATTTTAACACAGTCAATATTATGGATATAAATTAGTGAATTATATATATATATATATATATATATATATATATATATATATATATATATATATATATATATATATATATATATATATATATATATATAAGCAAATTCACGGATATGAACGGAAAAAAGAGACCCCAGAATGTAGGTATGTCCATTTTTTTATATTATCTTATTTTGCAGAAACATTAAGGTAGTATTCATATAAAATACAAATTTTATTGTAACCTCATGATGGACAATAATGGATCATATTCAATTCAGGTGAACAATTCAACAAGAAAAATTGAAAATAAACGCAATGTATTTAAATTTAAATTAGACATGTTATAATAGATCATTCTGTTTTCAATAAATCAACAATGCATTAGGTTTTAACATCAACTTGAGATTTTTCTTGTTGAATTATTTTAACAGGTTCAATATTGTGGGGAAAATAGTAACTTTTATATAGTGTTTTTTCTTTTATTAAACTTAGCATGAGCAAAACAAGTTCGCGGATTTGGACAAAAAAGAGGCCTCAGAATGAAGTCAAAATTCGCGGAAAAATTTCATCCTTTAATAGTCAGTTGTACTTAGTTTAATTTCTAATGTACACACCTGGTCAAAATTTTAAGACCAGATAGAAAAGGGTTAAAAATATATAAAATGCTGTTACTTTAATCAAAATATAAATCCATTCTCAATGTTTGTTTAAATTAATCAATTAAAAGCTTAAAATGTTCACTTGTTTGTTGATAAACTACATTTTCTAATTAAATACAAATGTTTCGCAAATATATTTTGGTCTTAAGATTTTGACCAGGAGTGTATATACGGCCTTTCGTATTTACACAAAATTCAATGGAAAAATTTAATGAAGTTAGCAATAACAGTTCTGCTATGGCTAATTTCATTTGACACGTGGTGAAGGACCACGTCTTTGAAGTTCAACAATCCTGCCCTGTTCGAATTCTGTTAAAATTTTACCCTCAGTCATTTTAAAATCTGAATTTTAATACTTGAAATGAGCTACGTAGATGTCTACACGCCCGAAGCTATGAGCACACTGACGAGTTCTGAAAATATTTTTCAGTAATTTGTTTTTTCACACATGGTTTTTATCTTTATGACCCACCAAAAAAATCCTTTTTTTCAATGTTTGTTTAAATTAATCAATTAAAAGTACAAAATGTTCACTTGTTTTCTAATTAAATGTAAATATTTCGCAAATATATTTTGGTTAAAGTAACAGTATTTAATATTTTTTTTTAACCCTTTTGTATCTGGTCTTAAGATTTTGACCAGGAGAGTATATAAATGTAGGCAAAAATAATGTTGATAAGATAGCGAGAGTCACAAAGCACTGCTCGGACCCCCAATCAGGCTTTCCCCTACCCCAGTCGGGGCTTTCGGGGCTAGTACGCGGACTGATGTTATCACTTATGTTATAAATGCAATTTGCTAATAATATATATAAAAAAAAAAAAGATGGGTAATAAAAGTCTTCATAAGTTAGCGGTACGGGTTGGGCTGTTGTTATTTTTTTTTTTTTTTGTCCCAACTGATGTAAGATGGGGATACTCAGACAAAATTTAGCCTTACACCAATTTGTGAAAGATAACGCTGTGATCATGCTCATTCTCTGACAATAAGAATGTTTCACTTGTGTGAAACGGAATAATTAGCAACCCAGTGACACGCGGTTCATCAGATGGATCAGCTTAGGAGAGTCTCCTTCCGGTACTGTGTGTCATGCGTTCAACTGCCTTCCGTTTTCTTTACAGCACTCTTTCATCCTCACCTTTTTATTGTTGCAGACCAAGCCGCGAACACTGAAATTCTGTGTACTCGATGTCCTTCTTTATAGAGTCGAAACACTGAAGAAGACCGATTTAAAACACCTTGTCGCTTTTCCATTATTTCACTGCTACGGCCGATCCTCCATGTCAGATGGTTCTACTGGATACGAAATGCTGAAACAGGTGACCGATATTTTTGTTTGCTTTTTTTTCCCCATGATTTTATTGCAAACACATGGATTGCCTAATTGTTGTGGCCTTGTTAGGGCCAGAAATAAAGACACAAGAGAGGAATTGAGTTAAACAAATATATTAACAAAAAGGCAGCACCTGCTCCTATTTATAGCTGGGAGAGTCCATGCGTGCGTGGGTAAATTACCATAACACTAATAAAATCTAATATAATGTAGAAATACTAGGGGAGATCGATTTATTACTTAATAACAATAGAAAATCGATCTCCCACATTTTGTCCAGAAGAAAGTTATATTAACATTTAATGTAAATATATCCTGAGATTTTTCCCATGATTTTATTGCAAACACATTGACTTGCCTAATAAAATCTGACATAGTGGAGTGATTATAGTGAGGGGTCAATTTATTACTTAATAACAATAAAAAATCGACCCCGCCATTATGTCCAAAAGACAGTTATATTTTTTTAAATAATTTCACCCCAAGCAAGGCACTAACGACGCTAAGACACAAGAGGTTACTGAGTGTTACAGAATATGTGAAAAATATATTATTATAGAGAAAGGACAATAAAATAACAAGTAAATATACCCTGAAATTTTCCCATGATTTTATTTTAACTCGTATATACGATTCATCGCTTAAGACGCTGGAAAAATGGCCGGCTTCATATACCGCACCAGAAAGTACCTGACTCCCATCCACTGCCATGCTCTCTCTTTACAAGTGTCAAATGAGACCAAAAATGGAGTACTGCAACGATATCTGGTCTGATCTAACTCTTGTACAGATAGAGCTGCCCAATCCTAACTGTCTCGGCTCGATAAAGTTCAAAAGCGTATACGTGGCCTCATAGGTGATTTAATTATTTTCCATCCTACAACCACCTTCCCCAGAGGCGAAAAGTTGCAAGCCTCTCGCAGATCTATCACTATTTCTGTGGCAAATGTTCTGAAGCGACATTCCTGTGTTCTTAGAAGTTCAGACCTTTACAGCTAAACTCCGCCATAACATGTACACGAATAGGGGGCGAACCTTCCTAATTCCCTTCGTATTCTACGCCATTCTTCCCAAGAGCTGCTGTTTTATGGAACTGACTCTCGAAACGATGCCTCCGCAACAGCTAAACTCTTAACCTCTTCAAGCCTAAGGTCAACCGTTATTTTCCCTATATATCTTCATAATCTATGTCTATTAAACAACTTCATTCAGCAACCTTCCTTCAGGGTATTGTACTGAGTAAACAATAACGTAAAAAAACAGTATTACACTCTTAGCCTAATAATGAAAAGAAATATCTGTTTTAAACTACATTTATTTTCCGACATATCTTTCCTAATCAATGTACTTAATCCAATCGTGAATATTAATTACATAGAACGAATATTATACAATGAATATTTCAGACTAAAATTCAGTTAATAACTGTCAGGTTGCGGAGTTATTGATCTATCTTTTGGAAGTGATTTGGTTTGGTTGATTTTGTTTAGCGGCATATCAACACCTCTATGGGTTATTTAATGTCGAAACCTAAATGTTTTGTACGACATCTTATGCCTTCAACTACAAATATTTTGTACATAATCTTATACAAGGTAAAGATATGTTGTTTTTTTTTTTTATATATGTATTGTTGTTAATTTTTTCTTTTAGAAAAATGTATTGCTGGTAATTTTATTATGAAAATATATTTTTATACATTTTAACATTTTGATTTTTGTCTGACCAAGAAAGGAGTTTAAAAATGATATTTGCTTATATAGTCATGTCATCCCTTGTTTCCTGTTCAGGATATGGTTTACTGGTTGTCTTAGTTACTCCTACCGGAGACACAAGGATTTAATTATCTTAACTCTTTGGTGATCAGACTAACCAATGGCTGTGACTTTCCATTATAAGGGTACCGGTTTGGCAGACAGGAGGATCTGGAAACCCAACCCTAAACAAGAAACAAGGGATAAACCTGTTCAAAAGACCAGGGACTTACCCACTATCTCTAACAAGGTATGGTTTTCAGGCATTTCCCAACTGTGTTACCATGCTGAGATATTCTCCCCCAAAACAATATTACCATGAAATCAACTTGGACCTGGGAACACCAGCAATTAAGAGGTGGTTCTACGCTCCTCAAAACCTCCTGACCAGAGGCCTTACTGTTGGACGTAGTTTATCGTCTTACCCAGTATGCGGATGTAGTTTATCGTCTTCCCCAGGACGCGGATGTAGTTTATCGTCTTACCCAGGACGCGGATGTAGTTTATCGTCTTCCCCAGGACGCGGATGTAGTTTATCGTCTTACCCAGGACGCGGATGTAGTTTATCGTCTTCCCCAGGACGCGGATGTAGTTTATCGTCTTACCCAGGACGCGGATGTAGTTTATTGTCGTACTCAGGATGCGGATGTAGTTTATCGTCTTAGCCAGGACGCGGATGTAGTTTATTGTCTTACTCAGGACGCTGATGTAGTTTATCGTCTTACCCGGGACGCGGATGTAGTTTATTGTCTTACCCAGGACGCGGTTATAGTTTATTGTCTTACCCAGGACGCGGATGTAGTTTATCGTCTTAACCCGGGACGCGGATGTAGTTTATCGTCTTACCCGGGACGCGGATGTAGTTTATCGTCTTCCCCAGTATGCGGATGTAGTTTATCGTCTTACCCGCGACGCGGATGTAGTTTATTGTCTTACCCAGGACGCGGATGTAGTTTATCGTCTTCCCCAGGACGCGGATGTAGTTTATTGTCTTACCCAAGACGCGGATGTAGTTTATCGTCTTACCCAGGACGCGGATGTAGTTTATTGTCTTACCCAGGACGCGGATGTAGTTTATCGTCGTACTCAGGATGCGGATGTAGTTTATTGTCGTACTCAGGATGCGGATGTAGTTTATCGTCTTACCCGGGACGCGGATGTAGTTTATTGTCTTACCCAGGACGCGGATGTAGTTTATCGTCTTACCCAGGACGCGGATGTAGTTTATTGTCTTACCCAGGCATTGTAGGTCATTTTACTATGACGATATATTGTCACTAATTTCACTACAGAAATGTATTGTTAGCAAATTTTTTTATAAAAATGTATCGTAAGTATTTTCACTATAAAAAATATGTATTTTTATACTTGTTATCTTAATACTTGTTTGAGGGTTCACTATTCGCCCATAGCGTGGACCTTAACAGATGTTGCCACCCCGGGTCCGGGTGGACCCGGGAACAATACACAATTAAGAGGTGGTTCAAAGCTCCTCAAAACCTCCAATCTCCTGATCAGAGGCGTTGCTGCCGGACGTAGTTTATCGTCCTACCCAGAATTATTCTGTGTGTGTGTGCGTGTGTGCGAAAGAGAAATAAAGAGAGACGGGGTAGGTTATGTGGACTTCGCACGTATACTCATAGACGCCGGACTGCTGCTTTCACCATTAAACCACGATTTTGACGGATTCCACTTTATTACGAAATTATATGTAATTAACTCTATAGTGAGCATATAGAAAAACCTCTTACGATCCGCCCGGATGGCGGACCAGCTGGGCTTAATGATTGTTGCCATGGAGATATATCCGGGACCGTTGTTTATTTGCGAACCGTTGCCATGGATACAAGAAACGAGATTTGCAGTTCACCTGCCTTCCGTCAATTTATGAATGGTTGGCTAATTTGAAATCGGAGTTTTCTAAGTCACATGAGTCCGAGATAGCTGGATCGTGTTATAACAAGAGCTCGTACATATGTGTTCGCGTGTATTGTGTGTGTGCGTGTGTATGCGTGTGTGTACGCGCGCGTACGTGCATACGTGCGTGTGTGTAAAAGGGCATCTATCTTCGAGCGATGGTTAACAAGTTGGTCTAGTAAGCTGACTTGAGAAAGGAATTTGAATTTCATGGGCGCCCTACAATTATGACCTTGTACCAGACTAAGTTGAGCCCTGTAAATAAATTTCGGGTGCCTCGCTATAAAGTGATGATTAAGGAACTAGTCTAGCATACGACTGATTACTACAATGTAGTGAGCCTGCGTCGTACTAAGTGCTCTGTAATTGTTTCCCTTGTGCCAGACTAAAAGTAACTACCTCTGTATAGATATATAAAAATTTACAGACACGTATGAAAACAAGTTTACTCTATCCAATAGCCATATAAAGAGAGATAAGTAATTATCTGATGTTAATTTTACAAGTTTGAACCTACCTTTTTTTATCTAATTGTTCATTCAACAAAACGACCAAAGAGCCACTCAAGGTAGAGGTTTACTGAATGTGGTTGTTGTATGAACGTAAAAGGAGGTGTAAAAGTGCAGATTATGAGGATATGTAGGATAGATAACGATTGGCCCTAGACTTAAAGAAGTCAAGCTTGTATTAATCAGGGAAGCATCCTTTTTGGAATCGGTTCCACAAAGTAGCGGTTCTTGAGAAGAAGCTGTCCGAGTAGAACTTCCTCCTTACTAGTGGAATAAAAAGGGAACGGGGATAGTTCACCCTTGTGTATGTTGCATGACGGGTCTTATCGGTCCAAAATAAAATTAAGCCCAACACCAGCTCCCCCCGCCCCAGACAATACCTCTCCTTATGTAAATAAAGAAAGAGAGTTGATGACGAAATTATGTGTCTGGGGCAATATCCACATAGCAGACAGATATTATACTGATTCTAGGCAGGGCGAGAAGCAGCGAAATTTTCGTCCAAGTCAGTGTGTATATATATACAGTGTGGTAATAAAATCACTATATAGGTACTTGTGTGCCGTGTCCCTTCAGGACGTAGGCGATCATGGCTCTCCTCTTCTTCCTATCCCTTGTAGCTCTCAATAAGTTTTGTCCCTTCGCTACTTCCCCCAGACCACGTTCTGTCATTCACTTGCTTAAGCCTGCTAGGTATGTCATGCGTTGCTTTCCCTTGTCTCCCTTTCCCTCTATTCGACCTGTGAGTATCAGATTCTCCAAGCCCTCCTTTCTCATTACGTGTCCCAGAAACTTCAGCTGCCTCTTCTTGGTGTTGAGTATAAGCCTCCTCCTTGATTGCATCCTCACTAAGACCTCGTCGTTGCTCACACGCTTGGTCCATGATATTCTTAGCATTCTTCTGTAGAACCACATCTCCGCTGCCTCAAGTCTCTTCTTCATCTTTTACAATAACAATTAAAACAAAGCAATTAATTAACAATGCATAAATTTATTATTAAAATGGTCCCGGTTAATTCTGATTAATAACAATCAAATACCATGGTAAACAATAGTAAATTAATTACCGATGTTGTTCGAACTGCAAGCCACCTGTTTCAATGCTTTGCCTTTTCATTATAAGTAACTGTATAGTGACTTTATTGTCATCCTGTATATATTTGAATCCTAGACGGATGTGTAATTTTTATTACTAATTATTCACTCCGGACAAGGCCCAAGAGCCACTGAAGGTAGAGGGTTAAGTGAAGAAGATAAGAAGTGCAGATTATAAGAATATGTAGGATAAACAACGATTAACCCCTAGACCTAAAGAAGTCAAAATTGTATTAATCGGGGAAGCATCCTCTCAGGAGTTTGTCCCACAAGATAGCGGTTCTTGAGAAGAAGCTGTCCGAGTGGAATATCCTTCGTATTCATAATCTTACTAATACATTCCCTTACAAATGGAATGGGGATAATTCGTCCAAATGTACCTGACATATGCTGGCTCTTAACATTGGATGTCTGAACTAGTGGAAAGAAGGAAAGTAGCTCATCAGAACATTTGCCATAGAAATCATCATCATCATCATCATCATCATCATCATCATCATCATCATCATCATCCTTCAACCTCCCTATGGTTGGTCGGAACTCCATTGACAATCCCTTTCCACACTGTTCAGTCCTGTATTGCTGTCTCCAGATACCCAACGTGTAACCCTGAGTCCTGAGCTACGGTGTCTGGGGAAGTCTATTTTCGTGAGAAGACGCTTCCAGAAGGATGTCATAGGAGTAAGGATGGGACGATTTCCCTGCCCGCCCGGTGGCAGTGGCCGGCAAACTCTAATCGTTTTTGTTTGAGCTTAAGAGAGATTGGTCTCAGTTTTCCGTAAATTGTGTTAAGCGTATTGTACCGCCCTCGCTACTCCCCTTCATGTTCATGGCGGACGAGTCATTACTTTGAGACCCTTGCCTTTTCTTCGTTGCAGCAACCCACTTTCTTCTATACAACATAACAAGTTTATTTAGAGATTTTAATCAACCACTTTTCTCTTAGCTGTTTGACTATTATTAACACAATCTAAATAGTCTCCTTGAACATTTCATAAAACTTTTTAATACTATATACCAACTCGGTATTTAATTTTTAGATACTAAGTATATATTAAACTCACCTACTATATAAACCTGTGACTTTTTCGCCGATCTTGGAGAAGAGAAGAAGAGGAACTTCTCGTCGGAGTAGATGCTGCGGTTGTAGTATCTGTTCCGTGCCGGAGGCCTTCTCCCCCTCCCCCGTTGCGTAGACAGAATCCTTGGGTTTGTTCCGTAACATCTGTTCCATAACGGTGGTATGACAGACTATGACAAGCTCAGAGAAGCTATGGCCAAAGCAACTACAAAAAAGGCCTGCAATCGGATAGATGCAACACAACTTCATCCTGTCTGGACATCTCTGCTCCAAAGAAAAATATGATATGGAGGGGAAAAAATGGCAATTTGTAGAGTAAAAACAAAATTCCTTTCTTATCAACTTGCTTTTACGTTGTAAACGTCATCAACTCGGTTTGTTTTCCTTGATTTGAATTCTTAAACGTTTCTAGTTTCTTTGCATTGTCTTACTCAAACTAAGGAGTGACCAAGATTGACAACTGATAGTCGAAATATTTCCATAAAAATAATTATTCGTTTTTTGTTTTTTTGTTTTTTTAGCCCAACTGAGAAGATGTGGTATTATGGTGTATGGAGGATTGTTTGACGACGGATGAGTTTTTATGTTGAAAGGAAATTGTAACGAGTGAATAGGTCGTGAATCCGATTAGTTAGGTATAAGATAGTTAGTGAAGACCAGTCGCAACCCATTCCTCCTTTTCGGCTTTGTGCCATAATTGTATTAAATTACAATAAATCCCAATAAATCATTCGTTGGAACTACAAGTTTTTTTCTTTTAATTAAGCTCTGACTAGCTTAGACAAGCTAATACCAGCGGCCTGGGTGGAAACACTCAGGTCCCCACGTTAAAAACCGACCTTGTGTCACAACCTGGCTCAGTGGGAGAGGGTCAAGGTAAATAACGGAGGAGAGGAGAAGCGCGGGCCTCTGGGACTAGGGCGCTTGGACGGATTCTGTATTAAGTTATAGCCCACTTATTTGTGTCTGCCAGATGGACGCTAGTTGGAAACTTTCCTGTCTACTCTTACTTCCGGTATTCATGGCTTTTATTACTTCCGGCTACCACAGCCCCTTCTCTGCCGGCGTCCTTACTTTAATGCCGCTGTTTCTGACCTGCGCACACACCAGTCACATCAGCTATCAACTTCCGGCGTTTCTTTTCAGCCTAACTCACTTGGTTCACTCAACGCATCACAGGACATAATCTACCACCGGCGTTTTCTGTCAACCTAACTCAACTGGTTTAGGAAGTTGCTGCATGCAGATCGTCCAGACTTCAAACAACCTATTTTCGTACACTTGGGTTAAATAATAGGGAAGGGCTATCGTTTGAATTAACCAGCAACTACTCAACGCCAGCACCAGACATTTAAACTGCACTTTGGCTTTTTCTGCCAAACCTAACTTATAAGAACTCTACTTGTAACATTTAGTGACAGTTATATTATCTAAATTCTTCTATCCGATCAGTATTCCTCCATTTACTTGATTCATTGTTTGTTCATGTTCCTTTAATCAAAACACTACTTTGTATATAATTATTTACCCGCTGCCCCACGCAGCAAGATGTGGCACAAGGTCGAGTTTAAAGTGAGGTATCCGAGCCCGTAGGCTCGGGCAAAAATTAACTATAGACCACGTAAAAACGGAGTCAGTTTCTTCGTCTGGAGGATACCGTCTGACATATGATGTAAATAAATTTTGTATTAAATTTTAAGTTTGTCGTTTGTTGTCCTCTTGTTGACCTGTGAGATTTTCACGTCTTTTTTTTTTTTTTAAATGTATGTGGGTCGCTTGTGACTCATACTTATTGAGGCGCATAGGCCATATTATATCGCGCCCCCTCCAAGGGTCCACTACAAATGTAACAAAACTTGCAATTCAAGGAAGTCAGTCTCCATACATTTCGACTGGAATTGGCTCAGTTTAATCTGAGAATGAAACATGGCTTTTAAAGCGTCTTAAAAAAAATTCCGGATATCTCACAACTCTTTTTAAATACACCGTACATTATATAAGTGACCACCGTACAATGACCCCATTCGACCACGCCGAAACTGAGTCCTAAGAAATATAAAATTGCATAGACAGAATTCCAACACATGTTAGAATTTGGTATAATATGTCCATCCCAAATCCCATGGTCAGCGCCACTACACATGGTACCAAAACCTGGCGTTATGGTGTCTATGCAGAGATTTCTGTCGTTTTAATGCAGCCAGTACAATTCAAGGAAGTCAATCTCCATCCATTTGCCACTATTTTCTACCATAATATTTAGTTAATTCATACGGTCAGATATCCCTCCTGACATCTTGGGACGAACCGGAAGCTTATTCATCGGTCAGTAATGTCGTTCTAGTGACCATCATTTCTTGCTGCTTTATCATGGATTTAATCAATGCCTGCACTGAACAGTACAGCTATTTCGGCCAATCTTCAACTATCAACTTCCGGCTTTTTTTTTTCTCCTATCAACATAACTCACCTGGTTCAGGAAGTTCCGTCTTTATCGTCCAGTTTCTGCACACTTCGGTGAAATACTACGGAACGTTCATCATTGGACTTAACCAGCAACTGCCCAACGCTTTCACCGGATATTTAAACCAAACTTTCGAACTTTTTCATGCCATTAACTTACCTGGACTCAACCTTTAATTTAGTCGCGACTAAACTATCTTTGATCTTCTATCCGGTCATTATTCCTCCACTTATTTAATTCTTCCTCCATTTACTTGATTCATTATTTGTTCATGTTTTTTGGTTCGTTTAACCGAAGCACTACTTTTGTATATATTATGTAAGTAAATTTTGTATTCATTTAAGTTTGTCCTTTTTGTTATCCTCTTGTTGACCTGCCAGATTTACGTCATTTATTTTTAAATCTTTGCGGACCTCCTGTGAATCATCTTTACTTGGGCGCACAAGCTATATCCTATATTATATTCCCCCGCCTCCAGAGGGTCTGCAACAAGCGTTGCATGGGATTTCCAACTGATGTTCTGGATTTTTCTAAGTCGATTTGTATATATATTCCAGTCGTCGTTCAAGACGAGTAGATAATGGAAATAGCGATAGAGTAACGAAAAGTTCTACGACTTTTCGTCTGTGGTAAAGGGGTTGTAGGGTGGGAAATAAGTTATCACCCACATAGTCAGGTAGACTCAGGCAGCTCCAGCCCAGATATGGTAACAATACGGAACTCTACTTTAGGTCTGATTTGACTCTTGTAAAGATAGAGCATGGCGGTTGGAGTCAGATAAAAGGAACCGATCATTTTTCCAGAATCTTTAGCGATGGATCGTATACATGAGTTCGACTTAAGATCTGGAGTGAACTTGAGTTACAATAGACGTTCAAAGTTCACACTCTTTCTCCGTCTTTTGAACGGGAATAGAGGCTTATCTCCTGTTTCCTGTTTAGGATTGGATTTCCCCTTTTCCGCTCATAAACTATTCTCACTCTCTTCCACACTCAGTAATCCCTTGCGGATTAGTGACATTATCGCCTTGCTTAGGGTGAAATGATTAAAAAAATATTCATAATGATAGGCGAACATTTATGGCCAGCTCGGTGATGATAAAACGTTACGAGGTAGTTTTTTGGAGGTATTGAATGTTACAAATCAGCTTTTCCCCATTAAGTTGCTAAAATCAGCATTAAAAAGATTTTGCTTTTACCTGGGATCGAACGTCAACACTATTCCAATCAGAAATAAATAATTACGTCACCTCAGAGGAACTCATATGCTTATGTGTACGTGATTGCGCATGCGTCTGTGTGCGCGTGTTTAGTTTCCGAGAAAAACAATCGATTATAATTGTTGACATAACACGTTTTCAATTAAACTTTAAATTGTCTTTGCGTCACGATCATTAACCCATTTTCAGGCAGAGATGGTGTCAATTAATTAAGTTCTTTGCAAACCGAATGATTAGCATCGTTCAAATGACAATGTTTATAAATATGAAAAGCATCAGACGCCATTTTTATGCAAAAAAATAGATCCCAGAAACGCATGCGCTGTGATATATTTGAATAGATGACGTAAGATGATGTCATTATGGTAGTATCTGCATCATTATTCAAACCTTACAGATTGAACGAATATGTAACCGAGGACTTCAACGAATCCTTCCTATTAGTACCGTTGTTGTTTTTAATCACAAAGTTTCAGCCGATATGTACTCCGACCGTCGCTAGATGGAGATGTTATCTCGTAGCACTTAAATATTGACGAGTACTTTATTTATTTCCACAACAGAATACAATTTAAATTGAATATTGTTGTCACATCTGGTCTGGCATTTCTGCTATATATTTACAGATTCTTGATAAAATTCAAAGAACAATCTACAATGTTATCGGTCGAAACATGGCATCTCGGGTTCGGTCGCTTTCCTAATGCCATAGACTGTCGCATATTCGTGTTGACCTCAATGTCCACTATATTTACTTACGCTCCATGTCGGATATTGAGCACTTTCCCCATAAATATAGCATACGATAAAACTATATTTTTATCATATATATATATATATATATATATATATATATATATATATATATAAAGACATTTTTATGTTTAACATAATTTTTATAGATACAAATATTTAAGTAAATGCTCTGTTTATAATAAACAGTATTAAATAACATTTACCGGCCTGAATGTCCAAGAAATTTTCATAGAAAATATTCGTCCTTCGACAAGATTCGAACCTGTATCCTATACGGAACCGTCATTTAGCCTGACGTGCCTTACCGCTCGGCCACAAAGGATCGTTCGGTTAGCAATGTCTTTAAATAATTGTCGGACTTTGTCCATTTCATAATGTGAAATAGAATTGTTTACATTTGATACGCCATGAGCAGTTATGAATGTACGTGAGAGATTCATGGAAGATTGAAGTTTATAAGCAGTAAATTCGACCTTGCCAACCGAACGATCCTTTGTGGCCGAGCGGTAAGGCACGTCAGGCTAAATGACGGTTCCGTATAGGATACAGGTTCGAATCCTGTCGAAGGACGAATATTTTCTATGAAAATTTCTCGGACATTCAGGCCGGTAAATGTTATTTAATACTGTTTATTATAAACAGAGCATTTACTTAAATACTTGTATCTATAAAAAGAATGTTAAACATAAAAATGTCTTTAAATAATTGTCGGACTTTGTCCATTGCATAATGTGTGACGTCATATATATGTCTGTATTTTACAGCAAAAACCAAAAATTTACTCAACATAGGATAGTCTATTTCAATCAGCCCCTAAGTGTCTGTATCGGAGCATTGTTTTAAATTTATTTTCAATATCAATCCTCCTCTGGTAGACGCCTTGTTAATGATAATGTGCTTGTGTTAGCGAGCATATGACTCAGCCCAAGTTCCGGATCTAGTATGTTTTTAATTTTTAGATGTGCTTAGTAGAATCGTAAAACCGGAACTAATCGGACTGTATAGGGATGACGGAATCATCCTCACTCCTAATAGTAATGGTCCATTAACAGCGAAGTTACAAGAGAAAATTATCAGGTCCTTCAAAATCCTTGGGGTTATGATCGAGATTTCCTCTAATATAGATATATATATATATATATATATATATATATATATATATATATATATATAATCACAAATTTAACAACATAGAACCCCATAAATCAAGCTCAACCAACATCTGTCACCCACACAAAACAGACATGCTTGCAGAGGTGTTGAGGTCTCACCTCTTTTACATACACTTACACAAATACACATACACACATCACACATACTCTCAAAAACTGAAAGATAGCATACACTTAACACACGCATCCCATTCCCAGCAACCAATAAAACTGTCAAAATGACCAAGGAGGGAATTCTTAGTGAAGAAACTGCCATCCTCTATCTTAAAAACAGCTTAAAAGAGGCCGTTTGACCAACACAAGGACTGACCAAATTTAACGATAAAAAGCAAATGAAAACTACAGATAAAGTTCACTTTCTCCAGAAACAGTCATTCACTCTTGTAGTTCACTGCTACTAACAAGCAAGATTTTTTTCTCCTGATGATGCACATGCTGGCCGAAACTAGTTGAGGAACCTAATTGAAATAATAAAACCAAAAATATTAATATACAACCCAGTGTGTCTGAAAATTTTAATTTTTTAATATTTTTTATTGTTCAAAACATATATATATATATATATATATATATATATATATATATATGGCAAATGTTTTGGGCTACCCTCTGAATTTAGTAACTTCTTTGGTGTAATTAAGCTTTGATGGTATAACTAACCCATGACGTCCAATTCTTTATAGAAGGGTTACGTTTATCATCGGGATGCAAGATAAATGCGACAAAACGAACGAAAAAATTGTTATCCTATTATAATTGTGCCTGTTCCTCGCTTCATTAATTAGCACGACCGTTATGTCCTGTCACTCTCTCATAAATAATAGACTATTCTGGGTTTTCATCGTGCGCAAAGAGGGGAAAAGCATCACTTGGTTTAAGAGAGAAAATGAAAGAAATAAAAAAAGCTGTGAAGATAGAAGTGGGGAGAGAGAATCAGATTAAGCTGAGAAGAACAGATACTACACTTTGATCTTAGCCAAAAGGGCAAGAAGCAATGTTTATTTAAGTAATATATTAAAAATACATTATTTCGTGGCAGAAGGGGGTGGGGAGAAGCTTGTCCGCACTGTCTATCCTCCACTTAGATAAATGACTAACAATTTCCTCAATCATCACAAGAACACATGCTACATCACTCAACCCAACATATACCATAATACCACATACTCGCTGGAATTCTACTATATATATATATATATATATATATATATATATATATATATATATATATATATATATATATAGTAATAAGAACAGGAAGAAAAAGACAAAAGGTAAAAAGAAAAACAGAAAGAAAAGAAAAGAAAGAAAAAGAGACATAGCACTGACAAAAGGGAAAAGAAAAAGTAGAAAAGAGAAATCGAAAATGCTAAAAAAGTAACAAGATAAAAGAAAAGAAAACGCAGAAAGAAAAAGAAAGAAAGAAAAAGAGAAAGAAAAAGGAAGAGAAAAATGAAACATGAACGAAAGAAAGGCAAAGAATAAACAGAATGAAGAAGAAAATTATAAAAGACGAAAAAATGAAAATGGTAAAAAAGTAAAAGAAAAAAAGAAAAGAAAGAAACAGAAAGAAAAAAGAAAATGAAGAAAGAAGGAAAGAAGAAATAAAAGAAAAAGAAAGAACGCGAAAAAAAAAAATGAAAGAAAGACAGTATAGACAGAAAGATGAAAAAAGCAGAAAAGAGGAAAAATGGTAAAGTGTTTGTGTGTGTGTGTGTGTGTGTGTGTGTGTGTGTGTGTGTGTGTGTGTGTGTGTGTGTGTGTGTCCGTCCGCACGCACGTACAGAATCACTGGAAAGTAGTAACTAGATTCTGGGAAGTCGCGTTGTTACTTTATGTCTTTTCGTCCTGCGTACGAGACGAGGACAATTTTTTCCAGTAAATTAAAGCTACACGACATTATGGACGCCGTGTTCCATAATGGTTTGATGAAAATATTTGCCTTAAGCTAGAAATATTTTCTCATCCCCGAAACAGATAAATTAATGTAGATTCAAATATATTTTTTTTTAAATCAATGAAAAACTTATATCGACTATGATAACCCAAGTTTTGATATATCAAAAAACCTACCAACGTAACCCAATCAAATAACTGACAAATTTTATTCACGTAGTTTGCCATTGTTATGGTCCAGGTTAGGACCAAGGAAGAACAACACGAACACAAGAGTAGAAATAACGAAGATATATTACACGGAATAATAATACAAGATGTGGAAGGTGTTAGTATGACTGTCAGTCTGATTTGGAGTGAACTACTATCGGCTCGACTCGATTCGTCCCTCTCTCTTGAGAGGCGTAGTATACATAATGTTAGGAAGAGTTCATTCTGTACTTATAAGTAAGGACCCATAACAGCCATGAATATATCTTGTCTTTTCGCGTGGATTGGGTGTTTCTTTAAAATGTCAAAGTAACAGAAAATTTTTTCTCTCTCTATGACAGATGCTGGTTTGCAATTTTGAGTTCAATGGTTTGCACAATTTCCAATCGATGACATTTTCCTCACATCCATATCTATTTCTAACCACTTATTCTTTATCTTATCATTCTGTTGGATTTCATGTTTGATCTACATTTGATCCTAAACTCACCATTTTACTTAGTTTTACTTAGTATGACAGTCTCTCATTTCTTCAACACCATATAACAATCAGATAATAACAAGAATTGTTTTGTTCTTCCCACGTCTTGCTGATTCTCATTTTTACGAATACTTAATGTTAGGGGGTGGAGGTTATAATTCCCCTACAAAACGAACAATTGACAAGCATAAAAACAGAAATCGGCTGCTAGTTTTGATTAACCCTGTATTTTTCATCGAAAAATGCAAATACATATGTATTAAGATATAAATATAAATTTGCTGACATGTTGAACTGCTGACCGGCTGTTAGCTTCCATCATGAAAGGCGGAAGTAGAAAAGAAAAAGTGCTTCCTGTTAAGGCTTTTAGAATCCAGCTTGTTGCTTGATGTGGTAGCAAAAGAGAAAAAAACGAAGCAAAAAAGAAAAGAAAGAAAAAAATGAAAAAAGATTATTAATTACAAAGAAGGGAAAAACAAAATTTTAGAAAAAGACGAAACAAATGAAAGAAATAATTTTAAAAAGTGAAGATAAGGTGTTTCTTTGTCTAATTCATTTATCTTCTTTTATGCACCGTGTCCTTTCAGGACGTAGGCGATCATGGCTCTCCTCTTCCTCCTATCCCTTGTAGCTCTCAATAAGTTTCGTTCCTCTGCCACCTCTCCCAGACTACGTTCTGTCACCCACTTGCTTAAGCCCGTCAGGTATGCCATGCGTTGCTTTTGCTTGTCTCTCTTTCCCTCTATTCGACCTGTAAGTATCAGATTCTCCAAGCCCTCATTCCTCATTTTGTGTCCCAGAAACTTCAGCTGCCTCTTCCTGATGTTAAGTATAAGCCTCCTCTTTGTTTGCATCCTCTTCAAGACCTCATTGTTGCTCACACGCTCAGTCCATGATATCCTCAACATCCTTCTGTAGAGCCACATCTCCGTCTCCTCGAGTCTCTTCTTCATCTTTGAGGAGACCGTCCAAAATTCGCTGTCGTAAAGGAGGACAGATGCCACGTAACAGCTCAGTATTCTTTTCTTTGTTACCAAAGAGATCCTCTCGTTTAGCAGTACTATGCCTAGCTTTCGGGATGCGTCATTGTCCATCCCAATACGTTTACGGATCTCAGTGTCGCACTTACCGTCCTCTGTCAAAACATTTCCCAGATATTTAAACTTCCACACCTACTTGATTTTAACGTCCCCGATTTTCAAATCGCATTTCGGGCCCATCCTTTTACTGATGACCATGCATTCTGTCTTCTTGTTGTTTATGCTTAGTCCCTTCTTCTCGCTTTCATTCGCTACATTCTGTGGAAGGTTTCGTAATTTATTTCCGTGTCTGCTAACAGCACTGTGTCATCTGCGTATCTTATGTTGTTAAGATTGTGGCCGCCTGATATGTAGGAATAAAATGTCGCTGCCGACACTTGAGTTTGAACATAGATCGCCAATGAGTAAACACAGGCGATCCCATTATTGAATTAAACAGACCACGTGACCATAGAGGAAACGCATATATGGGAGATAACGTGTTTCTAAACATCTCGTTTAGAAACACGTTATTTCTGTTCTATCTTCTATTACTATTCGGATTGTTATTTCTACTCTATCCTCTATTACTATACGGACCGCTATTCTCTATACTATTTCACTATACGGATTACTATTCGAGCGAGTATTATCGAGCAAGTTCTATTAGCGCGAGTGTTATTCGAAGGCGTCTGACACCAGTATAGTTCAACGGCGTTACTATAGTTGTATCTGCGATTACAAAGTCTCTACTACAACGAGCATTTACGAAAGTGGCAACGAGTATTCGTCGGCACTGCAAAAGTGGCGACGAATGTTCGCTGACATCACAAAACCGCCGACGGTGGATTTCCGATTCTCTCAGAATTGCCTTGTTACTTGCCATAATTTCTTTCTTCATTTTTTTCTATTTTTTCCTTTCCAAACTTTTCGTTTTTTCGTTTTATTTTTTTTTCTCTTTTCCGTCTAAAGCGACATCTATATTTCATTGAATATATTTCATTGTTGAATGACAATGCATTTCTGCCTTCAAGTGCCAAAGAGCTCTGAAACGCGCAGAGAAAATGAAATGAAGAAAAAAAGAAGAAATGAAATAGCGTTTTTAATAATGATAGAATACACAACTTGTTCCATTTTTAGCATATGTGCATGACATGCCAATGTCTACGTACATATGCAAGTCGATCTTATGCCTTTTATGAATTTAGGTAAAAATGACACAGGTAACAATGGCACAAGTGGGAAAATAGGAAAAATGGCACAAGTGGGAAAATAGGAAAAATGGCACAAAACGAAAACATACAGGAAAAAAATGAAATGCACACGTTATCTATTCAGTAAATTCTGAAAAACATAAAATATATAAATATCGAACCAGTAACTCTCAAATCAGACGCCATTTGACTCCTGGTTCGGTTGTCATTGGTTTTGTTGTTAGTGGTTCAATTGCAAGAATTCTGGTTCAGTTATTGAACAGAGCACACAACTAAATAGCATTACGCTGAATCCTGGATTAGATTCAGTTGGATCCTGGATTAGGTTCAGTTGGATCCTGGATTAGGTTCAGTTGGATCCTGGATTAGGTTCAGCTGAATCTTGGATTAGGTTCAGCTGAATCCTGGATTGGGTTCAGTTGAATTCTGGATTAGGTTCAGTTGAATCCTGGATTAGGTCATCTGTAAAGAAATAAAAAAAAAGTAGCTGTCAAAATACCATATTTCATAGCACACTTCATGAAATTCAGTAATGCCTCATTCACGTGTAGTGTTTGTAAAGGAAAGATTTAAAAATCTGTATAAATTAAAATGTGGTAAAATGAAGAAATTAGATTGAAATTCGAGCGAATACACTATTAGAACATACCCTGTTAATTAATCCGTTTCAGACAAAATAAATAAATACCTCTTTTCATTGAAAATTATTAATAAGATGCGACATCCCTACTGGGTGGTTACCAAATTAAAATAAAATTTAATCAACCCGAAACTTAGCGTTTAAAACATATATCAAATTACTAATCTGCAAAGTTTCAGCTTTTAAGCATGTATAATTATTATTGGAAATCATATACTCTTCAAGTAACACATTCAAATAGCGCCGAGTATTTTTCTGTTAAATATTCCCACGTATATTTTTGTTCCCTGCTACGACCGCGCGCCAGGTAAAAATAAAATGACAATGTATCAATTACGAATAAATAGTGAGTTCGATCCTCACTGGGTGCTTCATACTTTCGGTCTTGTGACGCATCTAAGCAACGCTTAGAAAATCACCATATAAATTTAAGGTTAATGGACATGAAGCCTTGAGCACATATTTTCATTACAATTTTTCTGATGAGCTTTTCTCCTTAGTACCTTGACTGTACGAATCTAAGCGTGCTACTAAATTGGTAAATAAGTCTCACTGTTTTACTGTTGAACTAAGTAGATTCAACCGTTAGTTCTATTCTAATAGTTTCTGTTCTCGCACTTCTCGCCCGTGGAACTTCCTTTCCATTTCGTGCTTCCCTGCAACCTACAATCTTCCAAAGATCGGGGAGGATTGTTAACCAGACGATTATTTGCAAAAACTAAGTTCAGGATAGACATAACAATTATTAAACATAGTTTCATTCTACCGAAGAAAAAAAATGAAGGAATTATCTTAGTGATTTTACAACGGGATAAATATGTGTGTGTGTGTGTGTGTTTCTGAGATAAGGTATTATGTACATTATATACATTATTCGGACTATTGTCCTCATCTTTGTCCGGCCTTCTTCAGATGGTTGGAATGTCGAACTGAACCCTTTATTTCGCTCACTGGAGTAGACTGTTCTAGTTCCACGTGCCATGTTTAATGGATGTCACTTCTCAGTTATATCATGTTAATTTCCCTCTGCCTTAACCGGGTATTGAACTCACACTCTTTGGGTCCTGTTACTGGATACATGGCACAGTGGATAAAGGCGTTGGTTAGATCCAGTGACAGGACCCAAAGAGTGTTTTAGCACGAATGGTGAATGTAATGGATTCGACTGTAATTCGAACTCGGCTCTCCGATTCCTCAATCCAAGCCGATATCCATTACTTTACCGTGCCTCGTCAAATATATATATATATATATATATATATATATATATATATATATATATATATATATATATATATATATATATATATATATATATATATATATATATATATATATATATATATATATATATATATAATAAAGAGAATTCTATTGTGCTGAGAGATTTGTAAATATGGCTAAAATCAACCATTTTTTCTAAAAAATATTCCAGTGAATTTAGATTTATTTTGAAATACAGAAAAGTATCTTGCTTATTGCAAATATTAAATTTAATCTATAAGCGTGAGATTAAAACTAAAATAAAAGCTTCAAGAAAAAAATTTTAACTTTAAAAACTTTATCTTAATCCTTAGGTATCGATTTTCTTTGTAATTACACACACGCACACACAACTATATATATATATATATATATATATATATATATATATATATATATATATATATATGTCGTCCGCCGACACATAAACAGCGCATGTGCATGAAACCGTAAGATGCTGGAAAGCAGCGAAATATAAGAAACGCATTATATATATATATATATATATATATATATATATATATATATATATATATATACAGGATACGAGGGGTAAATAGTCGACATTTTATATTTTTAATTTTGCGCATGCGCGTTGTTTTTGAGTTTGTAGGGTCAGTTGGGCACCGTCTGTGAGAAAAAGAGCACCATGACGCAATTCACTCCGGCAGAAATTTGGAAACGGCATGCTGTACTGCATTCGCAGCGGAAGCTCCAATACGAACATTTCAGAGTATTGAGGTGTCAATCTGTGGCCAGTGCAGAGGATTTGGAAAGAGTTGGATAGTGATTGCAAAGGTGTTTGGAATGACCATTAGTGATGGCGACGTTATGCCTCCATTCATCTTCCCACAGAGCTTCAAACTCAACACAGAGGCCTACATCAAGTGCCTTGAGGAAGTAATGCTGACTTGGATCAAGAGGGTGGAAGACCCTGTGTCTGGCAACAGGATTCTCCACCATGCCACACAAGCAGAACACAATGATGGCTGACAGTTTCTGCGATCACATCACCCCTTACATCTAGCCACCTAACTATCCAGACTGCAACCCCCTTGATTATTATTCGTGGGGCGCAGCTGAGTAAGAGACCAACAAAACTTCTTGTAACACCAAAGATGAACTGAAAGCAAGGATTATGGCAGCATTCGCCAACTTAAACAAGGTGAGGTTGAGGGCAATAGCGATTTTATTGAATAAATAAATTTACTCTTTAGTATTTCAAGATATTTTTGTGTAATTTTGGTAAATATATGTGTTAAAATGAGATATCAGTGTTATTTTCAGTATTGCGTAATTTAGACGCTAATTTATTCATCGCACAGTGCATATATATATATATATATATATATATATATATATATATATATATATATATATATATATAGTTTACGAAAAACTAGGTAATCCGTACGGGGTAGACCCAAGGAGGATAAAATCCAGAGAGCTCAATGTAAATCAGAGCTAATAATTTAAATACAAATAAAAACTTTCACCACAGCCCTTTTAAAGGACCGCGAATCATCAGACTTTACTTCCAAAGGTTGAAACGAAAACGAAAAGAAATTTACACATTTTTGACGGGCAGTACTAAGCATATGTAAATTAACGAAGTGAGGAAGTAAGGGGGGAGAGAGACATGAGTGAGTTAGATGTAAATTTAAAATTTCTATTCTTTCAAATTTAATATTGTTTGATGAAGTCCAGACATTGACACATTTAATCGGATAACTTAACGGAAGTTATATATTGATATAGAAGGGGGAGAAGAGAAAAAAGACATAAAGGGAAAAAGAGAGAAGGAAGTCATGAGAGAAAGTATCACTAACTTTCTTTGGAATGACAGGCCCGAAATAGACGCTGTTGTTTTGCTTTACTTTGAGAGTTCATAAATATTATAATGTTTGATATATATATATATATATATATATATATATATATATATATATATATATATATATAATGTGTGTGTGTGTATGTATATATGGGTATATGTGGGTAGGTGTGTATATGTATGTGTGTGCGTATATGTGTGCGTATATGTGTATATATGTGTATGTATATGTATGTGTATATATGTGTATATATATATATGTATGTATGTGTATATATATATATGTATATATATATGTGCGTATGTATATATATATATATATATATATATATATATGTATGTATATGTGTGTATGTATGAGTATATACATATATATGTGTATCTGTGTGTGTATATATGTATGTATATATATGTATATATATATGTCTGTGTGCATGTGTACGGATGTGTGTATATGTGTGTGTGTATATATATGGATATATAGAATATTTTTTTAAAAAAAGGACTTACAGGTCTTTTATTAATGTTTTCCCCATTTTCTCCCGTAATATTCTCCAATTGCAATTGTGAGTTTAAAACTCTTTACAATATGGAGGAAAAATTTTTAAATTGATAATTTAATTTTGAATTTAAATGTATTACCCTTTAATAATCATTATTGATGATAAAATATTTAGATTTTTTGATAATTGAATACTAAAGTCATCACCTAATATTTAAAAATTTTTTTTTTAGGGAAATACTAAGTACACGCATATATATATATATATATATATATATATATATATATATATATATATATATATATATTATTATATATATATATATATATATATGTAAGTATGCGTAAACATTTTAAAAGATATATGTAGGTATTAATACATGAAATTACCCGTGTATATCGGTACATGTGTACCTGTATGAGTGACTGCACATGTAAAAGAACGTATGTATATGTGAAACTTGCATGGATGTGTTTACAATATATGACAGAGCAAGATCTCTAATATTACCTTCAAATATCACTCCATATTAACTTAAAAACTTTAAGTTAGAGAAATTACCAATCTAAAAATAGTCGCAAATTAAATTCATGAATAAAATTCAAACTGATAGAGATATCACCTTAATAATCAATTACAACTAGTAGTAAACTTATATTTTAAAATAAAATTTTAGTATTTTAATGTAAATTCTATGAATATTTTTCTAATCGACTATTTCATATTAAATGCCAAAGATTTTTGTAATAAAGTTTAAAAAATACTTAAATCGCTAACAAATATCAAATTAAATTCCTTATAGACTGTTTAAACATTCAAATTTATATCAAACATTATAATATTTTTCCACACTCCTGAAAACCTTCACTCTCCCGATCAGAGCCCTTGTTGGCAGTTGTAGTTTATCGTCATACCCAGGTTTTGTCCTTTCTCCTCAATAATTAAATCTTAGTTTCTTCCACTCTCGGTGCCCACTCTACCTTGTGCCTTGCATTTTAGTGGCTTTATCGCTAGAAGAAGAAGAAGAAGAAGAAGAAGAAGAAGAAGAAGAAGGAGGAGGATGATGGGGGTGGAATTAACTGTCCTCATGTTTTTTAATGC